>CM052539.1:94476908-94520070 GCA_028533065.1 Trachops cirrhosus
ACCGAGCCCTTTATTGTATGAAATGTTAAAGGGACTTATCTAAGAAAAAGAAGATAAAAAAACATGTATAGTAAAATGACAGCAAACTCACAATTATTAACAACCACACCTGAAACAAAAACAAGAAGAAACTAAGCAAACAACTAGACTAGGAACAGAACCACAGAAATGGAGAACACATGGAGGGTTAGCAACAGGGGAGTGGGAGGAGGAGAGAGGGGGAAAAGGTACAGAGAATAAGTAGCATGGATGGTAGGTAGAACATAGACAGGGGGAGGGCAAGAATAGTAGGGGAAATGTAGAAGCTAAAGAACTTATGGCACATGGACATGAACTAAAGTGGGGGAATGTGAGTGGGAGAGGGTGTGCAGGGTGGAGGGGAATGAAGGGGGGATAATAGGACAACTGTAATAGCATAATCAATAAAATATATTTTTAAAAAAAGTGTGGTTGCCTCTTGTGCAGCCCCTACTGGGGACCTGGCCCACAACCCAGGCATGTGCCCTGACTGGGAATCGAATCCAAGACCCTTTGGTTCGCAGTCCAGCGCTCAGTCCCCTGAGCCACACCAGCAGGGGTGAGAGGAGGTACATTTTTGATAATTCAAAAACAAGTTATGCATATAAAAAGTTAAAAACTATAGGATTTGCATACATCCTCAAGTCTTCTGTCATATTGTTCTCTAAAAATGTCACTTCAATTCACAATCCTGTTAGCAGAATATTGGAGTTCCCATTGTTTCTCATCCTCTCTGTAAAATTTTTGCTATCAAAAAAAAAAAAAAGAAATGTGAATGTTGAGGAGGTAACTGTCTAAAAACAATTACCTTTTAACTCTGGTGGATATGATTTTTAAATTGCATTTTCCTGATTATGTAGTAATATTGTGCATACACCTTTTTCTGGAACATTTCATTTTTGTTTTTCCTGGGACTACCCTGTATGAGGTATAAAGCAATATGAGATAGCTGCTGCTTGTTATGGGCTTGTAGATTCCTGGGTGAAGGCAAGCTGTGAACCTAGGCTGGCTGCTGCTAGTGCTGGGCCTAGGGCTGCTTAGCAAGAGGTATGAGGGCTAGGGGCTTCCTGAGGCTGGCTGTTGGTTGTTAGGTTTTAGGAAGTTGTGAAGCAAGAGCTAAGACCAGCTTTTCATATGGAAAAGTCGTGGTTCACAGCTTGGGTGGCCAGGAAATTGCGTGGGGTGGAGTCTCAGAGGATCTCCTGGGTGGGACAAACAATGTTAGCCAGGTTGGTGAAATTTCAGAGATGACACCAGCCTACTAGCTCTGTGGCTCTGTGGTGGTAGGGTCAAAAAGGGACAATAGCTGCTGGCCATCATTCTGTCTGGGAGAAAGGTATCCCCCAGCTCCCACCTTGATGCCAGACACTTCAGTTCCTCTCTATATGCCATGGTGCCTTTCCAGCTGCTACTCCAGTGCTGGAGCTCAGAGTGAGTCTGAGTAAGTCTGTGTGTGGGTTCTTTAAGGGGAACTACTTGGGACTCCAGAAATTTCTTCCACAGACTCAATACCCGCTGGTTTTTGCAGCCAGAAGTTATAGGGACTTATCTTCTTTCCACTTGAACTCTGGGCTGGGAGGCCTAATGTGGGGCTGGTACTCCTTGCTCTTGAGGTACCCCTCCCGAATTTTTATCCACCACATGTGAATGTGGGGCCAGCCCATTCCACATCTCTGCCCCTCCTATCAGTCTGGATGTATGTGGTTTCTTTTATTCTGTAGTTGTGAGACTTCCATTCAACTTGATTCCTGATGTTTCTGACTGATGGTTGTTCTATATTTTAGTTGTAGTTTTGATGTGGTTGTGTGAAGAGGTAAGCTATGTTTACCTCTGCTGCCACCTTGACCAGAAGTCAAATATTACCTGTAATTGAGATGTTACTGACTGTACAACAAAGAATGAACATATATGTGTACATATATAAATGAAGTTAACATTTGGAAATCTTATTTAATAGACTTAATTTTTCAGCACCACAGGTACAATCACGATGTGTGTTTCTTCTTACACTGTTTCCAAGAAGAATATTCCTTGAATGGAGAACAGCAGTTTATAGCTGGGCCCTGCAGAGCTCCCATGAAGTAATCAGGACTAGTTGTGTTAATGGATTTTTTATCTTACTGCAGAAGCAGAATTCTTGTAACAGAGTTCCCAGGATTCTTATGTATGTATTAATATTTTAATTTGAATATATAACTAGAAAAATAATATATGTAAATTAATGTTAATGCTGATGTTAATAGAACAGATGTTGCTTTTAGTTTTAGAATTTAAATATTTTTTTCTCATAGGCTTTGTTTTACTAGTACTTTTGCCACAAATTAAGCGAGACTATTAGACCATAGAATTAAGTAAGAAGGTTTAGTACCTTTTCTTTTTTTCCCCAGAGATAAAGTCAAAGATGATTCTGATATTGTTAAGAAAGAATTTGCCTCTGTACTTGGTCAACTTGTCTGTACACTTCATGGCATGTTTTATTTGACAAGTTCTTTAATAGAACCTTTTTCTGAACATGGGCATATTGACCTCTTCTGTAAGAGCCTAAAAGTCACGTCTCAACATGAATGTTCATCTTCTCGACTAAGAGCTTCTGTTTTCAAGCCATTCCTTTTCCTTCTGAAAAAAAACGTATCTAGTCTAGTGAAACTTGGTGAGTGATTTGTTATTTCATATTTTAAAATCCACTTGACCTCTATTTTTAAAGTCTGTGATAGAATTAGCCTGAAGCCTTAAAAAATTAGACTTTCTTGATTGGCTCAATGCTCATGTAATGATTATTTATAAATGGGATGACCATATCACAAAAGTAACAAGGGAAGTAGTATTTGGATTTTTAAAATGCCCTTGTGATTTGATAGTATAATGGGGCATACCTGATGTTCTGTTCAATGTAATGAGATTCAGTATTCTTCTTTTTTTTAGATATTTTATCTTACTTTTAGAGAGAGGGGAAGGGAGGGAGAAAGATCAGTGAGCACAACTCTCAACCAGGTACCTGGTCCACAACCCAGGCATGTGCCCTGGCTGGGAATCAAACCAGCAACCTTTTGGTTCTTAGGCCAGTGTTCAGTCCACTGAGCCATACCGGCCAGGGCAAGTTTAATATTTTTTATCCTCTTTGGTGGTACCAGGGACCTTCTTAATGTATTCCCTGTCATGATCTTGGACCTTCAGGACTTCACATGGTTAGATATTGCACAACTGAGGACTGTAGATTGTATCTTACTGCCCATTTTTCAATGGTAGTTGTTTAAGGGTTTGTTGGGAGCATGAGTTTACACAAATACTTTCCAGATCCATTTGTTTGGGTTCTGTTTTGCAACTTGTTCTCAAGTTTTCAAAACAGTAAGTGATAGGTAGTTTGTAGGACTTCCTAAATCTTTTAATGTAGGATTAACAGTATGGCTAAGATTACCCTGAATTCACAGTTCTTCAGATTAGTGAAATGTACTTTTAAGTCTATCTTGGTAACATATAAAATGTAAGTGACTAGTATTTAACAACTTAAAAAATTCTAGAACTTATTTTATATTAAATTATTTATAATTTAAAAAATTGTATTTTATTGATTATGCTATTATAGTTGTCCCAATTTTGCCCTCTTTGAGCCAACACCCCTCACTCCCTCAGGCAAACTTTTATTAAATATAAAGTATATTTAAAATTATAAATTCATTTTAATCCTCTACAATTCTGTGTGCTCTATAAATTTAAATACTAAATATTGACATTATAAGGCAGCTTAGAATTCTGTGTAGCAGATTATTTGTTGAAATACTTTTTATAATAAAATTCTGAATTTTAATGTGTTAAATTAGGTATTAATATGCTCTTGCCCTTTAGCTTTCATAGACAATTTATATCATCTTTGTAAGCATCTTGATTTTAGAGAAGATGAAACAGATGTAAAAATAGTTCTTGGAACTTTATTAAATTTAATGGAAGATCCAGACAAGGATGTCAGAGTGGCTTTTAGTGGAAATATCAAGCACATATTGGAATCCTTGGACTCAGAAGATGGATTTGTAAAAGAGGTTTGATACTTTTTATTTTTAAACATTTGTGTTTTCATAAACCTGGCCTTAGAAATTTAACTAATTAATTTTATTTCTCATAGCTTTTTGTCTTAAGAATGAAGGAAGCATATACACATGCTCAAATCTCAAGAAATAATGAGTTGAAGGATACCTTGATTCTTACAACAGGAGATATTGGAAGGTATATATGGCAGCATTTATTTACTTCCTTACCTATTTTGGCCATACTCCTTTTTTTATTTGCCTGGTGTTTGAAATGGTGGTATGAGGGATGTGATATTAGAGGGAAAAAAGTGATATCAGCATGCATTTGTTTATGGATTTCCATTTACTTTTGAGACATTGATAACTTTTTTCAATTTCAGGGCAGCAAAAGGAGATTTGGTACCTTTTGCACTTTTGCACTTACTGCATTGTTTACTGTCCAAGTCAGCATCTGTCTCTGGAGCAGCATACACAGAAATTAGAGCTCTGGTTGCAGCTAAAAGTGTTAAACTGCAAAACTTTTTCAGCCAGTATAAGAAACCCATCTGTCAGGTGAGAGCCAGCATTGGCCTTGACTATAGGACATAGCAGTGGTTTGTAAGAGTTAGAAAAAACCATATATATGTTTTACTTTTCTTGCCTTAAATGATATATTTTTAAAAGCAATGTATTCAGTTTAATAGAATCTAAATTTGCCAGTTTTATATTTTAGCATCTTGGACTGAAGATGTAGATTATAAATGGGAGATGGGGAAAAATCATATTACCATTGGGTTGGCCAAAAAGTCCATTTAGTTTTTTCTGTATGATGGTTCTAGTAGTACTTAGTTGTCTTTAACTTCATTTGAAACAGTTTTGTTAGATTGCATTGTGACAGCTTTCATATCAGTGTGTCTTTAAAAAAACTTATCCAAATTGGTGAATTTTTGTGCAGCCATTTTAATACTGAAGATGGGAGAAGACATGCAACATTTTCAGTGTATTATGCTTTATCATTATAAGAAGGGTGAAAACGCAACTTAAAGACAAAAAAAGATTTGTGCAGTGTATGGAGAAGGTGCTGTGACTGATCAAATGTGTCAAAAGTGGTTTACAAAGTTTCTTGGTACTATTGATATTTTGGACCAATAATTGTTTGCTGTGGGGCTGTCTTCTGCATTGGAAGATGTTTAGCAGCACCCCTCGCCTTTACTCACTAGAAGCCAACAGTGGAAGATAGCCAACATATGCAAAATATCCAAACTAATAAAGTTATCAGTGAAAATGAAAAATGTGTCTTTTATTTTACGGAAAAAACATAACAGACTTTTTGGCCCGCCCAATATATTGGATATCATGCTATATTATTAATCTATTAAGAGTTGCCTTTCCTTTAGTGATGATAAACTTTTATGCTTTTGATATTATGGATAAGGTGCTTTGTTCTTAAAAGGTTGATTCACTTCATGACTGAAAAGTTAAGATATGTTAAAATACTGGCTTTGCCCTGTGTTGGTGTAACCCTAAGCAAGATATTCAAGTTTCTTAACTAAGCCTGGTTACTGACCTAAAAGTGAGATTATACATAATCTATTTCATTAGGTTGTTATAACAATTAAGTGAATGTTAATTGAGATAATATGTTTATTTATTTATTTTTAGAGAGAGGGGAAGGGAGGGAGAAAGAGAGGTAGAGAAACATCAGTGTATGGTTGCCTCTCACACGCTTCCCACTGGGGACCTGGCCTGCAACCAAGGCGTGTGCCCTGACTGGGAATTGACCAGGGACCCTTTGGTTCGCAGGCCGCTCGGTGCTCAATCTCCACTGAGCCACACCAGCCAGGGCTGAGGTACTGTAATATGTTTAGAACACTGTCTGATACTGTCCTTGATGTTACCTTAAAAAATATTAGTTAAATTTTTTTCCTTGTGCGAAAACTAACAAACCATTTTGCTCTAGTTTTTGGTGGAATCCCTTCACTCCAGTCAGGTGACAGCACTTCCTGGTACTCCATGCCAGAACACTGAGATGCGCAAACAGGATGTGGCTCACCAGAGAGAGATGGCTCTAAATACCTTGTCCGAAATTGCCAATGTTTTTGACTTTCCTGATCTTAATCGTTTTCTTACTGTAAGTTACATAATATAGTTGACTTAATTGAGGTTTTCCAGTCAGTATTTTGTGTTTATTCTAGATTTTTTTAAAGAAAATCTGGCAAGTACATTGAGGAGGATGTAGACCCTAAATTTTCAAATTTTGACTTTGACTTTGATGTGATAATGTTACTTGTATAACATTTAAGTTCATGCCAATTTGAGTTATTGCTCTAATGGTTAGCTATCTCAAAAGTTTAATACTAATTGATTAATGCTAATTAATTCAGTTGACTGAACCCTTATGTCTTTAGTTCTGTGATTGGTTCTATTGGCAATGTGAAGTCTAATACGATCATTTCTAACCTTAAGGAGTTGGAGTAATATAGTATAAAACTAGTGTAACAGATGATCCTGTGTGAATTCAGATGACAATTTGAAATATGGAATGGTTTGGGAAGCCTTTGAAAAGTCCTTAGGGCTAAGATTTGAAAGGTGGTTGGAGTAGATTTTCTTCTTACCTTTTCCCAAAGGCAAAATTTATTATTACTTTTAGCTAATAAATTATAATGTGATTTATACAGGATTTTTCTACAGTATTATTATATTTTAACAAACTTACGTTGCTTGTAAATTGGTCAAATCCTGGAAGGAAATAATAAATCAGGCATAGAACTTACCCTTAGAACATGAGTATATTTTAATATATACTCATGAAAAAATATCTTCTTTACCTATAAACTAACTTGTTTATTGTCTGTCTCTCCCACCCTATGATGTAAACTCTGTGTCATCAGGGACCTTGCCTGTTTCTTCACTACTTTATCTTTAATGCCTACGTCATAGTAGATACTTGGTAAATATATGTTGAATGAATAAATGGTAAATCTGAATTCAAATACCTGTGTCATATGTGGACTTCAAATTTGTGTAGCATTTTAAGATATTTTTGTACATAGCTTATGTGAGTATTATATCACCTGGACAAATGTTTTTTTTGGTAATTGTAGTGTTTTTTTTTTTCAGAGGACATTACAAGTTCTGCTACCTGACCTTGCTGCCAAAGCAAGCCCTGCAGCTTCTGCTCTCATTCGAACTTTAGGAAAACAATTAAATGTCAATCGTAGAGAGATTTTAATAAATAACTTCAAGTATATTTTTTCTCATTTGGTCTGTTCCTGTTCCAAGGATGAATTAGAACGTGCCCTTCATTATCTAAAGGTAATTGAATATTTATATATATATTTTATCCTTCTTTAAATTAGCATTAAAGGAGAGCTGCAGTAACATTCTTGTAGAGAGTAGGTAATGTATAGCCTATCCTAATGTAACATAAGTTCAAATGATACTATATAAATAAACTTTGTCCTGGGCCTAGATGGTTTATTAAATAGAATTATTATTTTGTTATTTTCTTTGATCATTTTACCATAATGGCATATGATAATCATTCATTCATGAATCAGGTTCTCAGCTAATTTTATTTTATAATTTTTTAATTGATTGGAACTAGATGTTGAGTAATGATACGCAAGTAATTATAGCTATAGGAAGAGGCAGTTTCCTTCAAGTACAGTATAATGTTAGCATTTAGTTTATTTATGCAGATTATAATTTGGCTCAATTTCTTGTTAGTTTTTAAATTTAAAATTATAGCTTGTGCATCTTGTTGGTGTCATATTAGCAATGGTAGTTTTGAAGAATATGAGACTATATGGGAACAGAAGAACCTGTATGATATGCACGTGTGACTTTACTATTTCCTTTGTCAATTTATTTCATGTGTTTCATGATATGCCAGGAATAGATCTATTTTCACATGAGAGTTATTGAATAGGGAGTATATTTATTTATTATGAGAAAGATAATCTCTGTCATAAAGGTGGAATAATAATAAGTATTTATTGAGTGCTTACTATATATCAGAAACTTTGCTAAACAGTTTATCTATCATTTCACTCATTGTTGCCTAATGAGAGAAAGATACTATTACTTTTTCATTTTATAGATGAGGAAGCTAAGGCAGAGAGAGGTCAGATGAGGTAACTTGTTCAAGTCACAGCACAACTAATAAGTGACAAATCTGGAATTTAAATCCCACCAGTCTGACTGGAAAGGCTGTACTCTAACCTTGTGTGCTGTATCTTCTCAGGGATCATGTGTATATGAATAATGAGTTGATGGCATTTTAAGACCTTATAGAAAACTAGGTCTTTCTTTTTAAATTTTATTTCCAAATAAAATCTGATCATTTCTCTTCATTACCTAAAGCCCACGGGAGACCTACCAGGAAAGAACAAAATTAGAATAATTTTACATTGCCTTTAAAAAATATAATTAGTAAATCTTATCACCTGGTCTAGAGCTCCTGATTTACTAATAGTGTATTAAAAAATCAATGTACTTATTTTCAGGATGTTAGTATGGACAAAAAAAGGTAAATTTTAAAAATGTGTCTTTGGGTTAGAATGAAACAGATATTGAACTGGGGAGCCTGTTGAGACAAGATTTCCAAGGATTGCATAACGAATTATTGCTGCGTATTGGAGAACACTATCAACAAGTTTTCAATGGTTTGTCAATACTTGCCTCATTTGCATCTAGTGATGATCCATATCAGGGCCCAAAAGATATCATATCACCTGAACTAATGGTAAGGAATATGTTCTGTGGGTTTTTTCCCTCCCTTTTCCAGCTTAATTATGAAATTGGAAAAACAAGTGTTTTGTGCATTTTCAAATGCTAGAGTTTAGTTTAAATTTTAAATTGTGATTTCTATTTTGTGTTTTTTTAAAAGATTTATTTATTTTTAGGGAAAGGGGAAAGAGAGAGAGAGACATCAATGTGAGAGAGAAATATTGATTGGTTGTCTCTCCTATGTGCTCTGACCAGGAACCAAACATGCATCTCAGGCATGTGCCTTGACTGGGAATTGAACCTGCAGCCTTTTGCTTTGCAGAATGATGCCCAACCAACTGAGCCACAGCAGTCAGGGCTGGGACTTTTATTTTGAAAAGGGTGATCATTGAAATTGTATGGTTACATCAAGGAATTAACAATATATATTAGTATTGAAAAATACACATTTTCAAATGATTTAGATTGTATTTTTCACTAAAAATAAAAAATGTATTTTTCTTTACTACTTATGAACTGTAGATTGGAATACATTTGTGGCTTCCCCCAGTTACTCCTTTCTTAGCACAATGTATTAACCTTATCAGTTCTAACTATTGAGTATATTTAAATCCATCGTTGGATTTAAGGGAATTTAGAGGATATGTTATCCCTTTGTACCTTTCCCTATCTTAAATTTGTATCTGAAATCACTTTACTATTTCATTTTTTTATCTGAAAAAATATAAAAAATCGTTAGGCTTGTTATTTTGTTTTCCTTTTGATTGTCTTGATTCCTTCAAGAGACTCTCAAGATTATTAGTAATATACCTTGAGAAGTTTCTGTCTCTGCTTTCTCCTTTTCCATTCATTCATTATGAATTTTTCATTCATTAGCTCATTCTAGTCTAACTCTGTTAGTTCATTCTACTGAACTTCTTCTTGTCAAGGTCAAAAACAGTCTTACTGCTGTCAAATCCAGTAGTCACTTCTCTTTTTCTATTTTATTCAACCTTTCAGTAGTGTTCAGTGCAACTGACAATCCTTTCCTATATCCATCTATTTCCTTCAATCCGTCTGTGATAACACATATTCTTTTTTTAAATATATTTTATTGATTATGCTATTACAGTTGTCCCATTCCCCCCTTCACTTCCCTCCACCCTCCACACCCCTTCCCATCTATGATAGCACATTTTCTTGATTTCCTTTTTGTTTCACTGTCCACTCATTTTTAGTTTTTATTGGCTCTTTTCCTCTACTTTACTTTATCCTCTAAATGTTAGATTGATTTAAGACTGTGTAATCAGGTGTTTTTCTCTATCAACATTCTCTCCCTAAATGAAAGAGAATCTGGTCTCATTTGGCCCTTTGCTTTAGTATGATTTATATTTTGGTGATTTCATAGTTGAAGTTCCAGTCCAGACCTCTCTAGAGCTTTGTACTTAGGGATTTATACAAGTTAGGTCCTGGTAGGAAACAGATAGTACATACAAAAATCTTTAACTGAAAATAATTCAATAAAAGATACTATTTTCATTGTCATTGGCAAAGTTAAGAGAATGAGCAAGAAATGTTAAGGAACCCAGGGACTAGAAAACTTATGCTCCCATTAGTCCTGGGCAAGGATAAGAAGTGGTGTTACCAGAACCTGGTTTAGAGCTAAAACATGTTATCACAGGAGATCTCTCATTGTAGGGGGATGTAGCCATTGGCAGAACTACCTCAAAACCCAGAAGGAGCAGGAAATTTAAATACCACGCTTTTTCCTCCTGCCCTTAGTTCCTCCATTGGTGCTTCCTGTTGACTAAATTCTGACGGAAGCCAGAGGGAAAGGGATATTGAGTGATGAAATCTGGTAAGCCTTCCAGGCACAGAGCAGTGCAGAAAAGGGCAGCAAATGGATCTGAGGGTGAGAGAGAGTGGCAGACAGAGATTATGCAACTTTCTCTTTGTCATCTCTACTTGCCTGTCTTATAGACCTCTCAAACAAGTCTAAATATGACATGTCTAGTAAGAATCTTTATTTTCCCTCCCTAACCTGTTTATCTCCTAGTCTTCCCTGTCTCAGGAAATGGTACCAATATTAACCTACTTGCTGAAACCAAAACCTGGGAATTAGTCATGAGCCTCCATAAATCCTGTCACATCTCTCTCCAAAATATATCTTTCCATCTCTGTTGTCACTACCTTCATAAAAGTGACCATCATCTTTCTCTGAGATAACTGCAAAAACCTGCTAACTGTTCTCTCCCTTTACTCTTCCTCTCATGTCTATACTCACTTATTTACATAGCATTCAAAGTGATGTTTGTACAACTTAAACTCATATCATTCCCTTGCTGAAATAAATTCCTTCTGTGGTTTTCATTGCTCTATAAGTAAAATCTATAAAGCTATATGTGATTTTAGATATAACTTTCCACCTTCGTGTTGTACAGCTCTTTTCTTCCTTTCTCACTATCTTTCAGTATCTTTTAGCATCTATTAGCATGTCAAGCTTTTTCCTGCTTCATAGTCTTTACATTAGATAGTCTGTTAGAATAATAATACTTAGAATAATCTCCTGGATCTTTCTCATTCTTTAGATCTCAGAGTTTCCTGATCACCCTGTCTAAATTTCCTTATCCCAGTTCTACTCTATCATGTGATTATGTTGATTTCTGTATAGTACTCATTGCAACCATATTTACATATTTACTTATTTAATGTCCTTCACTCGTATTAGTAGGGAGAAAGTAACTTTGCTTATCTTGTTACACCTGAACCTGGCATAGTATTCTGGGCATAGATAATAAACATTTAGTGTGTGGTAGATGAATGAATTATTTGTCTAATGCAAGGGCTTTAAAATTAGAATGTTGACGTAGACTAGATAAGTGTCATCTATGTCTCCTTGTTACTTTAAGAAGCAGGATCTGGAACCATGCAATTATGGATTATTAAGCCTAAAAATAAGTCTTAATCCAAATCAGAAGGTTGCAAATTAAATGTAATTTAAGCTGGAAAGACAGATGATTCTCTATGATTGGCAGGAGAAAAGTTTATCCCAGCATCTAATCTGGAGAGACATGTTGAACACCTAACTTCTTTTCTACTATGTGCTAGTACACATCCTCCAATCCTCCCCCTCCCCTTGGCAGTGTATGTAACATGGGGATCCCGAAATCAGGTGCCTCACCATCAAGCAATGCAACTTTCTTTCAGAGTTGGAAAATACTTTAATTGCTGCTCTTCCACAGTTCTTTTTGTTTTTCCTGCTTATATATAAAGAATTTGAAAGAGAGGAATATTTTTTTTGCAGATTACTCACATTCCCAGTTTGTTGTAATATTAACAATTTAATCTGTTTAACTCTTTATTGTAGTCTCCGTGGTTGATGCATGTTATCTTAGTTAATTTCTACAACAACTCTATGTAGTAAGTGCTTTACTTGTTCCCATTTGAAAGACTCAAAGGAGTTAAGTAACTCATCCAAAATCACACATTAGGAAGTATCAAAATTGAGATTCAAACCCAGGTCTAATTGATGTAAAGCACAAACTCTCTCCTTTAGGACCCTCTTTTAGGAAAGAATTAATCCAAAGTGCTATATAGGGTCAGTGATACCTAGTCTGTATCTATTGATATCCATAGCCTTCCATTACTTTGCCACTATTACCTCAGGGGATATTCATCCCTGTGTCAGACCATTGTTCTGGCAAGATATCTTTTTTTCCCAGCTTACCTCTAAATGCTCTAGAATGCTCTTTTCTTGTTCTTCTTAGGATAAATATCCTCTCCATTCTGGATTCTGATGTGATTCAGATCCTGAGGATCCCACCCCAGCCTAGTGCAGAATTCAAACGCTCATGATTTCCATTTTCTTGAAGTATCTTTTATTGATTATGCTATTATAGTTCTCCCAATTTTTCCCCCTTTATCCCCCCTCTGCCCTGTCCCCGCAACCCTCCAGCATTCCCCTCCCCCCAGTTCATGTCCATGGGTCATACACATAAGTTTCTCTGTTTCCTATACCATTTTTTTATCTCTACCTATCCATTTTATGCCTACTAATTGTGCTTCTTTTTCCCTGTACCTTCTCCCCCCCATTCCTCCCTTCCCCCTTCCCACTGAAATCCCTCTACTTGATGTCCACCTCCCTAATTCTGTTCCTATTCCAGTCATCTGCCCAGTTTTTGTTTCCATTGTTTTTCTTTTCTTTTAGGTTCATTTGTGGACAGTTGTGAGTTTGTTGTCATTTTACTGTTCATATTTTTGATCCTCTTTTTCCCAGATAAGTCCTTTTAACACTTCATATAATAATGGCTTGGTGATGATGAATCCTTTAACCTGACTGTATCTGGGAAGCACTCCATTCTTGCACCCCCCTGCCCACCATTCCAAATGAAAGTTTTGCTCAATTGAGCAATCTTGGATGCAGGTCCCTGCCCTTCATGACTTCAAATACTTCTTTCTAGCACTCCCTGCCCCGCCACCTGCAGGGTCTCCCCTGAGAAATCAGCCAACAGCTCCATGGGCACCCCTCCATAGGCAACTCTCTCCCTTCTTCCTGCTTCTTCTAGGATTCTCTCTGTATCCTTAATTTTGGGTAACCTAATAATGATATGCCTTAGTGTGTTCCTCCCTGAGTAACTTTGTTGGGACTCTCTGGTTCCCCTGAGAGGAAGTCTATTTCCTTCGCCAGATCTGGGAAGTTTTCCCTTACTATTTGTTCAAGTAAGTTTTCAATTTCCTGCTGTTGTTCCTCTCATTCCAGCACCCCCATAATTCTGATATTGGATTGGAATGTTTTAGGTTGTCCCAGAGGTTTGTAAGACTCTTATCACTTTTTTGAATTCTTGTTTCTTCATTCTGTTCCGGTTGGATGTTCATTCCATTCTCTTATTCCAAATCATCGCTTTGAGTCCTGGTTTCCTTCCTGTCACTGTTGGTTCCCTGAATATTTTGCTTTATTTCATTTTGGGTATCTTTCATTTGTTCTTTCATTTTTCAACCAAGCTCAGTCAGTTCTGTGAGCATTTTGATTACCAGGGCTTTAAATTCTCCATCAGATAGGTTGGCTATCTCCTCATCACTTAGTTCTCTTTCTGAGGTTTTGCTCTGTTCTTTCATTTGGGCCATATTTCTTTGTCTTGGCGCACCTGATAAGTTGGAAGGGGGCAGGGCCTTAGGTATTCACCCGGGCAGGGCAAACCTCTTTGCTGGCTGCAGCGCTGCCCGTGGGGTAGGGACCAGAGAGAGAACTATGTATCTTGCCTACTTATCTCTGGCACACTTTCCAACTGACTATATGTGAGACTGGAAGTTTTTCCCATCGAGGCAACTGCAGTAGTCCACAGTCAACTCTGAGTCTCAGTTTCCCTGTAAGTCAGCCCCACCCTTGCAGCCTGCAGCCTAGCAGCAGCCAGCCTCGCAGCAGCCAGCCTCGCCTGCCCCCTGTGCCACCTAGCCTTGGTTTTTCTGAATTGGCCGGTGTAGTCCACCACCTTACCAGTCTGGTTGTTCTGGTTGATTTTTTCTTTAATTCCTTGGTTGTCGGAGTTCCGTGCAGTTTGATTTTCTGGCGCTTCTGATTGTTTATTGATTTTAGATTGGTTGTTATCCTCCTTTAGGTTGTGTGAGGAAGTGAAGGGTTTCTACCTATGCCTCCATCTTGATGGGAACTCCCGAAAGCTCATGATTTCCTTACACTGTACTGTTTAGTCATATTTTGTCATGGTGGTTACAAATGAATTTCACAAATTTTTAAAAATATTACATGTGAAAATATATGCATTTGGAGAAACTTAATTCACCAGATGTCTATTTCTGTTCTACTAGGTAAAGTAGAAATGATGCTAGTTAAATAATTAGATTGTTGGTTTATGAAATTTGATCTGTTTAAAATTTATATAATATCTGTTTTATATTTTTTTTCCTTAGGCTGATTATTTGCAACCCAAGTTGTTGGGCATTTTGGCCTTTTTTAACATGCAGTTACTAAGCTCCAGTGTTGGCATTGAAGATAAGAAAATGGTAGGTAGTGATAGTTGAGTCTCAAAGTGCTGGAATAAAATTTATGTAGAATATGCAGAAGACATGAGTTCTGATAATATCTACAAACATTCAAAGACAAGAAATAATAAAACATGACATTCTGTATTGCTGAACAACTTGTAAAAGCTATTGGGGAGTCTTAAAGGAGGAATTGTATCATTACAGTGTGTGTGTTTTTTTTAATAGGGACGGAAAGCCTAACCCATACTGACTTAAAGGAATTTGTTGGCCCTGTAACTAAAGCTTCAGTATTGCTTGATTTTGGACACAGTATTCTCAGAATTAATTTCTTAGCTTGAATTCCCCTGGATTGGCTATATGTTAAAGTGCCAGGTGATGGCCCCAAAAGTTTCAATCTCACGTTATCACAACATCTAGTTCATTGGGCAAAAAGAGACCAACAATTACTGATAGACAAAGAAAAGTTGTATAGTTGAATGTATTGGTCCACATTATCCTGATGTGGGTCATGGCCCATGGTGCTTTTGAAGACCAAAAATGCTAGGTTATCTATAGCAAGTAAAGTAGCTTCAGTTACTTGTCAGTTTATGTTTAAATGCATTAGGCACAGTAAAGTTTCATTATGATTGCTAAAACAATTGGTCCCCACTGGAAATTTTTGTCCACAGATTGTGTTAGAAGTTTAAATATTGATTTTACTGTAAAATTATAGTAAAAATCCATGAATAGAATTTTCAGTCTGAATTATCCTTGTTTTAAGAACCTTAAGGAGTTAATAAAGACATGATACAATATTAAATTCTTTAAACTTAAGTAACTAGTACTTGTTCTTTGATGTTAACAGGTAAATTTAATTTCCCAAGCAACTTCTAGTTCATCTACATGGAATCTTTCTTATTGTTGTCCCAAGTGAGAGAATCTCTTTTCTTAGAAAACTAGAGTTTTTTTAAAACCATAAAGAGTTTGCATGTTTTGGCATATAATTTAAGTTGACTAGAGAATTTCTTTACTCCTTCATTAGAATCTAGAGTTGTTGATACAAGTCTGATTTTGTGTTTCACATACAATAGAATATATGTTTCATTTTCTGGGTATAGCATCAGTACTTACTTGTTTTACTAAATTCAGAGCATCTTGAATTTAGTACCATTAGGATGAAAATGCATGTATTGCATAGCAGTTTGGGATGGAGATGAAGAAAATTAAACAATAGGTATTGTTTTTTTTTAATCCTCACCTGAGGATGTGGTTATTGATTTTAGAAAGAAAGAAGGGAGAAAGGGGTTGAGAAAGAGAGAGGGAGGGAGGGAAGGAAGGAAAGAAGGAAGGCGGCTGATTTGAGTAACATTGATCAGTTATCCCGCTTACATGCCTCAGAACCTGCTACCTAGGTATGTGCCCCAACCACTCATTCAGCCCACAACCTTTTGGTGCATGGGATGATGCTTCAACTAGCCAAGCCCCTCAGCCAGGGCAGGTATTATATTCTTAATAAATTTGAAAATCAGAGACTAGAGGACCACTAGGACTAATATAACAAATCACCTTCAAGGGAAAATAATACAAAACAGAACTCGTATTTTTCAAACTCTTAATTCCTACCTAAGAAGTTGGACAAAATGAACTCGCCAACATTCATTAGGCCCCGTGTGCCAGAGAATAGATAACTACTCTGAAGTAAGGGTGGGATGTACTTTTCTTTACGACTCCTCTCCTCCTGTCATCTTGTTTATAGGCTTTATTTTAAAGCCCTCTTACTTTTTAGGCCTTGAACAGTTTGATGTCCTTGATGAAATTGATGGGACCCAAACATGTCAGTTCAGTCAGGGTGAAGATGATGACAACACTGAGAACCGGCCTTCGATTCAAGGATGATTTTCCTGAATTGTGTTGCAGGTGACTGCCTGAGTTCATTAGATTTTTTTTTTTTTTCCATATTTCACAGGGGCACTAACTTGAATCCTTATCTCTTGGAGTGAAATTGGGTTCAAACCATAAATAATGAAGATAGAAAGGCTATTTGTATCGAAAAGGGAATGTGTTTACTTCCTTAAAACCATTTTATTATGAAATCTTTTAACATACTGAGAAATAGAATAATGTTGTGAATATCTACACACCTGTGTCTCAACCTCAGCAGTTATCAACATTGCTAATCTTATGTAATCTTCCACCTTCACTGTTTTTGTTAGTTGAAATGTTTTAAAGAAAACCTCAGAATTACATTGTTCTTAGTCATTGTAAATATCTCAGATATAACCATCATGAGTTATTATACTTAATTAATAGGAATTTTTTAATATCATCTAAACTCATTCTACATTCAGATTTCCCCAATTGTCTCAAAAATATTTTTCCCAAAGATGTTGATTTGTTTGAATCAGAATCCAAATAAGGTGCACATGTCAAACATTTGTTTGGCCCCTTAAGTATCTCTTATCAACAGATTTACTCCTTAAGTCCCCTGCTCACATTACTTTTAGGTCACTGAGATTTGTAGGGTTTTGCTGATTACTAATCTAATATAAATATTACTGTTAACAGTGCAGTTTAAACTTCTTGGAGGTTCTACTTGTCCTTAGACTGTAAGTTATTATAGATGTACAGTCAGAATAATATGTTTTAAAATCATGTGAAATAACTGTTTTCTGTGTACAGGTACCACTAAGTTAGGTTTATTCATTTCACTTTGTTTAAAGTTCGTAGAGGTTGTTTTTACCCTTTATTTTATTAAATTTCAAAATCATATAACACATTTATGTTGTCCCAAATTTAAATTTGTTTTAAGGTCCACTCAGAGAATCTAGTTTCCATGCTTGAAGTCTGCAGGTTTCTATTTCTATTAACTTTTGTATAACCTCCTTTCTAAAAATGTAAGCAAATGCATACACATTCACACATACATTTTTTCATATTAACCCTGCCCCAAAAGGTAGCATATTTATAAGCACTGTTTTCACCTTGCTTTTTGACTTAATAAAGTATTTGAGTATATGGTGCTGATCTTTATTCTATTTTTACAGATATCTTGTAATTTTATTACTTGTATCATTATTTATTTAGCTAATAACTCATTGATGAAGCTTTACAAATAATAAAAATAGTATACTTTTAACTTTAATTTGTTTTTTTTTTTTTCATAGAGCTTGGGACTGCTTTGTTCGTTGCCTGGATCATGCTTATCTAGGCTCCCTTCTTAGTCATGTAATAGTAGCTTTGTTACCGCTCATACATATCCAGCCTAAAGAAACTGCAGCTATATTTCACTACCTCATAATTGAAAACAGGTATTGTAACTGAAATTGATAATAAACATAGCAAGCAACTTTTTATTACTGTATTTTTATGTTTCAAGGTACTAGGATTACTTACTTACTATTGATAATGTGGAAAGTGTTCATATTCTTTTTTATTCTACTTTGAATTTTTTTATTTTTTAATATATTTTATTGATTATGCTATTACAGTTATCCCAATTTTTCCCATTTTTCCTCCCTCCCCTCAGTACCCCCCATTCTCTCTGGCATCCCCCCTCTCCCCCTTAGTTCATGTCTATGGGTTGTACATATAAGTTCTTTGGCTTCTCCATTTCCTATACTGTTCTTAACATGCCCCTGTCTATTCTGTACCTACCTGTTTGTACTTTTTAATGTCTGCATCTTTTGCCCCATTCTTCCCCTTCCCAACTGATAACCCTCCAAGTGATCTCCATATTTATGATTCTGTTTCTGTTCTGCTTGTTTGCTTAGTTTGTTTTTTAGATTCAGTTGTTGATCATTGTGAATTTATTGTCATTTTAATGTTCATACTTTTGGTCTTCTTTTTCTTAAATAAGTCCCTTTAACATTTCATATAATAATGGCTTAAATTTAGAGTTTACTAATAAACAAAAGTAATTGACATACTTTAAGACAATACATATTGAACTGATGCTATTTCAGTTGTGACATGGCTTCCATTATAATAATTTTAAATTAATTAATTCAGCAACTCAATTATTTTTCATCAATTTTGAAAAAAGGTGGGGTAAATTTACCTTTCTTCTCACAGTTAAAAGGTGGATAATTGAGTACCATGAAAGTACCGCTTACTTTCTATAGCTTATATTCATTGAAACTCTTACTATTTCATTAGATTACCTTTCAAACCAGTCCCCTTCCTTTAAGCTTTTATTATATTTTTTTATATCATTCATATTTAAAAGTATTTCTTTATCTGTATCATTCTAGCATATAGACATTTTGTGGTTCTCCACTTCCTAACTGACAAATTCCAAATTGCTTACCTTGACCTTAAAGATTTTCCAAAATCTGGCCACATTTTTTTCCTTAAAATCCCTTCCCAAGATTTTCTAAAATAGGCACTAGGCTGTTACCAATCCAGGTTGCTATTACAAGAGCAGACATTATTCCTTTCCATTTTTGGTATTCACTCCACCTGCTTTTTAGCCTAGCATGTCTTCCTGTGTGTTTAAAAATTATTTCCATTTTTGCACTTGTTGTGTGTCATAGTTTGTTTTCTTCTGAAAAGTTAGCGTTTAAGTACTACTTATATACTGTTGCTATCCTCATTACTGTATTTTGCTGTGTATAATGCATACCCACATTCTTGGCCCAAACTTTCAGAAAAAAACTGTTTTGTTTTAATTTTTTAATTCTATTTTTAATTTATTATATTTAGAGACAAAACCGATGATCATATTCCAGGGTATTATTTTGTGTACGGATATGGTTATTGCTTTCTAGAGTTATGCTTTTAATGCATAAGCATAAATAAAAGAATTAAACACATTTATATAGATACAGAATTAGTACTACTCATGTATAATGTGCATCCTTACTTTTCCCTCAAAAATTTAGGCAAAAAAGTGTACATTATACAGGGTACAAAATGGTAATTACTAGTAACTGTCCAATTAGGGAGAAAATACCGAAGTAAAGGCTAATGTAGTTCTCTTTTTAATTAAATCTTTATTTTTGATATTTTGTGCATGGGCCAAGTATCAAACAGCATAATCACTGATCTAGATCACTTTTCAAATGCTTTTTGGATTATCATACAAATCGTATATCTTTGCTGTTTATTATAAAGGAATCATTTCTCTACCTTTTTCATATCATTAAAAAATTCTCGACAAATAACAAGAAATATCTACTGATACATGAAACAATATGAATAAATAGCAAAGTTATATACTAATTCAAAGAAGATAAACAAAAGTGAGTATATACCGTACAATTTCATTTATATAAAATACTAAAAAATTCAAATAATCTGTACTGAAACAAAGGAGATCAGTGGTTGCCTGGGGACTGAGGGGATAAGTGGAAGGGAGAGCTGTGGTAATGGTTTCATGAACATATAGATATATCAAAACATAAAATTGTACACTTCAAATATATACATCTTACATTTCCATGTCAATAAAGCTGTTAAAAAATGAAAAAACAATTCTCTTTCACTCAGTGCTAGATAGAAGATCTTTAGCTGTCTGAATGAAGGAATTATTTCAGCTTTCTTTATTGTTACAAACTCAGCGTCTAGCACATAGTAGCGCATAGTAGTTATGCAGGTTTGTTGCATGAATTAATGAAGACTAGAATTTAGAAACATTTTATTTGGGCCCAGAAAGATTAGAGTATTATATTTGAAGCAAATTAAAAGTTGTTGCTCAATAGGAATTATTTGACTTTTTTTCTAACATTCTTTAGGAGAATTTATTTTGGAGTTGACTTGTCTATCTATTGCTGCATTACAAAACACTCCAAAACATAGTATCTTAAAAAAGTATGAGCATTTAAGTTACTCATAAATTTGCAATCTGGGCTTTGTTCAGCTGGTTAATTCTTTGGCTGGTCTTGTGAATGGTCGTTGGTATGACTGCAGTCAGCCTCCTTGTAGACTTGGCTGGACTTCTCCCCTTTTCCATGTAATCTCAGAGCCTTTCTTTCCATGTAGCCTCTCCATGTGCATGTAATCTATTCTTGTTGGTGGCCAGACTTCTTATGTGGTGACTCAGGATTCTTATGAGCACAAACCCAACCTGAAGTTGTCAGACTTTTTTAACATATAGGCCCCAAACTTGGCACAGCATCTCTTTTGCCATATTCTGTTTGTTAAAGCAGGTCATACACCAAGCACAAATTAAAGATTTAGTGAATATACATGGATGTGTGTACCAAGAAGTACAGTTTATTTACAGCCACTAGTGTAACAGACTGCCACAGGGTTATTTTCTTAGGTGTGATTATTTGCCACTATTAATTAGCTGAGCATCCTAGACATGGTTAGGAAGAACACTTTCAATGTCAATAATTATCTAGCACTTTTAAATGTGCATTAAGTTGGCTGTAGTTTTAGTTTCTGCTTTATATATTTTTAGTGTGCATTCTCTTTGCAAATAATTCTTTTTCTTCCAACTGACTATTAGGGATGCTGTACAAGATTTTCTTCATGAAATATATTTTTTACCTGACCATCTAGAATTAAAAAAGATAAAAGCAGTTCTACAGGAATACAGAAAGGTATTTAATTTTTTTATTTATGGTTTAGGAAATCATTGATACAAAATTATTCCCAAGTTCTAATACATTGAAAGAGATTCTTTAGAATCATATCCAGGGAGAATATAGTCATTCTTTTTTTTTAAATCCTCACCCAAGGATACATATATTGGTTTTATAGAGAAAGGCAGAGAGAGAGAGAAACTTTAATGTGAGAGAGAAACATCAATCAGTTGCCTCCTGTACACTTCCTGACCAGGGATCAAACCCACAACCTAGTATGTGCCCTGACCAGGGATTGAACTTGCAACCTTTTGTGTGGGACAGTGCTCCACCCAGCCAGGGCTATAGTCATATTCTGATGGTTAATTTCTGGTGACTAGATAATCCTATCATGAATCATGATTTTTAGAAGGAAGTTTTAGCATTTAGATCAAAGATATAATAGCATCAGATAGAACACAGAGCAAAAAATACATTTCTTGTGCCTTAACTACCCAGGTCAATGTGTCCTATTTGTAGTCCCCCAAACAAGAACCTACCATAACTTCATGCCCTGAATAAAGAAGGAAAAGCTGTGGGATGATGCTAATTTTGTTTGCTATAAACTATGGTATGGAAATTCAGATCTTACTGAAGGGGAATAATCTATAGTTCCATCATCTTGAAGTCCAGTGAACTCTGAAATTATGAAAATATTAATGGTGGTTCTATAGAATTTTAGGGCAGCAAGTGGGATATCTGACCTTGGGTCAGAGTAACGGAGGTATTTACTACAGACCCCATGATTTTTTCTGAAGACTATATGTCTTTAATCAGTGATCCATCATAATCATAAGAAAATAAATGGTCAAGTAAGGAAGAGGTGAATTATGTGCATAATCTGTAGACCTGGTTAAAGGCTATGTAGACTATGTAAGTTAAGGGAAACTTGTGTTTCTTACCAAGAAGGATTTCTTTTAGATAAGTAAATTCTTATTTAGTTGGAAAAATGTATTTCTCTAGCTCTGAAGATTTTAAAATGAAATTCTTTTCCCTGAGAATTACTAAAAATGACCTATACTATACCAGGGGAGAGATGGAAATTATATTTTAAAACTGCTTTTAATAAGGGTACGATTTAACTACTTTAATGATAACTGTAGAGGGATTCTAGGCCTTCCAAATGGTTCCTGAAGTTAATTAATTAGGTTTATCTCTCTGTGCTCTTTATATAGGAAACCTCTGAGAGTACTGATCTTCAGACAACTCTTCAGCTATCTATGAAAGCAATTCAACATGAAAATGTAGATGTTCGTATTCATGCTCTAACAAGCTTGAAGGAAACCTTGTATAAAAATCAGGTATGCTTAGATATAATGAAAAAGCTGTAGAAAAAGTTGGAAGTTTAAAGACAAGGTGACGGATTCGTGTATTTGCTTGAGACTCAGTAGGCTCAATGAAAAAAAATGACTTTTATTTTATCTAGATTATTAGATCTGACTTAGAATCAGTAATCTATGCCTTTGAGTCTGAAAATCAGTGATTTGGAGGTTTGTTGTTTTTTTTTTTAATGTCTTTGAAGAGTCATGATTTGATGGTCATATTTTGGGTTCTGCATCTTCCTGTGTAAGAGTGTATGTGTCTGAACAGCAGCAGTTTATGTGATTCTTCTCGTGTAGTTTTTTACAGATATCTGTCATGTAAAATTTTAGTAATTTTGTCATTTTATATTTTAACTGAATTTATTAGTTTTGTTGAAGCTAAATTTTTAAGTTTACTTTTTCATGGGATCAGTGAACTTGATTCTTTCCATGTCAATATAATGTAGATTATCCCTTATCTTGATGGCAGTGAGAACTGAATTTAAAAGACCAGATCACTATAAATCTATAAAATTGAAAAATCTGAGGTACTTATTTTTGTATATCAAGAACCTATATAATAGGATGTGAGAGTCTAAGACCCTCATGAGTTAGTGTTATGTTTGTTTTCAAGATAGAAGGAAGCGTTTACTTAGGACAAAAGATATACATGATGGTAATGAGTACATGCTTCTCGGTCATTGAGCTGGTATAACCAATGTGGAGAGGAGCCAGTGTGGAGATGATCCTACCACATGTGAGGAGCCTTGAATCTCCTTGAATGTATGATTTTTACCATTCTAAGTATGGTTCTACATTATTAATGTGACAGCCTCATTCTCTGGCCTGTACTACATTGAAACTACTCTGCTTACCCCTTGCCCCAAACCTCTACCTGGGTTCCATAGTAACCCCTAGCTGTTTTTTGGTTTTTTTTTTTTGAAAGAAGTAGAATTTTATTGAAATGTTTTAGAATAGTAAAATCCTATATTCTAAACTAATATAATCATTGCAAATGATAATATTCCTCATTCTAGTTGATATCCTATCTAACAAAAGACAATTATAATATGAATATCTGTAAGTTGATTAATATAAGTTAAGTTGGAGGTTGAGCTACTTTGGTATACATTCACATTTCTCTGGCTCCTCATTTGGTTGGATTTGTTCTGAGTCTTTTTTCATTCAGCAGAGCTGGACAGGACCAATGTATTCATTGGTTTCACCTAAATGCTTCCACACTAGCAGCAAGGAATGTGCAAGTTCTGGGATGAAGCTGTTCAGAGGTCGTTTTCTTCATCTTTGTTAAACTGAAATCATCAAATAGTTCAGGTCCACATTGCCACTGTATATGGCTAAGTTGAGTCTAATTAGGTAATAAACCTTATGAGTACTTTAAAACACAATTGTGGTCTAAGTAATGATAGAAACAATCAGTTAAAAATTTTTTTAAATTTATTGATTTTAGGGAGGGAGAGGAAGGGAGAAAGAGAAAAAGAGAATGAAAGGGAGGCATTGATTTGTTGTTCCACTTAATTATGCTTTCATCTGTTGCTGCTTATCTGTGCCCCGACTTGAGATTGAACCTGCAACCTTGGTATATCGGGTCAACACTCTAACCAACTGAGCTATCTGGCCAGAGTGAAACAGTCAGTTTTTAATTCATACAGTGGTAATACAGATTTTTCTGTTTTTTAATCTTCAGATCATTATTTTAAAACTAACTTTAATTCTGCATCTTAGATGAAATGATCACCTTTAAGTTGACAGTTTTAGTCATGTCAACATGTCTACACTTGTTTGTCAAGCTGTCTACCTGTGTGTGTTTAACTACATTTTCATTTCTCTTTGCACAGAAATTCTAAGACAGATGTCATTTATTTATCAAAAATTAAAATCACATGACATTTAAATAGGCTCTGTCTAGATATAGTCAATGTGTATTGCATAGCTGGCTTTACCAGGCTGTAATACTATTTTTTCTTAAAAACCATTTTAAGGTGTAACAGAATGTTCATTTCTGCAATGACTAAAATGACACATTTAAACTTTATTTTAACCTCTGCTGTAGTGAACTTTGAAACCTTAAAATCACTCTATTTGTTAATGACTTAAATAGATGTTTACTTTTCCACTTGCAGAATTTAGATTAAGAATTTATTCTCTTGAAGTTGTAATATTTAGCAGAAGGGAGAGATCATATTTCATTATTCTGTGCAGGCAAATTCTCTTCTTTTGGTGCTGAAGAATTCAGTTGGTTGCCTGCCAATGTGCGTAAAATAAAATTCACAAAGAAGCGGGGCTTGCCTTCTGCCAGAGTCAGGGAGGCACCTCACAAAGGATGTTTTCAAGGGCCAGCTTGTGGAGAAAGCAGTCTTCCCCTGCGTGATCGCTCTTGCACCCTTACATGAATATTACCTTAATGGAGGAACTAATGTTTCCTTATTTGTACGGCTTGGTATGCCTTTCTTACCTGTGTTTTTCGTATAACAGCTTTAGTTGAAATAAGCAGTTGCCTAGAAAACTTAACTACTTCTGATTACAAAAGGCAAAAGAACATGTAATCAAAACTAATGAAATGATGTTTATGCATTCGGTGTCACTCACAAAACTTCATCTTTTATGTCAAAAGCAAAATTACGGTTAGATTAGTAGATTTGAGGGACTTAGGAGAGTTTTGTTTTAGTGGAAATCTACCTAATTGGAAAACAGGCAAAGTAAATTGTACAGCTAAAAATGTGACCTACAAGAACAAGATGACAGGACAAGATGTGCCCAAAGAACTGTCTATCTGAGACGGACAGAGGTGAGCATGGATGTGACAGTGAGTGCGCAGACTCTTATCTGAAAATGGTTTTAAATCAGATCTATTGCTGAACATAATTTTAGAATTTTAGAACATGACATTTCTGGTAGGCAATAGTTATAACATGTTTTTCAGAAGTGGTAATAAAAAATACTGAACTACATGGCCTTTGATAGGTCTAATATGTCAGTGGGCCTCAAGCTTTTTAATTTAATATAAATATGTATGAATAGCAAAGGATCTCTTCTCTTGGCAAAGAGATTTTCTAGTTTAGATTATTTCTAAGCAGATGACATGGTTATGGTCTAACTAATGAAACTTCATATTGATCATCACCTCTTAGATATAAATGACTAAATTTGAGAACTCAAGATTTCTTATACTCTTAGGAAAAAGCTACAGCTGCCACACTATTCTTACCTGTGTCATAAAAGACAAATCACATCTGATAACTCTCTTATAAGTCTTCCTGTAAAGCCCCAATGCTGACAGATTAACGAGGCAGTCTAAGAAGGTAAATGCACTTGTAGTCATTTTGAGTGGTCTCAATAACACATAATGGCCATGGATTGTTAAAGGATATACTTTTTTAAAGTGAGGGTTAATTTAGTTTAGTATCAATATGTACCTGAATAAATTTAAATTGCTAAGAAGAAAACTAAAGATGAAAATGTTCTGGAGTTAAATAGAACTAATGGTCGTACTTGTAAATATTTTAAACATTGTGAATATGCTAAAGATAACTGGGTTTTATACTTCAAAGGAGTGATTTTATGGTATGTGAATTATATTTTGATAAAACTTTAAGTAATGATAGCACAGGAAGGGAGTAATAAAAAATAAAAGCTGAAATTAATGATGTAGAAAAGAGAAAAATGGAACAAATTAATAAATAAAAATCCTGGTTCTTTTATTCTAATAAATGAAAATAGGTAAATCTCTAACCTAACGAAGAACAAAAAGCAGAAATCACAAATGTGCCAAAAAGAAATAACAAGACAAATAATCATTGCAACAAAGGAAATATTTTTTTAAAATCACAGAAACTATTTTGTACCCTTTGTGCAAATACCTTGGTAAACCTGGATATTTTTCCTGGAAAATATAATTTATCAAAATTGACTCCAGTAGAAATAGAACTCTTAAAAGACTAATTTCTGTAAAGAAACAGAATATTACAAAAGAACTACAAGTAGAGGAAAGTACCACGCCCATTGGTTTTACAGGGGGATATTTACCAAATCTTTAAAAACTAGATAGTCCCAGTGCTATTTAAATTGTTCTAGAGCATTTTCTAGAACAATTTAGGAAAATTTATAATTTTTTTAAAGGAGAGTTGTGTAAGTTTTACCACATTTCATACAGATAGCATAATATAGAATTACAGATCATTATTACTTCCAAATATCAAAGCAAAAAATGAAATGAAATGTTATCAAATAGAATTAAGTTTTACTTTAAGAAAACACCCACAAACAATTGTAATTTATTCCAGGATTGCAAGAATGGTTCATATTTGGCAATATGTTAATATAATTCACTGTATTAATATTAATACATCAAAGGAGAAAATCATACTGTTATTTCCACAAATTCTGAAACAGCCTCTGACACTGTAACATGCATGTCAGATAAAAACACTTGAACAAAGTCAATATCCAGACATCAAAGGCATTTTTGTATACCAACAGTGAAACAGCAGAAGCAGAAATCAAGGGAAAAAAGCCCATTCTATACAGCAAAAAGAAAAATAAAATACCTAGAAATAAACCTAATCAAGGAGGTAAAAGACCTGTATGCAGAAAACTATACAACACTGAAGAAAGAAATCAAGGAAGACACAAACAAATGGAAATATACACCATGTTCATGGATTGGAAGAACTAACATCATCAAAATGTCCATACTACCCAAAGCAATTTACAGATTCAATGCAATACCTATTAAAGTACCAATGGCATATTTCACAGACATAGAACAAACACTTCAAAAATTTATATGGAACCATAAATGACCCCGAATAGCTACAACAATTTTGAAAAAGAACACAGTAGGAGGGATCACAATACTTGATACAAAACTGTATTACAAGGCCACTGTAATCAAAACAGCCTGGTACTGGCATAAGAACAGACACATAGACCAATGGAACAGAACAGAGAGCCCAGAAATAAACCCAGGTCTCAATGGTCAATTAATATTTCACAAAGGGAACAGCAACATAAAATGGAGTCACAATAGCCTCTTCAACAAATGGTGTTGGGTGAACTGGACAGCTACGTGCAAAAAAATGAAACTCGAGCACCAACTTACACCATATGCAAAAATAAATTCAAGATGGATAAAAGACTTAAATATAAACTGTGACACCATTAAAGTCCTAAAGGAGAACATAGGCAGGAAAATCTCAGATATTTTACACAACAACATTTTTACTGACATGTCCTCTAGAGCAAGGGACATAAAGGAAAGAATAAACAAATGGGATCTCATCAAAATGAAAAGCTTCTGCATGGCTAAAGAAAACAGTATTAAAATGAAAAGAGAACCAACTGTATGGGAAAACATATTTGCCAATGATACATCAGACAGGGGTTTAATCTCCAAAATACAAAGAACTTACACGACTCCACTCTAAGAAGACAAGCAACCCAATTAAAAAATGGGCAAGGGACCTGAACAGACACTTCTCAAAGGAGGACATACAGAGGATCCAGAGACACATGAAAAGATGCTCAGTATCACTAGCTATCAGAGAGATGCAAATTAAAACCACAATGACATACCACTTCACACCAGTCAGAATGGCCATGATAAACAAAGCAACAAACAACAAGTGCTGGAGAGGTTGTGGAGAAAAGGGGACCCTAGTGCACTGTTGGTGGGATTGCAGACTGGTACAACCACTATGGAAAACAGTATGGAATTTTTCTCAGAAAACTAAAAATGGAATTGCCTTTTGACCCAGCAATTAATTCCACTGCTGGGATTATATCCTAAGAACCCTGAAACACCAATTGAAAAGAACCCAACGTTCATAGCAGCACAATTTACAATAGCTAAGTGCTGGAAGCAACCTAAGTGCCCATCAGTAAATGAACAGATCAAAAACCTATGGTACATTTACACAATGGAATTCTATGCAGCAGAAAGAAAGAAGGCGCTCCTACCCTTTGCAACAGCATTAAGAAATATGCTAAGTGAAGTAAAACAGGTGGTGAAAGACAAATACCATATGATCTCACCTTTAACAGGAATCTAAACAAGAGAAAATATAACCAAAGACACTGAAATAGAGAACAGGCTGACAGTGACCAGAGCGGAGAGGGGAGGGAATTTCAGGGGAAAAGGGGAAGGGTTTACAGGAACAAGTATAAAGGACACATGGACAAAAACTAGGGGGGGTGGATATGGGAGGGAGGTGGGGAGCACTGGGGGGTGGGCTGGGATGGGAGTCAAAGACAAAACTGTTCTTGAACAACAATTAAAAAAAACACTTGAGAAAATAGGAATTGATGGACGCTACTTCAGTATAAGTGTACGCTATACACATACATATGTGTATCTATGTATGCATAGATATACAAACATACTTAATGGTGAAATGTGATACATTCCTACTAAAAGCAAGTTTGCTCATTAACTCTACTACAATTTAACATTCAGTTGGAAGTACTGGCCAATAAATTTAGACAAGACGAAAGCAACAGAGGCATTAAGAACTGGAAAAGATGTAAAACTCTGCAGATAATATAGTAATATACTTGGAAAACTGTAGAGAATTTATAGTATAACTGTTTCAGACAACAAACTAATTCAGTAGGGAGGCTATAAAAATCAATAATCATATACAAGCAATAACTAGGTAGAAGACATGTTGGAAAACCCAATTTACAATAGTAAATGAGAAAGGTAATACTTAGGAATAAGTGTAACAATAAATGTGTAACCAATAAGAGGAAAACTTTGAAACACCCCTGAAAGACACAAAAATATAATAGATTTAAACAAATGACTTGTTTATTGGATAGTTGTATTCAGTATTACAAAGATTTTAATTCTCCCTGGGTTAATTATAAATTGAATGCCATCCCAAAGAAATACCAAGTATTTTTATTTATTTATTTTTATTTTAGATTATTCAGTACAGTTTCTATCCTTTATTCCCATTCCAGCCCACCCACCCATCCCTCCTCTCCTCCCTCCCATTTCCAACCCCCCTAGTTTTGTCCATGTGTCCTCTGTATTTGTTCCTGTAAACCCTTCCCTTCTCCCCTGAAATTCCCTCCCCTCTCCCCTCTGGGCCCTGACAACCTGTCCTCTATTTCAGTGTCTTTTGTTATATTTTACTTGTTTCTTTGTTTTGTTGTTTAGGTTCCTGTTAAAGGCGAGATCATATGGTATTTGTCTTTCACTGCCTGGCTTATTTTGCTTAGCATAATGTTTTCCAGCTCCATCCATGCTGTTGCAAAGGGTATGAGCTCCTTCTTTCTTTTGGCTGCATAGTATTTAGCTGCCTTCCAAGTATTTTTTTTAAAACTAAAACCATTTTATACTAATGTTCATATGAAAAAACAAACAAGTAAAAATAGCTAGGAAAACTCTGGGGCAAGAAAAGGCAACAGTGAGTGTTTAGTAGCCCTACCAGGCATGAATATACTCTGTAGCCTCCATAATTATAACAGTGTGATACTGGTGCATATTCTTTTCTGCAAACTAGTAGGAAAGAATAGAAAGTCCAGAAATTGATCCAAGTATATATGGACTTTTAGCATATGATAAAAATGACATTTCAAATAATTGTAGCAACTTATAAAACATTTGGAAAATCATAGAATTGGGTCTATATGTTAAAAAGACCTGTCTAAATGGATGCATTGAACATATACTCGTTTAAGAAATTCCAAATTAAATCTTCAATCACCATATATTCTACCCCCATATCCCTTACTACTCCTGCCCCCCCTTTCCTTTGGTAACCACAGTATTGTTGTCTGTGTGTATGAGTTTTTGTTTGTTAATTTGTTGCTCTCAGTTTTATACCCACATATGAGTGAAATCAATGGTTCTTGACTTTTTCTGTAGCACTTATTTTGCTTAGCATGAATGGTGTTCTGAAGATCCATTCATGTCACAGATGGCAGTATTTCATCTTTTCTTATGGCTGAGTAGTAGTCCATTGTATATATTTTTAATTACCTTTCATTTAGTGTTTCATAATTTGTATTGTCTTGAGAATGAACTGCATTTATCTTTGCCAACTAAAGTGTTTTTTTCTTACTGTTTTCTAATTTTAGCAAGTGAATTAATGTCTAACTTTTAAATATTAGTTTAACTGTTTATTGATTACTGGTTCCTCTTTTTCTGTATTTATGTCTGAATTAACCTGTAATGTTATTTAAGTGATAGCATGTTGAAGATTTTGGATGAGATAAATGTCTTTTTCTTTTGGAGTGTATTACTCTAATTTGAATCACAGTTTTAACATAGAATTTGAGATGCTCATATGTGCTTTGCTTTTGCTGGAAGAAAATTAAATAAATGTAGTTCTAAAGTGGTCACACAAGTATAGTATCTAAGTCTTAACTGGCTTGAGAATAGTCTCTTCTATTTTTCTAAATTTGTGTACTATCTATTTTCCCATTAGATTGTGAACTCGGGATAAGAACTATGTCTTATTTTTTTAATGATGATGTAATAATATTCAGTAACTCTTTGTCTAATGGATTAATGATTAAAACTTTCAAATACATTTAATCATTCTAATACCATGGAACATATTGTGAACTATATTATACGAACCCATCAAAAACTAGCTGAAAAGACTGCAGCTATGGGAATTTAATTTTGTCATATTTATGTCCCTTAATATTTTTAAGTTTTCTAGTTAGGAAAATATGCTGGTTTGTAGAAGATATGTATACACTGTCTTTCTCTTTTTTTATTTTAGGAAAAACTAATAAAATATGCAACAGATAGTGAAACAGTGGAACCTGTTATCTCTCAGCTGGTGACAGTGCTTTTGAAAGGTTGCCAAGATGCAAATTGTCATGCCCGGTTGCTCTGTGGGGAATGTTTAGGGGAATTGGGGGCAATAGATCCAGGTCGACTAGATTTCTCCACAACTGAAACGCAAGGAAAAGATTTTACGTTCGTGGTAAGTAGTAGTAATTTGGAATGACAAAAAGAGTTCTCTGTTCTCCTAGGGTTTCTATATTCCATTTATAAAGAACTATTCAGTTTATTTTTAGTGGAAGTTGATTTAAACTAGACAATTTATATAACTTCTGAATTTATTCCCTAATGGTATTACAAAGGTCTTAAGCCAAAAACAAGTTTTGAGCCCAGTCTGGTGTGCTGTGTTCTTTTAAATAAGCTTCCTAATCTAATTTTGACAAATACTTAAAACTTAATTAACTGTTTAAATGTTACTATTTAAACACTATTGCTAAGTATTTCCATGGGAAACTGATTTCCCGGGTGTTCTAATAGTGTGTGTATAAAAAAATTTCAATGGTTAAATGACTTTGGGAAATCCTTTAAAACAAAATTAAATACACTTTTAATATATTGGTGCACATTATGAGTATCCAAGAGAAAGTTGTGTTAAAATTATTTCTTGGAGCTTCTCAAGTGACCAGACTTCCACAGAATGCAGTTAAAGGAAATGACATATATACAATTCTTTTCTCTAAGGGTTAAAAAACAAAAAAGATAAATTGTTGGAGTTATGTAAAGTTTAATGATTCTACTATACCTTATAAATAACCTTAAGCCTTAGATTTAACTTCTTAGCCATAGATTATATTTTAGCTTTGGAACCTAACTTAGTTTGAACCTTACTATTCTTTCCTTTCCTAAGTTAAATTCATCATGGAAGATACTGTACACTTTAGAAAATTTTATAGAAATTATCCTTAAAATTTTTTTTGTTTTTATTGAGACTGGAGTAGAAGATCCAAGTTTTGCCTATGGATTATTGATGGAATTAACAAGAGCTTACCTTGCATACGCAGATAACAGCCGAGCTCAAGATTCAGCTGCTTATGCCATTCAGGTAAGAGTGCATTACTGGCTTTGCGTATTATCTTCTAGTAAGAAATTCGTAAATTTTGTATTTTGAAAACTCTTATTTTAACTGTCATTTTTATTATTAAAGTAATACAAATTCATGATAAAAATTTCAGTGTACAGAGCATACCCTCTCAACAGATTATTATAGGTACTTTGAAAAATTTTCTATATATGTTTTCTCCACCAAACAACGAGATCATATTACTTATTAACAATCTGTAATTTGATTTGCCTTCATGTTTAACAGTCTGTCCTGGGTAATTTCCATGTCAGTACAATTTATTTTTTTAGTGACTTAATATTCAATATATGTGTATGATTATTTAAGAAATTTAACACATTTAGGTTATATTTAATGTTTTATTTTTATAAAAAATGATATAGAGGACATACATATATTTCTTAGCACTGGAGTGAATATGTCATAATATAGATACCCAGAAATTAAAATATTTCTCAAAGCAAGTACAGAGCTTTATCAAAAAAAAGTTTTACCAGTTTATACACATGTGACAAAAGTATTTTATCAAAATTTTAAATCTTTGCCAGTGTGACAGATGAAAATGGTACCATTTTATTTTAATTTGCATTTAATTATGAGAGAGGTATAACATGTTTTATTGCTGTTTTTGGATTTTCTCTAGATCTTTTCCCATTTTTCTTTTGGTTATTGGTCTGTTTTTTATTGATATGTAAGACATATTTGGATATAATGGCATTTTACTGTCTTTTTGTCTATTGTACATGTAATAACTATTTTTCCAGTTCTGCTTTCTTTGCCTTTTTTTATGGTGTTTTATTTTTTTCATTTAAAAATTTCTTTGTTTTGTTAGATATGCAGGTCTGGCAATCGTGGTGAGAGCGCTCTGTTACAGATAAATATTTGGAGATTTTTTTGTTGTAGAGATGGTACTTAAAACTGTGATCTGGATGACATCAAGGGAGGGAATATAGATAAACAGGTTCTATCTAGTAAATGAGATCTGGATTATAAGGGATCAGTTGGAAGAGGAAGGAACAAGTAAGAAAACTGAAAAGTAACTACCAATAAGGTAGGAGAATGTGATATTATGGAAGATAAGAAAGTGTTTCAAGAAGTATGGAGCGATCCACTGTATTAAATGTTGATCACAGGTGTGATAATTTAGGGGTTGATAATTAACTTGACTATAGTAACATAAAGGTCATTGATGACCTTGATAAGAGCAATGTCAGTGGAGTATTAAAAGCCTTGTTAGAGTATTTTTAAGAACATGTGGTAAGAGAGGAAGTAGAGAAATTACAGAAACTCTTTTGAGGATTATTGAAGAGGAGTGAGAGTGTCTGGGGAGGAAAGAGGAGTTAAGATGGGAAAAATAACAGTATGTTTATACGTTGCTTGGAAACAATTCAGCGGAGAGGAGAAAAGTGATGATATAGGAGATAATAATGCAATACTATTTTAAGTAGGTAAAAAGATGTGGAATATAGTGTAGAAGTGAAAGGGGTAACCTTAACAGCAAAAACAATTCATCTGTAGTAACAAACGAGAAAGAGCATGTTGGCATTGATGCTGACATTGCCAAGTTGGGTAGATAGGAGCATGGAAGGTGTAGAGGTCTTTCCTAATTGCTTCTGTTTTCTCAGTGAAATATGAAGTAAGGTCTACAATTGTAAGTATACCAGCATATTTAAGAGTGTAAATGGTCCTGAAACCAAACAGTTGGGGAATTACTAAGTCTGTCATTGGAGGTTGATGAAGAGAGCTTCTATTAGCTAGAGCAACTTTCCAAACATCAAAAAAAGTTGCCTTCAGCCCTGGCTGGTGTAGCTCAGTGGATTGAGTGCAGGCCTGTGAACCACAGGATCAAGGTTTGATTCCCAGTCAGGGCACATGCCTGGGTTGCAGGCCAGTTCCCAGCAGGGGATGCATGAGAAGCAACCACACATTGATATTTCTCTCCCTCTCCCCTTCCCTTTGCCTGTAAAGATACATAAATAAAAACTTAAAAAAAAAAAAGGCTCTCAGTATCCATAAAAAAAAAAGCTGACTTCAAATAAAATTTTTTAACACTAAAGTTAAATGAAAGTGAGTTTTGGATGTTTCTGTATTTGAACTTTTCAAATACTTCCTTACTTTTATTTAAAAATACAGTGTTAAATATAAGTACAAAGTACATATTTTGCTAGGCAGTACTTATATTTTATAAATTTTAGGAAAAATCTGTTGCATATAGCCATTTTTAATGGAATTGGAAAGAAAGAGTAATATATGATGGAAGGTATAATATCCTAACATAATTGTCTTGTTTTGAAGTTTGATATTAGAGAGAAAGATTTTTTTTCTTCTTGTATACAATCCCATTTGTTTTATTTTCAGGACAATTTCAGGACAGTAAAATGCTGTTTAATTATTTAAATCCTAGGATTGAATAGTAAATTGGTCTTTAATATTTGCATTTTCTTTTCAAAATTTTAAGCTCAATATTTTATGTTTATTTTTATTTTTAATTGGTTTTGAAAGAGAGAGGAGTAGGGGCAGAGAGAGAGAAACATCAAATTGCTGTTCTGCTTATTTATGCATTTATTAGTTAATTCTTATATGTGCCCTGACCAGGGATTGAACCTACAACCTTGGCATATTAAGATGATGCTCTAAACAACTGAGCTACCCAGCCAGGAACCAGTATTTTATATGTAAAATTTAAATATCTTGAATTTTTGAACTCTTTTGGATTTGTAGTTGCTTTCATTAAAATTCAAAAAAGATTAGATTCCAAGAATTATACTTCTGCAAATATACAGTTTTAATCTTTTTCTTCCACGTAGCTTGTAATCTTGTATTTCAGTATATAATTATACACAGAATACAAACTGTATGTTCAAGTACTACCACAGCTTTGTAACCTAAATAATTCTAAGCATTGAAGTAAATAAATGTCTTAAGCAAGTTTATAACCCCCCAATTTTATAATTCTTTGTATTTTTCTATATATTTTTATAACTATAATGTATAGAATGTTGATGAATGTAAAAATTTATCTGCTTCACTGTGAATTTACAAATGTAAAATATGTGTTTGTAGGAGTTACTTTCTATTTATGACTGTAGAGAGATGCAGACTGACAGCCCAGGTCACCAATTGTGGAGGAAATTTCCTGAGCATGTTCGGGAAATATTGGAACCTCATCTAAATACTAGGTTGGTAGACTAATTAAAACTATTCATAAAATTGTTTTTAACTTTATAAAGTTAATTATATTTTTCATATAATTTTAGCATTCAAAGTTTTAAAAAATATGTTCTAATATTATTTTCCACTGTGATTTATGTTTATATTCTCATTAAAATGAAAGTACAGTTTGCTTCTTGGTTAAATTCTATAACTAAGTATTTAGGCATATTTATTGATGCTAAAAGGATTGATTTTTTAAAAAAATTAAACTGTCATAGTACTTGGAAGAAGCTACTTTCACCTGAACATGTGTTGAAGCTTATGATAGGTGTAATTAATACAGGAATTTAAGAATTTAAAGTCAGTCTCAAAGTCTTTAGTAAGCCCAGTTAGAGGTAAGAGATTTTCAGCCATAGCCAGTTTCTCCTCATGAAGATATTGTCTTCCTCTACTTTTTAAAAACATATAATAAAAGTTATATTTATTTGTATAACTTATTATGTGTATACCCATAATAAACATTACTATCCTAATCTTAGTTTTGCCATCAAGAACAACTTTTAGCAAAGGTGATCTATTTTAAATAGCTACAATTTCCTCATATTTTTTCCTTATTTTAAATATATCTCAACATTTATTTTTGAGGCAAAGAAGTACACCCCTATACCACTGAAATACACTTCATGATAAGTACAAATGAGAAAATCTGAGAGTTATAATCTCAAAATACTTTTAAAAAGGGAATGGTCTGGGCTTTTTTTTTTTAAGATTTCATTTATTTATTTTTAAAGACAAGGGAAGGGAGGGAGAAAGAGAGGGGGAAAAACACTGATCGGTTGCCTGTTGTACACGCCCTGACTGGGACTGAACCACAACCCAGGCGTGTGCCCTGACTGGAAATTGAGTTGGTGATCTTTCACTTTGAGAGGCTATGCCCAACCAACTGAGCCACACTGGGCAGGGCTGGGCATAGTTTTTTCTTCCACCTAAGGACATTTTTTCATTGCTTTTTTTAGAGAGAGAGGAAGGGAGAAAGAGACAAACATTGATGTGAGAGAGAAGCATTAATTGGTTGCCTTCCAGATGTGCCCTGACCAGGATGGGACATGCCGGGACAGTTAACAGAACTGCAACCTAGGTATGTGCCCTGACCAGGAATTGAACCTGCAGCCCTCAGTTATTGAATGATGCTTCAACCAACTGAGCCACACTGGGCAGAGCTGGACATATTTTTAAAAAACAGTTTATATAGTTGATTTGTGGAAGGTTTGTGTAAACATAACTTGAATACACTTAAAAAAGAAATAAAGACAACAATCAACTCATTTTATAACCACTCCAAAACACTTATTCAAATATGATTTTAAATAATGGACTAGTAAAAACAAAAAGAAGGAGAAAAAAAATTTTTACGTGGAAAACTTCACAAAAAGAGGTACTAGTCAATAATCAAATGTTGTCCCCCTGCTGCCCAAACATAGATAGCACTTTTAGATTGCTGTTCTTTTCACCTCCTGTTTGCTTCCCATGAAGGATGTTGAGGTGGCTGTGTCTGCCCTGTCAGGTCCTCTTTGTGCACTCTTAAACTGATCCTTGAGCCGAGGTTCATTTTGCTGAAAACCTGGGGTGTTGTTTTTCAGAGCCTGTTTTCTGTAATTTCTTCTAGAGCTTTTTAGATCCAGATAAAGAATGGGAAAACACTGATTCACACTTTCTTGCTTCTGTACTTGGCTTTTTTGTTTTTTTTTAGTTATTCTTCTATCCTGACAGGTTTCAAGTATATCTTCTTCAGGGAGCACTTTTTTGCAGGATTTTTGTTCCAAAACTGAAGAATGACAACCACTTTCCTTCTTTCACATCCATGTGACTTTCCTAATAAAGAAGTCATCACTACCCTGGCTGGTGTGGCTCTGTGGATTGAGTACCAGCCTGTGAACTAAAGTGTCTCTGGTTGAATTCCCAGTCAGGGCACATGCTTGGGTTGTGAGCCAGGTCCCCAGTAGGGGGTGTGCAAGAGGCAACCACACATTGATGTTTCTCTTGCTCTCTTTCTCCCCCCATTTCCCTCTCTCTAAAAATAAATAAAAATCTTTAAAGAAAAAAAGACATCGTCACCACTGTCGCTATCCTCAAATATGGAAGAGTGTAAACCTTTGTTCTGTGCTGTCATCAAAACACTCCTTTTCTTCATGTAATTCTTCTCCATCACTGTTAGTACCAAGTAAGCTATTGGACTCTTGCTTTTGTTTTGGTTTGACATAACATTTTTATTTTTGGGTCAGGAGATGTTTTCTGAGGTTCAGAGGGAACTATGGAATTCGTTTCAGAAAGCTTTGATGGAGAATTTGGAATATCCACTGTTTTGGGTCCATGTGTCATCTTGGCTGTTTTTTCTTTTGAACATTTATGGGTTTCTTTGCCAATAATTTGGTTTCTTTGTCTTTTTGCTCACTGATAATAGTTCCTTTATGTTGTAACTTAATGGCATGAGTTGTACTTGGGATGATTTTCTTCTGAAACACTCTTTGATGACTTAACTTCAGCATCATAACTTAACTTGCAGAATCTTTAAAGGCTTTGACAGCAACTTTTAACACATCTACTTTTTTTCTTCAGAAGAGGGTACACTGCTAATCTGGCAGTTGCTCTTTCAGTCTCAGTAGAGTCAGGCTTTTTGCAGATTTTTTCAAAATTGATCTCATCACCAGGAGCAGATTTAGGTACTATATCAGGTTTCATCATGGCATGAATTTCTGTAAGCAGTCGTTGTGCATGTCTTTGGTTTTTCATCAGTGCATTTTCAGTAACCCTTCTTGACTTCAGTCTACCAACACCCTTGTCAAGTTTTCAGGTAACCAAAACTTGTGTTCTTTTCACTTATTTTCTCGTCTTCACAACCTTGTTATTGAGGTTCAGGGTCCCCAGTTGAGCCATGGTAGACCTAGGAAGAAGATCTGCTGCTGCCAGCTTGCAAACTTTCTCTTCTTCAATTTCTAACAAAACATTTTTAAATCATTTCCCCAATTTTAATGACTTTGTTAAGGCAAATTGAAACACATAAATTTTAAATTATTTTTATTTAGAAACTGTAATTTTAGGTAGTCTAGGTCACATGCTGATTGGATATGTGACCTCGGATAAATTACTTCTTTGAGCTTTAGAACCATGCCTACCCTTGTAGTAAAATTCTTTATAAAAGCCCTTAAGTTTGCATACTTATTTGCTAGATACCTTTTTATGTTTAGAAGACTTTCAAACATCATTTTAATTTCTTATGAACAGCATTATTTAAAGATATAATTTATTATATGTAAAAAATTCTGTAGTTAAAATTGTTTTTTCTTTTTTGAGGATTTCACACTTTTTAATTCTGTATTCTATATTTTATAGCCTATATAGATAGATGCTTAAGAGTTTCTGTGATCTAGTTTAAAATTTATGGCCTTTGGAGTCACATAGATCTGAATTTGAATCTTGGCTCTGCATTTGCTAGCTCTGATGTCTTGGGCAAGTTACTAAACATTTCCAAGTCTTATTTTTTTCATCTTGAAAATGTGGGTAGTTTTATTTACCTTGAATAATCATTGTTAGAAATAAAGAAGATACTTTTAAAATGTACCTAGTAGAGTACCTAATATTTAATTTATACTCACTGCTTTTTCAATCCCATCTTGTTGAATAAATTCCTTGCTTTTTTTTTGAAAGGGGTAGCACAGCTTGCCTATTTCATACGAAGAAGAAACTAACATTTGTGCCTACTTGCTATTCAATTTAATTTTTCATGAGAAGTCAACATTGTCTGCCTACTTGTTATTCTTTCATAGAGTACAACATTTAAGTGGTCATTTATAAGGGTGATCTTAGTAAAACAATGAGAATTCTAACCCTTTTATATCTGAGACCTTTAAGGAACCTTTCAGATGGTCTCTCAATGGTGGATGTTAGGAGATTTATCTGGCTGTGATCTGCCCATTAAAGTTGTCACTTCATAAAAAAAAAAAGAGGTCCGTAGCAGGCAGTATTAATGGAGGTGACCCATGTTTGTTTGAAAGCTTTTATATAAAACACCAAGATACCTAATTAATCAATAGGTCAGTTTTATAGCTTGGACTTCAGAGGGCCTGGGAGAAGTAAAGAATTTCCTAAAAGCATATTTTTGTTTTTGCTGCCTTAAAGTTAAACTTCTATATTCTCTATTTTTTTTCAGTTGAGCTATTTATGTGCAATCACTAACTTGAATTAAAGGATGGCTATGTTTGGGAGATTTGATTTTTAGAACTAGATAGACTGACTACAATTCAAAGTTACCATCAAAATAATTCTTTGAAAAATATTTGGTTGTGGCCAGGTAGAATCTGTCTCGTACCCTAATATTAGTAGTTCTCTAGCTAAGTTAATTTTAAAACTTGGTAAAATCATCCAGAGCAGGTGTGTCTAACCTGTGGCCTGCAGGCCGCATGCGACCCAGGATGGTTATGAATGAGGCCCAACACAAAATCATAAATTAACTTAAAACATTATGAGATTTTTTTGTGATTATGTGTTGCAATGTATTTAATATTTAGTGTGTCATCTAAGACAATTCTTCTTCCAGTGTGGCCCAGAGATGCCAAAATGTTGGACACCCCTGAGAGAATTACATTCATGATGATTCAAAATAGTGATGGTTAACTGAGAGATTACTGGACTTTTCCATTTTTAGAAGTTTAGAATACAGTGAAATATTTAATGTTTGCTGGAGTCCTTGAGTATAGGTTTATGCTCATTTATTATATTTGTCATTTCCTAACCTTAATTAGAGATTGACAAGGACCCCTCAAAAAATGCTACACACACGCAGTTGTAAGGTGAGAGCTACTTGAACATGTTTAAATGTTAATGCTGAGGAGCAAATAGAAAGGATCATGTTGAAGTTATGAAAAAGAAGTGGTAATTGATATAAAGACCCTGAGGAGCATCCAGAATGGTAGCCATATCCCCAATGGGAGATTAGATGTAAAGGAAGTAAAATTGTTTTTTTGGAATAGGGGAAGATAAAATGATGGCTACAACTCAGCTATGTTTATGGATGTGATTATGAATAGCAATGATTTCTTTTCTCCAGGAAGTATAAGGTATAGAAAATGAGATTATTGGTGCAAGTAGCAATGGAGTTGGTATAGGTGATATGGGGAGAGTGATGATTTGAAATAGTCATTATAGAAAACAGAAGAGAGAGATAATAAGGAAAGCTTAGAAGAATTTCTGGTTAGCGGAAAGGTCCACTGAGGTTGAAAATTAAGAATATATACTAGTACTAATCTCATAAGCAGTTGAGTGATTTTCAGTTACCTGTGCAGTGGCCTAGATATCATAGATTGATTCAAGGTTGGGAGGTTTGCAGAAGAGTACAACTGGTAGAGACATTGTGGCAGAGGAGTGGATAGAGGATATTGCCAAGAAAGTGCTTGAAGTAAAGGACCATGGAAACTGAGCTGGTTAGGGAAAGGGGAACAAAAGGAAGGTATTATAGATAAAGTGAGTTTAGCTGGGTCAAGAAACAAAAGATCTCATTGAGAGAACAGGTGTGTTAGAGTAACTGGGGAGAACTGGAAATTTGGGAAACTGGCCATAGAGGAAGGTGTTTAAATAGTTCATTTTGGAAGTGACAGAGTTTCTTTGCACTAATAAGGGAGTTCTAATAAAGGAGTACAAGAGAGATTCATTGAGAAGTTTCGAGTTTGATTAGGTGAAGTCACCAGAATGGTGAGGTTTGGGGAAGAAAGAAAACACTGAGCAATGTACTAAAGTTATTAATGAGTTTGGTAATCAATGAGTTTGGTAGATGCCCTTAATAAGGAGTAGAGAATAGTACACATGGGTGGCTTGAAGCTCAAAGGAAAAGATCTTTCTTACAGAATATAAGGGATTTCAAAGGATCTGAAAGGAACATTGAGGGAGAGGAGGCACACTAGAATCCTGTGAAGTACTTGGCATGTTTTAAGAATGACCTTCCACCCCACCATTAAGAAGAATATAGGAAAACTGGCTTCTGGCCAAGATGGAGGCATAGGTAGATGCACTGTGCCTCCTCGCACAACCAAGATAGGGACAACAACAATATAGAAACAAAAAAAACAACCAGAACTGACAGAAAATTGAAGTGTACGGAAGTCGGACACCCAAGGAGTTAAAATTAGACACGTTCATCCAGACCGGTAGGAGGGGTGGAGTTGGGCTGGGCGAGGGATGCAGAGCAGAGAGCAGAGCAGCCAGGGCAGTGCACAAGACTGCAGTGGGCAGACCCTGGGCGCACAAACGGAGGTGGCTAGTGACCCTGGCCGTGGGTTGGAGACAGGCAGACCCAGCGAGGCAGCCATTGTGAAGGAGGGCACTGAGCACAACTCAGGGGCCCAGCGCCAGGAAATAGAGCTTTGGGTCACTGACTGTGGAGGAAGGTCCTGCCTGGTGCACAGGCCCACCCTCACAGGAATTGGCACCAGAGGGGCCCAGTTGGCTTGCAGAAAGCGGTGGAGGGGTCTGAGGTCCTACAGAGAGCAGAGCAAGCACCATTGTTCTTTCTCGGATCCCGCTCCCACATACAGTGTCACAACCCAGCAACTGGGGCCCCCCCCTGGTGAACACCTAAGGCCCTGCCCCTCACTACAGGTGCTTCACAAGACCAAAAAAAAAAAAAAAAAACAGCAAAATGATGGCTCAAACAGAAGAAGAATTGAAAGCCCCAGAACCCATCCTTTTAAGTGACCGAGAAATAGCCAACCTATCAGATGCACAGTTCAAAGCACTGGTGATCAGGATACTCACAGAATTGGTTGATTTTGGTCACAAACCAGATGAAAAAATGAAGGCTACAATAAGTGAAATGAAGAAAAATGCACAGGGAACCCATAGTGATGGAATGAAAGATGGGTCTCACATCAATGGAGTGGACCAGAAGGAAGAAAAAAATATCCAACCAGAAAAGAATGAAGAAATAAGAAATCAAAAAATGAGGAGAGGCTTAGGAACCTCCAGGGCATCTTTAAATGTTCCAACATCTGAATTATAGGGGTACCAGAAGGGGAAGAGGAAAAACAACAAGTGGAAAAGATATATGAACAAATAATAAAGAAGAACTTCCCCAATCTGGCAAAGGAAATAGACTTCCAGGAAGTCCAGGAAGCTCAGAGAATCCTAAACAAGTTGGACCCAAGGAGGAACACACCAAGGCACATCATAATTACATTAACCAAGGTAAAAATGAAGGAGAGAATCCTAGAAGCAGCAAGAGATAAGGGGACACTAACCTACAAATTAGTTCCCATCAGACTGTCAGCTGATTTCTCAAAAGAGACCTTACAGGCAAGAAGGGGCTGGAAAGAAGTATTTCAAGTCATGAAAGACAAGGACCTACACCCCAGATTGCTCTATCCAGCAAATTTTCATTTAGAATGGAAGGGCAGATAAAGTGCTTCTCAGATAAGGTCAAGTTAAAGGAGTTCATCATCACCAAGCCCTTATTTTCTGAAGTGTTAAAGGGACTTGTCTAAGAAAAAGAAGATAAAAAACATGTA
>CM052539.1:94520570-94560569 GCA_028533065.1 Trachops cirrhosus
AATGTAGAAGCTAAAGAACTTATGACACATGGGCATGAACTAAAGTGGGGGAATGTGGGTGGGAGAGGGTGTTCAGGGTGGAGGGGAATGAAGGGGGGATAATAGGACAACTGTAATAGCATAATCAATAAAATGCATTAAAAAATAAATAAAAAAATTTAGGGCTTAAAAAAAAGAAACAGAAGAAGAATATAGGAAAACCATGGCCAGGTAGCTCAGTTGGTTAGAGCGTCATTCTGGTATGCCACGGTTGCAGGTTAATTCCCCAGTCAGAGCACATACAAGAATCAAACAGTGAATGTATCAATAAAAGTGGAGCTACAAATTGGTCTCTCTCTCTCTCTCCCCACTCCCCTCTCTGTCTCTTTCTGTCTCCCCCCTCTCTTCTTTCCTCTCTCTAAAATCAATCAGTAAATAAAAAGAATATAGAAAAAGTCGTATCTTTAACTAGATTTCATTAAAGGCAAAGCAGTAGTTGGGTAGTCAGTAAGAGTTGATTGTTTAAGATGTTTTTATTAAAGATCTTAACAGATAGATATATAATTATATATATTTGTAATGTACAAATTTTCAAAATTACAGATACAAGAGTTCTCAGAAGTCAACAGATTGGTCTGGAGTGAAGAAGCCAATTTACTTAAGTAAATTAGGTAATAACTTTGCAGAATGGTCAGCATCTTGGGCAGGTTATCTTATAACAAAGGTAAGAGAATTTTGTTTAGAATTTGTTACCTGGATAGAAGTTCTAAAGGAAATGAGACTATATATCTGAATGCATAGTACACACAAAAGGCATTGAAATATTTGTAGTGATAATGATAAAAAATTTTTTAGAAAAAATGTACTAGTAAAAGGTAACAATTTCTCTGTTGTTACTAATAACAGATTCTGAGTAAAAAGGTTATTATTTTATCAAATTGCTATGTCTTCATGTGTTTTTAAAATGTCTGTTACATTATGTCTGTTCTTTTTAAGTTGTAAAATACTGTTTAAAAGGAATTTTTTAAAATATATTTTATTGATGATGCTATTACAGTTGTCCTATTATCCCCCTTTCATTCCCCTCCACCTTGAACACCCTTTCCCACCCACAAACCCCCCCTTTACTTCAGTTCATGTGTCATAAGTTCTTTGCTTCTACAATTCCCAAACTATTCTTGCCTCCCCCTGTCTATTTTCTACCTACCTTCATTGCTACTTATTCTTCGTATCTTTCCCCCACTCTCCTCCTCCCACTCCCCTGTTGGTAACCCTCCATGTGTTCTCCATTTCTGTGGTTCTGTTCCTGTTCTAGTGGTTTGCTTAGTTTCTTCTTGTTTTTGTTTCAGGTGTGGTTGTTAATAACTGTGAGCTTGCTGTCATTTTATTACACCTGTTTTTTATCTTCTTTTTCTTAGATAAGTCACTTTAACATTTCATACAGTAAGGGCTTGGTGATGATGAACTCCTTTCACTTGACCTTATCTGAGAAGCACTTTATCTGCCCTTCCATTCTAAATGAAAGCTTTGCTGGATAGAGCAATCTGGGATGTAGATCCTTGCCTTTCATGACTTGGAATACTTCTTTCCAGCCCCTTCTTGCCTGTAATGCTTTATCAGCATTTATTACATAATTAAGATATAGTATCCATTAGTGGTTACTTCTAAAAGAAGTACATGATCTGAACTTGCTCCAAAATAAAAATAAAGATTTTTTTAAAAAATGAAATTTCATGAAAAAAAAGAGGTGTTTTTCTAATATGATGACTTTCTACATGCCTATAGACAAAAAGGTACTCTGTGTTCCAAGAAGGTGTTTTAAATGAATATTTAAAATTTATAACTTTAAAAATCATACTTCTGTTAATTAATGTATTAAAATATAACAGTATTTTATATCAGGCAATTTTAATAAAATTTCTCTCATTTTGAATAAACATACTGAAGATATAATATGTGAAATATAGAACATAATTATGTCAGTTCTGGAATATTTTTAGGTTTGCTTTTTAAGATTTTATTTATTTATTTTTCAAGAGAGGGGAGGAGAGGAAGAAAGAGAGGGAGAGAATATCAATGTGTGGTTGCCTAATGAGCAAACCCACTGGGGTCCTGGCCTGCAACCTGGTCCTGGGCATCTGCCCTGATTGGGAATCGAACTGATGACCTTTCGGTTCACAGGCAAGTGCTCAATCCACTGAGCCATATCAGCCAGTGTTTTTTTTTTTTAAGTGTTGCATATATATTTGAGGAAGGAAAGCCTTTAAAATTTTGTAAGAGAACACTAATGTGGGTAAATTAAATGTAAGGTCATATTAATAAAATTTGACTCTAACATCAAGTAATTTAATTTTCTATTTCTTTATTTTTTTCCTGTAGTTAATCATCATTTATTACTTATTAAAATATGTTAACCTGATGTTTAATATGCTGGCCCAGAGCATACTTTTTGGTTACTTTATTCATCTATGTGCTTGGGAAATTAATACAATAAACCTGATGTTAGCTAAGTAAAATATTCTGTAATTAGGGATGTTAATCTGTAATAAAACATTAAAAAATGAACTGCAGGGAAGAGTTTTCAGGAACAACTATAAAGGACACATGGACAAAACCAAGGTGGGGTGGAAGCAAGGGAGGGAGGGAGGTTTGGCTGGCGTGGGGGGTAGTGGTGGTGGGTAAATGCAGACAACTGTAATTGAACAACAATACAATAGTTTAAAAAAATTCTAGGTCACACATTAAAAAAAAAAGAATGAACTGCAAAAATTCATTCAGACTTCTGCAAGATGGCAGCATAGCTCCCCTCTTCACACAACCATGTCAAAATTACAGCTAATATATAGAACAGCCATCACTCAGAACCATCAGAAATTGAATCGAATGGAAGTCTTACAACAATGGAATTAAAGAAACCACATGTATCCAGACTGGTGGGAGGGGTAGAGACGGGGAATGGGCTGGTCCCTTTTCCACGTGGTGGATAAAAACTTAGGAGGGATATCTCAGGAGCAGCGATTCCCATTTTAACACCAGGCCCCCATATCACAGACCCTGTGTGAAGATAACTCCCATAACTTCTGGCTGTGAAATCCAGTGGGGACTGAGTCAGTAGAGGAAACTTCTGTAGTCCCAAAAAGTTCCCCTTAAAGAGCCCACACACAGACTTATTCAGACTCACTCCCTCTGAGCTCCAGCACTGGGGTAGCAGCTTGAAAGGCACCAGTGGCACACAGGGAGTAACTGAAGTGTCTGGCATCAAGGTAGAAGCTGGGGGACAGCTTTCTCCCAGACAGAAAGGCAGGCAGAGGCTATTGTCCCTTTTCTGAATCCTCCCCTCAGAGAGCCACAGAGCCAGGAGGAGGGTGCCATATCTGACTCCATCAACCTGGCTAACACTATTTGCCCACCCTGGAGGTCCCCTGGGACTCTGACCAACCCAACTTATGGGCCCACTCAAACCATGACTTTTCCTTATAAATGACTTATCTTTGCTCATACTTCATAACTTCCTAAAATCTATCAAACAAGCAACAGCACATCTCAGTGAGCCCCTTGCCCCCATACCTCTTGCCAGGTGGCCCCAGGCCTGGCACTAGCAGCGGCCACCCTAGATTCACAGCTTGGCTTTGCCTAGGGATCTCCAACCTCAGCATACGTAGCAGCTATCTTAGATTGCCTTATTGCTCATGCAGAGTGGCCCAGGACAGAACACAGGAGGGGCCTGACCTTGGCCAGCCACACCAAGGAAACCCCAGATCCTGCACACCTAGTGGACAGCTATAGATCACGTTGGAGCACCACCACCTTACCCTGCACAGCTGAGCCTGCACACGGGGAGGTTGGTGGTCAGTGGTCACAGGCAGTCCTTGCAGCTGACTTGCTTGGGTGAATCCTTCCCATTGACCTGCCAACATCAGTTATTGCTGAACTACATGAGGAGGGTGTACTCAGCACACACAAAGGGTGTACCTCTAGTACCCAGCTTGGGTGACAGGGGTGGCTGTGCTCTTGGACCCTACAGGACACCTATTACATTAGGTCACACTACCAAGACAGAGAGTCATAGCAGCTCTACCTGATACATAGAAACAAACAGGGAGGCTGTCAAAATGCGGAGACAAAGAAACATGGGCCAAGTTAAGGACATTAAAATTCCAGGAAAAAAACTAAACAAAATGGAGATAAGCAGTCTATCAAATGCTGAGTTCAAAACACTTTATAATGATACTCAAGGAACTTAGTGGGAATCTCAACAGTATAAAAAAGATCCAGTTAGAAACAAAGGATACACTAATTGAAATAAAGAACAATTTACAGGGAAACAACAGTAGAGGGGATAAAGCTGAGAATCTAATAAATGACTTGGAACATAAGGAAGCAAAAAACATCAGAAGAACAAGAAGAAAAAAGCCAAAAAAATGAGAGTGGAAACATCCTCTGGGACAACTTTAAGAGGTCCAACATTTGCCTCATGGGGGTGCCAGAAAGAGAAGAGAAAGAACAAGAAATTGGAAATCTACTTGAAAAAATAATGAAAGAAACTTCTCTAATTTGGTGAAGGAAATAGACATGCAAGTCCAGGAATCACAGAGTCCCAAGATAGATGCAAAGAGGCCCACTCCAAGACATATCATAATTAAAATGCCAAAGGTTAAAGATAAAGAGAGGATATTAAAAGCAGCAAGAGAAAATGAGTTAGTTATATACAGGGGACTTCCAACAAGACTGTTGGCTGATTTCTCAAAAGAAACTTTGCAGGCTAGAAGGGATTGGCAAGAAGTATTCCAAGTCATGAAAAGCAGGGACCTACAGCCAAAATTGCTCTACCCAGCAAAGTTATCATTTAGAATATAAGGACAGATAAAGAGCTTCCCAGACAAGAAAAAACTAAAATGAGTTCATCATCACCAAACCATTATTATATGTAATGTTAAAGGGATTTAAGAAAAAGAAGATCACAACTATGAACAATAAAATGGTAATAAATATGTATCTATTAACAATTGAATCTAGAAAACAAACTAAGCAAATAGATACAGAATGATGGATACAGAGAGTGTTCTGAGGGTTGCCTGATGGGAGAGGGTTGTGGGGGAATGCATAAAGAGGTGAGGGGATTAAGAAGTAACAAAGGGCCCTGGCTGGTGTAGCTTAGTGGATTAAGCGCGGGCCTGTGAACCAAGAGATCACGGTTCGATTCCCAGTCAGGGCACATGCCTGGGTTGCAGGCCAGTTCCCCCCAGGGAATGCACAGGAAACAACCATACATTGATATTTCTCTCCCTCTCTCCTTCCCTTCCCCTCTGAAGATAAATAAATAAAATCTTTAAAAAAAAAAAAAAAGAAGTAACAAAGGTAGTTACAGAATAACCATGGGGATGTAAAGTACAGTATAGGAAATGGAGTAGCCAAAGAACTTATTTGCATGACCCATGGACATGAACGGTGGTGGGGGGATGGCCTGAGGGAGGGGTACAGGGTGGAGGAGGGCAAAGGGAGAAAAATTGGGAAAATTGTAATAGCCTAATCAGTACAATATAATTTTAAAAAATGAATTATAAGTGGGGAAGTCCATTGATGCTGAGGTAGTTGGCAGCCCAGGTAGCTATATTGCCTTATAGAGATCTAGTAGGTTATGCACTAACAAGAGAGGTGGTGATGTGAAACCTTCCCTGCTTGAGTGCACATGCTTCACTCTGTAAGAGGATACCCACTCTGCACTAATAAATAATCTCCCATGTTTTTCTTTGACATTAATTAAAAAATAAGATATATAAAACTACTCACTCTCTCTAAACCATTTGAGTTTACAGGTTCGGCATGATCTTGCCAGTAAAATCTTCACTTGCTGTAGTATTATGATGAAGCATGATTTCAAGGTGACCATCTATCTTCTCCCGCATATTCTAGTGTATGTCTTGTTGGGTGGCAATCAAGAAGATCAGCAGGAGGTGAGAGATCATTTTACTTGGGTTCTCTTTGTACATTTGTCCAGTGTATTAGAAAGGCTACATATTTGTAGGAAATGTAGATCAGTGCTGTGTATGTACATGTATAAAGGCTTACAATATCCTCTATAGTTTATTTATCAAAAATTATATAATGCTTAGTATAGAAAATTAGAAAGTATATTATATATGTTCAAAGATGCACAGAATTTTTGAGAAGGATACATAAGAAACTATTGATAGTGTTTTTCCTGGGGAATATTTCTGTGAATTAGAGTAGGAGAAAGAGAATTTTTTCAAATTCATTTTATGATATTTTTTAAGTTTCATTTTTTTAACCACATACATACATTTAAAAAATGATTGTGCTTAATAGTATAAGTAGCATATTATTGTGTTCTTAATGTAAAAATTCAAACTATACAAATAGTTCAGAGTGTACTGTTTTGACTACTGTCCTAATCCTATATCAGAGGTCATTACTATTATTAATTTGATCTATATTTTTTCAGGGCTTTTTTTTTAATACAGTTTTTTTTTTATGATGGTATCCTGTTGTAGGTATTGTTTTACAACTTGCTTTCTTTTATTAATTAAGAGTGACAGTGTACCACCCTTTGTTTTATTAGTGTTGCATCATATAATTTCACTTAGTAATTGTACCATAATTTATTTAACTATTGCCATGATAATAATGATTATTTCCAATATTTTGCTTTTATAAACAAACAATGCTATGGTGAGCATCATGGCTATTCTTATGTATTATATGTACATTTAAATTTTTATTATAGACTGCAAAATGTTCATACTGATGTATAGTTCTACCAGCAGTTCATACGTCTATCCATTTCCCATGTACTTGCTAGTACTTGATACTTTCAAACATTTAAATTTTAGGCAGTATGCCCTGGCTAGTGTGGCTCAGTGGATTGAACACTGGCCTGTGAACCAAGGGGTCATTAGTTCAATTCCTGGTCAGGGCACATGCCTGGGTTGTGGGCCAGTTCGTTGGTTGGGGATGTGTGAGAGGCAACCGGTTGATGTTTCTCTCACACATCGATATTTCTCTCTCTTTCACCTTCCCTTCCCATCTCTCTGAAAATAAATAAATAAATCCTTAAAAAAATTTTAGCCAATATGATGGGTAAAAAAAAACAGCTTATTTTTTAATTTCTGTTTTTATTATTCCCAGTATTTTTGTTCATTGGCCATTTGCTTTACTTTTCTATAAATTATCTGTTCATATCCATTACTTATTTGGGGGGGATGTGTGTCCTTTTTAATTAATTGGTAGGACTTCTATATATATTCTGGATAACAATTTGTGCCAGTCACATCTTGCAAAAATCTTTCCTAGCTAGTGGTTTTCTTTTTAACCTTTGTTTATATCTTTTACCGTGGAGAAATTTTATATGTAAATGCCAAATTTATTAATGTCTTACAACTTTTGAATTTTAAGCCTTTTATTTGATGCCTTCTTTTAATCCAATGTCATGAACATATTTCCTACATTTTAAAAAATCCTTTTGATTTTACATTTAGCCCTTCAATTACTCTGAAATTGATTTTGTGGATACTTTGAAATTTTGTTTCAAGTTTTTTGCTACTAGTTAATAAATAGTTTCATTATAATTTATTGAATAATCTAGAACAGTAATTTTCAACCTTTTCATCTCATGGCATACATAAACTAATTACTAAAATTCTATAGCACACCAAAAAGTACATTTTTTGCCAATCTGACCAAAAAACATAAATTTTGAAGACTTTATTTATTTACTTTTAGAGAGAGGGAATGGGAGGGAGAAGGAGAGAGAGAAAAATGTCAGTGTGCCAGAGATAAATCGATCATTTGCCTTTCTCTGGGGACCTAGCCCACAAACTAAGCATGTGCCCTGACCGGGAATCGAACTGATGACCTCTTGGTTTGCAGGCCAACACTCAATCCACTGAGCCACACCAGCCAGGAATAGATATAATTTTGATTCATTCACACCGGATAGATATTGTGTTGACTGTTGTCATTTTTCATTAGACAGTCTAAGGGAAAAGAGATCAGTGCCCCTGACTAAATAGTCAAGTATTGCATGTTTTAAAAATTCTTGTAACACACCAGTGTGCCGTAGCACATGAGTTAAAAATCACTGATACAGAAGAATTTAAAAATATTTTTGTATTTACATTTATGAACTTTACAGTAGATTTTTTTAGGGTAATCTTTTATTGGCTGAACTATAGATAAGAAAGATAACTTATTATCTATGGTGAGTTTTTTTATTTTGAAAATTTTTGCCTTAGAATGGTTAGTCTCACATATTAGATACTAGTAAAAGGATATTATGTAGACATATTATTAACCATAAAATGATTTCTTCTCAGGTTTATGAAGAAATTATGGCAGTTGTAAAGCATGATGATCAGCCTAACATAAGTACCCAAGACAGTGCATCTGATCTGTGTCAACTTAGTACACAGACTGTGTTCTCCATGATTGACCATCTCACACAATGGTCAAGGCACAAGTTTCAGGCACTGAATGCTGAGAAATTACCACAAAGCAAATCAAATAGAGAGAAGGTAGACTCAATGGGTAAGTCATAACTTCTGTTTATTTTAAATCTTATTTATTATTAACAAATTAGGTCCTTTCTGTATCAGTTCTATAATTTAAGCATTACTTTTTAAAAGACCTATACTTTTTTGCATACTTCTTTTTTCTTAAGGTGTCCTTTTCACTGAGAGAAAGCAGTGAATTTATAGTTAGAAAACCTAAGTGCTCAGTCTCATTTCCTTAGGTAAGACACATATCTAATTTTTCTTTGTGTAAAGTAGGATTAATATTATCTCTCTTAGAAGATTGAGGATTAAATAAGGTGATGACTATATAAATTGTAAAGTGTGAAATAAATGCCATGTTAATATTGTTATTAACCGTCTCCTCACTATTAACTCATTTGCTCCATGTCGCCTCAGTGTATTGTGTGTATACATACAACATATTCATATGCATATATACATATATATGTAATGAAGTGTTCTTTATCCTTTTTCATTTGTGAAATACTTTTTGCAATCTTTTTCATATTTAAGTTTTAAAAAATTTCAAGGGGATTTTAATTTCATGGCCTTCCTCCACCCATATTGTTCTTCAGTTTATCCTTTTTTTCCCCGTCTCTGGCAGTGTTTGGTATCTAGCATGTTATTACACTATGTCTGCTATACCTGCTATTGTGCTGTTTTTTGTTTGTTGTATTATTTAAGACCTTTATTCACAGGTGCTTGGGGTGTGTTGCCTTTTTTTTTTTTTTGAAAAAAAAATTAAGTTGTAAACTTTTATTACAAATTAAAAATGAGGTTCTTAAAAATCTTTACTTGACCAGCTATAAAACAACTTAAAAACCTATAAATTAAAAAGCCCACACATTGATCATTACCAAAAAGAGACATCTTTAAATAAAAATAATAGAAATGCCATGCTGCATAGATACCGCAGATAGTTCTAGTTATCTGGTCAACAGGAAAAAAGCAAGTACTCAAGGTCTTCAGCTCCAGTCTTTTGTTCATTTCTTATTGTTGGAATTTCATATTCATCTCTTCTTGTTGCATGACAAAACTGAATGATGTTAGAGACACAAAGCAGGCATTTATTCAACCTGGCCTGCTCAGCTGGGGGAATGGATGAATTCTCAGCTGGTGGATTGGCTGCCTTTGTCTCTTTGCCCGCTTGTGGTTTTGGGTTTCCTGAATGTCTGCATAGTCAGTAATTGTAGTTGCAGCAGTACCTACATTGAGGTTTTATGTCCTTGATTTTCCTTGTCTTCTTCATTGCTGTCCTCTCTAGGCTGTCTTTCACAAGGAGGAAGGCGAAATCGTGTTCCATAGCCCTGATACATATTCTGTCTCACTGGTCTACTTTGAACTCCTGCACCCTGGTTGTCAGCACCTTCCATCACTTTTCCCTGCACAGGAGGGTTGGAATACTGTGGTCGAAGCCCATAGGGTCTCTGCTACATTTAGTAAAGTGGGAATCATTGCCTCCAGTCCCTGCTATTGGGCCTGTCCTTCAGGAGCACTCTTGGGTCCTCCCCTCCTTCTTTTCCCCTCTCACTATTCTAGTAATTCTGCTGGTAATTGTGTGGAAGGCCCCTGCCACGTGGATAGTGTCTATAATGGTTACGGTCTGCTGCACACACACTCACTGCCTTACACTGGGACTCTACCAGGGCCTGAGACATTTGCTGCCTGTGCACCTTTTTCTCCTTCAACAACATCAAACTCCAGTCTCTTCATCTCCTACACTGCAAAAGTACTTCCTAGGGTTATTCTATTTTTTGGCAGTCTGGTGTACAAACACATCTTCCTTAGTGTCATTCCTGTTGATGAAACTGTATCTTTTGCTACACTGAATCATTTTACTGTCCCCAAAACTTCGTTGCCATGACGTTTCTGCCCATGTGAGGCTGCCCTGCCTTGCTCCCTGTGCAGCTGCCTGTGGTGATGTGTTTGGTGTCCACAGCACTGGCGGTGGTGGTGGTGGGTGGCCATTGGGCCTTGGTCTCAATGCTCATGGTTGCAGTGAAGGTCACTGGGGTAAGCTGCAGCTCCTCCAGAGGGGGGTGTGGGGCTGGCTGCCCAGGACTTTCTGGGGTTCACTGTATGCTCCCATTATCAATAGAACTCTGTGATTTTTTCTTTTTAACCTGTGATATCTCACTAAGGTGACTAAAACGGGAATCTAGTTAGAGTTAGAAATAACATCTGCCCCTATGCTATAAGCATTTGGTGAGAATAATTGTGTTGAACAACAATAAAAAAAAAGTTAAAAAGCCAAGTCTCTGTAGATAAGAGAAAGCTAAAGGCATGCCAAAACATGGGCTAGAAATTTATCAGCATGATTTTTTTGTGCTTCAACTTCTTTAAATGTTAGTTTAAACAGAAGGTTATCTTACTGTTCTATAAAACTCCAATTCAACAAGTACTTATTGAGTTCCTAAAGTATGTAGGCACTGTACTTGGATCTAGGAATAAAACAATGAACAAGAAAGACAATAACCATAGCTGTTAATAAACAGTGTTCAGTAAAATAAATATATTTCTATTTCAGTTTTCAAAAAGACAGTTACAGATACTCAATATCTCTGAATCTCTTTTTTATTCTTGCAGCAAGTAGATGAAGTAAATAATCTGCCTGCTTCAGTATAACTCACCCATTTTAATGGACATTATATGTTTTCACTCCAGGCATTGAGGCTAATTGAAAAAACTAACAGTTCTTAAAGAAATCTTCAATCTGGGGTGTCCAATCCACCACACATCAGGCTATAAATGCGATCCAACACAAAATTGTAAATTTACACAAAATATTATGAGATTTTTTGTTTTCAGTAGTGTTTGTGTATTTACTGTGTGGCCCAGAGACACCAAAAGGTTGGACACCCTTGATCACAATTCTCAATTTTTGAGTGTCTCTCTTTTGTTTCTATACTTATGAAAACACATACATCCTTGTTGTTAAGCACAATAGTTTATTTTTCTAAAATTTTTTAACTGGCTACAATTATCTTTTGGGGGGAATGTTTTTGTCTGGAATGTGACTATATATTTTCCATTAATTTAACACTTAAAGTTTGTTCCTGTTTCTGCATGTGAAAATGGTACTAAAACCAAGCATGAACTCTGTCATCACCATTTCTAGCATCACTGAAATGAAAATTTTAGATTTTAATAATGATAATTGTAAGGGTTCAAAAGTATAATACCTTTACCATTTTTATAAATTGAAATGATATACACATTTTAAAAAGATTTTATTTATTTATTTTAGATAGAGGGAAAGGGAGGGACAAAGAGAGGAAGAGAAACATCAATGTGTGGTCCCACTGAGTACCTGACCTGGCCCAGAACCCAGGCATGTGCCCTTACTGGGAATCGAACTGGCACCCTTTGATTCATAGGCCAGCACTCAATCCATTGAGCCACACCATGCAGGGCTAAAATGATATACATTTGATAGAAGAAAGGGACATATTTTAAATATAATTTCTTTTAAATTTACTAGCTTGATTAAATTTTAGAGCAATTTATTTGTTTCATATTTTTCATATACTGTTATGAATCATAATTAAAATTAATGTTTTAAATAAGAATTCACAGATTGAGTTGCCCTCATTTAAAAGTTCCCAACTTATATCTTTTCCTAGATGCTTGAAAAAAATGTACCCTTTAAATATATTTGTGACTTTACTTCATATGCACTTTTACTTTAAATTTCCTTTGTAATAGTATTCTATTTATGACAACCCAAGAAAAAACAGTTAACAAAAATTCTAAACTTTAAAATTTAAATGGTTATTTTAATATTTCTATTTTTTTCCTACCAATAGCTACACTCTATCAGTGTTTTTAGAGTTATCCATCATAAATAACTGATCTTTATATCTTTTGTATCATGTTTATTTCTTTTCAGCATTTTTTTATTAAATACTTTTCAATTTTATTGTTGCTCAAGTAAAGTTTTTTGCCTTTCCCCCCCACCCCACCCTTCCCTACCATCCCAGCCATCCCCACATCCATCCCCTGTTTCCACCTCCCATTGTTTTTGTCCATGTGTCCTTTCTAATTGTTCCTGCAAACCCTTCACCCTTCTCCCCCCATTATCCCCTTCCCTCTCCCTTCTGGTTACTGTCAGTTTGTTCTTAATCTCAATGTCTTTGGTTATATTTTGCTTGCTTGTTTGTTTTCTTGATTAGGTTCCAGTTAAAGGTGAGATCATATGGTATTTGTCTTTCACCACCTGTCTTATTTCGCTTAGCGTAATTCTTAATAGTTCCATCCATGCTTTTGCAAAGAGTAGGAGCTCCTTCTTTCTTTCTGCTGCATAGAATTCCATTGTGTAAATGTACCATAGTTTTTTGATCTGTTCATTTACTGATGGGCACTTAGGTTGCTTCCAGCACTTGGCTAATGTAAATTGTGCTGCTATGAACATTGGGGTGCATAGGTTCTTTTGGATTGGTGTTTCAGGGTTCCTAGGATATAATCCTAGCAGTGGAATTGTTGGGTCAAAAGGCAGTTCCATTTTTAGTTTTCTGAGGAAATTCCATACTGTTTTCCATAGTGGTTGTACCAGTCTGCAATCCCACCAACAGTGTGCTAGGGTTCCCTTTCTCCACAACCTCTCCAGCACTTGTTGTTTGTTGCTTTGTTTATCATGGCCATTCGGACAGTTGTGAAGTGATATCTCATTGTGGTTTTAATTTGCATCTCTCTGATAGCTAGCGATACTGAGCATCTTTTCATGTGTTTCTGGATCCTCTGTATGTCCTCCTTGGAGAAGGGTCTGTTCAAGTCCTTTGCCCATTTTTTAATTGGGTTGCTTCTCTTCTTAGAGTGTAGTCATGTGAGTTCTTTATATATTTTGGGGATCAAACCCTTGTCTGATGTATCACTGGCAAATATGTTTTCCCATATGGTTGGTTTTCTTTTTATTTTAATGCTTGTTTTCTTTACCTGTGCAGAAGCTGTTTATTTTGATGAGATCCCATTTGTTTATTTTTTCCTTTATTTCCCCTGCTCTAGGGGACATATCACTAAAAATGTTGTTGTGTGAAATATCTGAGATTTTCCTGCCTATGTTCTCCTCTGGGACTTTTATAGTGTCATGATTTATATTTAAGTCTTTTATCCACCTTGAATTTATTTTTGTGTATGGTGTAAGCTGGTGATCAAGTTTCACTTCTTTTCATGTAGCTGTCCAGCTTTCCCAACACCATTTGTTGAAGAGGCTATTTTTTTTCCACTTTATGCTGCTGTGCCCATTGTCAGATATTAATTGACTATAGAGACTTTTGTTTATTTCTGGACTCTCTCTTCTGTTCCATTGGTCCATGTGTCTGTTCTTATGCCAGTAGCAGGCTGTTTAAATTACAGTGACCTTGTAATACAGTTTGATATCAGGCACTGTGATCACTCCTACTTTGTTCTTCTTTCTCAAAATTGCAGCAGCTATTCGAGGTTGTTTATGGTTCCATATAAATTTTTGAAGTGTTTGTTCTATATCTGTGAAATATGCCATTGGTACTTTAATATTGCGTTGGATATATAAATTGCTTTGGGTAGTATGAACATTGTGATGATGTTAATTCTTCCAATCAATGAACACGGTATCTTTTTCCATTTGTTGGTGTCTTCCTTAATTTCTTTCTTCAGTGTTGTATAGTTTTCTGAGTAAAGGTCTTTAACCTTCTTGGTTAAGTTTATTCCAAGTATTTTATTTTTCTTTTTGCTATATCGAATGGGAGTTTTTTCCTGATTTCTGTTTCTGATATTTCATTGTTGGTGTACAAAAATGCCTTTGATTTCTGAATATTGACTTTGTATCCCGCTATCTTGCCACATTCACTAATTAGGTCGAGTAGTTTTTTGGTGGAGTCTAAAGGATTTTCTCTGTACACTATCACATCATGTGCAAACAATGACACTTTTGTTTCCTCTCTTACAATTTGGATGCCTTTTATTTCCTTTTCTTGTCTGATTGCCGTGGCTAGGACTTCCAGTACTATGTTGAATAGGAGTGGTAAAAGTGGACAACCATGTGTTGTTCCTGATCTTAGTGGGAAAGTTTTTAATTTTTGCCCATTGAGTATGATGTTGGCTGTAGGTCTCTCGTATAGGGACTTTATTATGTTGAGGAATGTTCCCTCTATTCCCACTTTGCTGAGTGTTTTAATCATAAATGGGTGCTGTACATTATCAAGTTCTTTTTCTGCATCTATTGCTGTGATCATACAATTTTTGTCTTTCATTTTGTTTATGTGATGTATTTATGTTTATTGATTTGTGAATATTGTACCATTCTTGCGTCCCTGAGATGAATCCCACTTTGTCATGGTATATGATCTTTTTAATGTATTGCTGGATGTGGTTTTCCAATATTTTGTTGAGGATTTTAGTGTGTATGTTTATCAGTGATATCAGCCTGCAGTTTTTTTTCTTTGTTGTGTTTTTATCTGGTTTTGGGATTAGGATGATGCTGACTTCATAGAAAGATTTTGGGAGTCTTCCATCTTCTTGGATTTTTTGGAAGTCTGTCAAGGACAGGGGTTAGCTCTACCTTAAATGCTTTATAGAATTCTCCTGTGAAACCATTCTGTCCAGGGATTTTATGTGTCAGGAGTTTTTTGATTAATGCTTCAATTTTGTCAGCTGTTCAGATTTTCTGCTTCTTCATTGTGTTTTGGAAGAGTATATTTTTCTAGAAATTTGTCCATTTCACCTAGGTTTTCAAATTTCATGCCATATAATTCTTCATAGTAATTTCTTACAATCCTTTGTATTTCTGTGGTATCAGTTGTAATCTCTCCTCTTTCATTTCTGATTGTGTTTGTTTGGGTCCTCTCTTTTTTTCTTGATGAGTCTGCTTACAGACTTGTCAATTTTGTTTATCTTTTCCAAGAACCAGCTCCTGGATTTATTGATCCTTAGAATTGTTTCTTTATTCTCTATGTTGCTTAATTCTGCTCTGACCTTGGTATTTCCTTCTTTTTACTTGCTCTGTTCTGTCTTTGTTGTTGTTCTTGGAGTTCTTGTAGGTGTAGGTTAGGGTGTTTATTTGAAATGTTTCTATCTTTTTTAGGTAGGCCTGTATCTGTCTGAACTTCCCTCTCAGGAATGCTTCCACTGTGTCCCATAAGTTTTGGGTTGTTGTGAGTTCATTTTGATTTGGTTCCAGAAACTTTTTGATTTCTTCCTTGATCTCATTTTTGAACCATTCATTGTTTAATAGCATGCTATTCATCTTCATGAGTTTGAGTGTTTTTGAATGTTTTCCTTGAGGTTGGTTTGCAGTTTTAGTCTCTTGTGGTTAGAGAAAATGCTTGATATGATTTCAGTTTTCTTGAATTTGTTGAGGCTTGTTTTGTGTCCTATCATGTGGTCTATCTTTGAAAATTTCCATGTGCATTTGAAAAGAATGTGTGTTTTGCTTCTTTGGGATGAAAGGCTCTATATATATCAGTTAAGTCCGTTTGATGTAGGACATTGTTCAATGCCATCATATCTTTGTTGATATTTTGTTTGGAGGATCTATCCATTTTTGACAGTGGGGTGTTATAATTGTGTCGCTGTCAATACCTTTTTTGAAGTCCTCCAAGATTTTCCTTATGTATTTTGTTGCTCCTAAGTTGGGTGCATATATATTTACAATGTTTCTGTCTTCATGATGGATTCTTCCCTTGAGTATTATGAAGTGATCTTCTGGGTCTCTTTTTATGGCCTTTCTTTTGAAGTCAGTTCTCTCTGATATGAGTATTGCTTCCCTGGCTTTTTTCCCTGTATGTTTGCTTGGAATATTTGTTTCCAGCCCTTCACTTTCAGTCTGTGTAGGTCTTTTGTCCTGAGGTGGGTCTCTTGAATACAGCATATGTGTGGTTCATGCTTTCTTATCCATTCAGCTATTCTGTGTCTTTTGATTGAAGCATTTAATCCATTTACATTTAAAGTTATTATTGATGGGTACTGATTTATTGCCATTTTTGTACCTGCGTTCCTGTCTCTCTCTCTCTGTTTTTCTTTTCTTAAACCAGTCCCTTTAGCATCTCTTGCAGAGCTGGTTTGGTGGAGGTGTATTCTTTTAGGTTTATTTTGTCTGGGAGACTCCTTCTTTGGCCTTCTATTTTAATTGAGAGCCTTGCTGGATAGAGTAGTGGTGATTGTAGGCCTTTGGTTTCCATTACTTGGAACATTTCTTGCCATTCTCTTCTGGCTTGGAGCGTTTCCATTGAGAAGTCAGTTGCTTGTTTCATTGGGCTCCCTTGTATGTTACTTTCTGTTTCTTTCTTGCTGCCTTCAAGATTCTCTTTTTGTCTTTGAATTTTTGCCATTTTAATTATGATGTATCTTGAAGTCGGCCTCTTTAGGTTCTTCCTGATTGGGACTCTGTTTCCTGGATGTGTGTGACTTTTTCTCTCATCAGATAGGGAAGTTTTCCATCATTACTTTTTCAAACAATTTTTTTCTCCCTTGCTCTTCTTCTTCTCCTTCTGGCCTCCCTATTGTACAGATATTGTTATGTTTCATGTTGTCTTGCAGTTCCCTTACCACCTCTTTGTTGTTTCTGAGTCTCTTTTTCCTTTTCTTTCTCTTTCTGAGTGTTTTTTCTACCTTGTCATTCAGCTCGCTGATTCGATCCTCAGCTTCATTCAGCCTGCTTGTAATTCTTTTCGTATCTTTTTTATTTCTGCTATTTTATTGTTCATTTCTTCCTGGCTTTTGTTTATAGTTCCTTTTTCCTTTTTCATACAGTTGTAGTTTTCACTCATTTCCTTGTAATTGTCTGTGAGTTCCTTGATCATCCTTGTAACCATTATTTTGAATTCTATATCTGATAGTTTGTTTACCTCCATTTCATCTCTTTTAGTGGGGAGTCTTCCTTTCCTTGTGATTGCATTTTTTTTTGTCTCCCCATTTTAGGTGAGTCTTTTTGTTTGTTTCTTTGCTTTCTGATGATTCAGTTTGCTAGCTATCTTTGTTGGGTGAACTTTTATGGGGGAATTCTGTAGGGTTCAGTAGTGTGCTTTCTTTGATCTCCTTGTCTGGACGCTCTAGGTTTGCCCTTTCTTCTGTTTGTGTGGGCTCTCTTGTTGTACTTGTGGTTTTACCTTTTGGTGGTCTCTTTGTTGGGGGTTTTTCTCCCCCAGCAGGTATACTGATGTTTGTAACTTGATGCTGACACTGGACCGCAGTGTCCGCATCATTGTGGATGAAGTGAGACATTCACATGGACTACCGAGTCTGGTGGAGGAAAAGGGACAGCATGGCTTTTCTCTCAAGGGGAGCAAAGGCCGCGGTCTCCGCCAGGACAAACCTTTATTTCTATCTCTCGGCAGTTTACATGATGGTCCTAATTTACTCTGCACAGGTTTGCTTTAGGTGGTCACTTTTACAGAAAACAAAGGAGCCAGTGCTGCTAATCACATCACAGAAGAGGGATATTTGTAAATGTAAAGGCTAAAGTGTTTGAACCGGTTACACTCATCCTTGGAAGGTTTAGCATGGATTTTAGGAAGCTGCTTTGCAGGAAATGTCCTCAGTTCAGGGTGAGAGAGTTTTTTAGCAAGAGCAAGACTCAAAGCAGCCTAGGCACATTGCAGGCCTGATTCCCCACGGGAGAACCTATCCGTGGGCGTGGGTCCTGTGCATCTCCGAGTGGGAGCTGGGACCACGCCACGCAGAACATTCTCCTACAGTAGCTTCCACCTATTCTTGTATGTGATCAGTGGCAGGGGGTAGGAAAAATGGGTTAAGACAGTGGGAGGGTATTTTATGAAATTTAAAGTACCAGCAAGTAGAGAAGAGATAGGATATTCTTTGGATAAGTCTAGCGTTAACTGTGATATTTCCCCTAGCAGGCCCTTTTTATAAAAAGTGAGAAATAAGGCTCTTATTAGAGGGGAAGAAGATTATGAGCTGAATCCAAAAAACAGAGCACTTGTGCAAGTTAGATGATGAGAGATAGTGAGAGTAAAGGATAGAAGATAGGCATAATATGAGAGAGAATAGAGTTAACCACAACAATAATAATGCACAGGAATCAAGTGAAGTGGGCTAAGATCAGGGAGGGTTGCTGTGTAGTATGTACAATTGTTTGGAACAATTATTTACCGTAGTACTGGAACAACAGTATTATGACAAGAAATATATGATTTGGATAACCAGAATAGAAAGTACATGGTCAAGAGTAGTGTGTTATTGGTACACAAGTGAAGAAAAGAAGGATAATTAAAATATAATAAAGAGAGAATAAGGAAAACCAGTGAAAGAATGGCATTAAACAGAGAAATAAAATGAGGAAAACTATACATAAAGAAGAGAAATAAAAAAAATACTGATAAAATAAAAGTAAAAATAATGAAAAAATAATAATAATACACATAATAAAATGCCAGCTCTATGGGATAGCAAAGTGACATTTGTCTTAGTTTCTCAATTTTTGGCCTTAGCCTTGTGTTTCCCCTTTGGATCTGTCTCTAGACCCTATGTAACTCCACATCTTATTGTCTCATTCTGGGGAAGAAAAAAAAAGAGAGGAAAGAAAAAAATAAGCCTCTTGCTGACTTTAAACCTGTTCAGCGAGTTCTGGAGTTCTGCTCTTCTTCCTGGATGCCACAGGAAGAGTGGGGCTGGGCTTCACTTTTTTTCCTTCCTATGGTTTTGAGAGGATGCAGTGCAGTATTCACAGTTGCCCAGCCTCCGGCCCAGATCCTCCATCAGCTTCCAGGTTCAAATTAGCCACTCAGTCTCTGAGTGTGTGGTGCAGGTGAAGTTCGCATGCACTGTTCTACTCAGCCACTTAGTCTGTTGGTGCAAGCAGGTCAGATCACTTGTGGGGCGAACCAGCCACTGCTGGAGAGTTCCTTACAAAGCAGCTGCCTGCCTTTCTTAACAAGACAGCTTTTCACACAGCCCAACTTTCTATCCAGTCTGGAGACTATCCGAGTCAGGGTCGGACACAGCCCAACTCCTCCCCTTTCCAGGTGTCGCCCAGCACCCCAATTTCTCTGATGCTGGCAGCCACAGTCCCAGCAGATGTATACCACCTGTGTGTGTCTCCCACTTCATGTCTGTTCCCCCCAGTGACTTCCAGCATCCAGGTCCCTCCTGGTGCCAGGCTGCTCTCCCTGCTCTGGTAGGAGAGGAAGCTGGTGATCTAACTCTCCTCCCTGTATCCTGTGGCAGGTGCCTGGCCGGAGGTCGCAGCAGCCTCGGTCCCTGCGCAGATCCCAGGGACCTTAGTGTCCCAGTGCAATCTCCTTACCATCTGCTTTGCAATGTCCTCTACTACTTATGGCCTCCAAACTTCATATAAGCTGGGATTCCATTGGCTCTTCACTCTGTTCTTCATAAGATCAGCTGGGTGTTTCAGCTGGGCACAGGGAGTACTGGGCTCTGCTCCCACCTACCTTGGTACCATCTTGAGCTCTCCTCTTTTCAATATTTAATATAGTTTTATACTTAATCCTCACCACAATTTTGTAAGGAAGGCAGTATAGATACTAATACTTACCTTTTATTTATGATATAACTGAAGCTTAAGTAAGGTAACTGAATGTCCAAGGTAAGGTAAGTAATAATGGTGAAGTTGAAGCAAGAATCCTCTGAGCAGTGATCTTGTTGATAGTTACATTCTAAATATTATCCCAAATACATTTTGATAGTATTGTTAGTGAAATAAATTTAGTTTAAAATAAATAAATTAAAATTAAAATGGACACTTTTAAACTTTCATTTTCTTCCCTAGCTGGTGTGGCTCAGTGGATTGAGTGCAGACTAGGGAACCAAAGGGGTCGCTGGTTCGATTCCTTGTCTAGGGCACATGCCTGGGTTTCAGGCTAGGTCCCTGGTAGGGGGTGCATGATAGGTAACCATACATTCTCTCCTTCTTCTCCCTCCCTTCCTCTCTCTAAAATAAATAAATAAATTAAAAAAAATAAAAAATATGTATAAATGACATTTTATTTTCTTAAGTCTTTAATTATTTATTTTTTAATCTAGTATCTACTGTGGATCATGAAGACTATCAGAGCGTAACTCGTTTTCTAGACCTCATACCTCAGGACACTCTGGCAGTAGCTTCTTTTCGCTCTAAAGCATACACACGAGCTGTGATGCACTTTGAATCATTTATTACAGAAAATAAGCAGGACATTCAAGCACATCTTGGATTTTTACAGGTTTGAAATTCATATAGTGGTGAATTTAATAATGCTTATTGCTAATCTATTATGTTTATATTGTTCATTCTGTTGAGTGTTTGAGATACTGTGCTGGGAACTAGATGTTTGTAAGTATTGGGTTGGCCAAAAAGTTAATTTAGTTTTTTCTGTATGATGGCTCTAGTAGTGCTTAGTTGTGTTTAATTTCATTTGAAAAAATTTTGTTAGATTGTATTGTGACAGCTGTCTTATCAGTGTGCCTTGAAAAAAAATCTCATAAAAATTGGTGAATTCTTGTACAGCCATTTTAGTACTGAAGATGGAAGAAGATATGCAATATTTTCAGTGTATTGTGCTTTATTATTTCAAGAAAGGTAAAAACCTAAGTGTAACACATAAAAAGATTTGTGCATAATCAACAAAACAAACAAACAAGCAAAATATAACCAAAGACACTGAAACAGAGAACAGGCTGACAGTGACCAGAGGGGAGAGGGGAGGAATTTTAGGGGGAAAGGGTGAAGGGTTTGCAGGAGCATATATAAAGGATACATGGACAAAAACAAGGGGGGGTGGATACGGAAGGGAGGTGGGTAGTGCTGGGGGAGTGGGCTGGATTGGGGGAAAAGGCAGAAAACTATACTTGAACAACAATAAAAAAAGTTTAGTAAAGTAAATATATAAATCATAAAAAAAAGATTTGTGTAGTGCATGGAGAATGTGCTGCAACTGATCAAATGTGTCAAAAGTGGTTTATGGTTATACCAAGTTTCTTGGTATTTGACATTTCGGCCAATAAATTGTTTGCTGTGGGGCTGTCAAATGAATTGGAAGATGTTTAGCAGTACCCCTGGCCTCTAACCACTAGAAGGCAACAGTGGGAGAGAGATGATATAATCAAAATATCCAAATCAATAGTTTAACAGTGAAAATGAAAAATGTGTCTTTTATTTTATGGAAAAAGCTGACCAGTCTTTTTGGCCAACCTAATATTTCAGAACCTTGCAGATTAGTGGGGAGGGATAGACACCAATTTGATGGAATGTCTTAAGTGGAGTGACATAGATATGCCCTGAGGAAGGACATTTAACTCATTTTCTTTGTGGAGTGTGGTGAGAGGTAGGAGTGGGTGAGCAAGGAGTCAATAAGGGCTTCTTGAAGGTGCTTATCTAAGGGGTCTTGAAGAATGAATGATAGGTAAAAGGAGGAGGCAAGACATTTTAAGCAGAGGCATCCCTATGAATTTGGGAAAGAGTGTGTATATGGAATGGCAGAGGAAAGATAAATCACAGAGGACCTCTAAATTGCCCAAAATTCTTAAGAGGATTTGAAACAGGCAAGTGCTTTAGTCAAAATGGCATTTTAGCTCAATGTCTATGGCAGTCATGGAGGAAGGAGTTGAAAGGGCTATTTTTAGTCAAAGCAGGCCATTACTACTGTCATGAGAAATGCAGGCCTAAATTTAGGGATGTGTGGGTAGGGGAATATACTGGTTAAACAGGAATCAACCATGACAATACTGGTGACAAAATGGATTAGGTGATAATATTATGACTTGGGGAAAGAAAAGAAATTTAGGGCAGGTGGAACTAATGTAATGGGATTAAAATAAGAGGTCAAAATTGGTCAGCTTTCTTCAGGTTGAAAAACAAGGTGTGGTGAGAGAATTGGAAAATTAGTAGCTTGTACTCAGGATAAATATTAACCCTGTCCTCTCATTGTTTTCCTCCTTATCTAGCTTTGAGTCTATTGTTCATTGTCAAAATCATTCCCTTTAAAGGACACTGAACTTTCTAGCTTTTCTTCCTTTCCCTTGTGTTGTACTCACTTTGTAAAACTCAAACCCTGAATAAACTCACCTATCTGCCTTCCCAGTGTCTGCGTGTAAGCAGCTGAACATTGCTGAAGAAAAATCTCATAATCACAGAATTGGTTTTTAACTGCTTTTAAGTTCATAATAGCAACCATAAGCCAAACTCTTTAACTCTGCCTTCAGCTCTTCTCAGTGTTTCTCTAGTAAACCCATTTTCTTACTCTTCAAGATAACAGTTTTTTACCTTCACCCTCCTTTCTCACCTTCCATCTCACTTACTCTCAACTGATGATTTTGCTTCATTGTTCATTAGGAAAATAGAAACCAAGTGTCTACCAAATCTGAAAATATACTGGCCTCTGCATCATGTTCTTTTTCTTTTCTTCTGTTAGTCCTAAGGAAGGATTCCCTTCCTGCCAAAATTCAGCCCTACTTGTACTCTCAATTTCGAGAATTTCACCCCTTCAAATGTTCCTGCTTTCTCTAGTACCATTAATTTCTCTTTGTCAACCAGAGTATATGCAGTATATAGACATGCTCTCGTATCTCCAATTTTAATTTTTTATAATTTCCTTAACCTTAGATACTCCTTCAGATGCTTCCTGTTTCCCTTCACAGCCAACTTTTAAAATAATTGTCTGTCTTCTCTGTATTTACTTTATCCCATTCATTTTTTGCCCGTTCCAGTAAGACTTTTTTCTCCATTTCACTGACACTACTCTTGCTAAGAAAATCAGTATCTCATGTTACCAAATCCAATCAGTGTTTCCCAGTTCTGATTTGCTTAACCTCACAACATCATTTGACTACTCCTTATAGAATAAGACATTTGCTTTTCTCCCACATCTCCTGGGATACCACATTCTCCAGGTTTTTTCACACTGCTTTGGTGTCTGCTCTCAGTTTCATTTGCTAGTTCTTCCTTATTTATAAATATACTACTGTCTTTCCCTGGGCCTCTTTTCTTCTCTCTCTAAATCATGCCATCCTTTCCGCTGCCATTTTTGTGCTATTGAGCCTAAATTTTTATCTTCAGCCTGAGTATCTCATGTAAACCCATATTTGATGTTTTGGGTTTCTTGAAGGCATCTAAATAGCAATATATTAAAATGCTTGTTTAATTTTTTTGTTTTAAAATGTAATAAAACACTTATAAACTATACTCAACAGAATGTATTTTCAGTTGTGTTTAAAGAGAGCTCAGGACCTTCAGGTTCTTCACAGCTCTTACTATCAATAACAATTACTAACGTAGGTTATATTCAAGTAGAATGGCTGTTGTAATAATAGGAAGGCCGGGAATAAAATTATAATTTTATTGTGAGTCTGCCTTGAAAAACAAAACTTACTACTGCTTTGAGAAAAAAATTCTCATATGCCCTTTTCATATAAACTGGTGGTTTTATAGTTTTATTTTCAGTTCTATTTTTCTCCTAATTTGATTGTTTTCAATGGTTGAACAAAGAAATTGTATGCTGCTATGCATGAACCAGATGGAGTGGCTGGAGTCAGCGCAATTCGAAAGGCAGAACCATCTCTAAAAGAACAGATCCTTGAGCATGAGAGCATCGGCTTGCTGAGGGATGCCACTGCTTGTTATGACAGGGCTATTCAGCTAGAACCAGACCAGGTAAGGTGATACATGAGAAACAGCACAATGAAAATAGCCCGATACTAGAAACTCTGGAAAACTTGGTTTCACTGCTGTCTTTATCAGTTGCCAGTGCGTGTGGAAACTATTTAATCATTTCTGAGCTTGAGTCTTCTGGTTGATAAAATCAGAGACTTGCACTAGATAATCTCAAAGATCCCTTCCAATGCCAAATTTCTATGACCTTAGATATACCTAAGTGAATGAGATTTATTGCATGGTATATTTAAACTGTGTGTTAAATTACTCTAAAGTGTGTATAATTTTAGTTTGCTATTAAAAGTGTAAGACATGCATCAATTTTTAATAATGATTTTCTAGCCTAAGAAACTTCTTCAGATTTCACATGCTCCCTACCAATATCTGTGAATCTCTGAAAAGGTCCCTTAGAATCAATAAGCTACAGTTACCCATGGGGGGTATGTTATATATATCTTAAATGTTCATTGAGACAGGAAAGGGTTTAGAATCATTGATTTAGAATCGTAGCTTAAATTCTCTCTAGTCTTGGAGTATTACTTTTTGTCATATTTGACACGTTCATTTTCTCAGAAGCTCAATGTACATACAGGGTTCTTATTTTTTATAATCTTGTTTTCAATTTTAAAGAATATTACATAATCCTATTTAACTTTTTTGTTACTAAAGCCCAAAATCTGTATTAATGATAGTATGACCTCAATTTTCATTTTTTATGTTACAGTATGACAAATAATCTTTAAATAAAATATTAAAGAATACTTGTTACTTTTATATTTGATCTGAACCAAAAATTAGACCAAATCTAGGAAAAGATAATAAATTTAATTTGAGTTGTTAAAGGTTGTCTGCATTTAAAAAAATATTCAGTTGTGTGTATGACATTGGTAGGAGGCTCTGCAATATGCCAAGCAAGTTCACTGCTAAACTAAGATACAAGGCTCAGTGAGGTAAATAGTAATTTTTAAAATAAATATAAAACTGTTTTTGATTCCCAAGATATATTTATAAGTGACAACTGTTACTTTAAATGTTTTTTAAATTTTTAGATCATTCATTATCATGGTGTAGTGAAGTCTATGTTAGGTCTTGGCCAGCTATCCACTGTAATTACTCAGGTCAATGGAGTGCATGCGAACAGGTAATTTTTTTTTAAATAATGATTTTCTTTTGTTGTTTTAGCTTAATGGGGAATTTTTAAATTAATGAATTGTGTTGACATAATGTTTACTAAAGTAGCGAAATCTTTTTTATGTTTTCATGCATTGGAGATAAGCACCAGAACATATATATTTTTCTACTTTTTCATACATTGATCTAGTCTTAACAGCTTATCTTCTGTCCAAAGAGTCATCCTTGAATTAGATCTGCTTTAAGACAGGAACCTTCCAGAATTCATGCACTCTTGGTTAGGCTCATACAGGCATTTCAAAGGGTATTTAAGCTCTCCTACATCATCAGCATCGGTTATTTTTTGTGTTGGGTAGGGAACCTTTGTGACTGAAGTGTTAGGTTTGATTTTTCCCCTAAGGGATTGATAAAAATGAAAGCAGCTTTCCTTTCCTGAAAATGGGTTTACTATAGCAAACCCAGGGATAGCAAACTAAAATAGCCCTTATATGTGGCAGAGATGAAGGCCACACAGTTCTTCTAATTTTGAGAAGAACGCTGGAGGTTGGTTTTGCTTTTGAAGCTGCTGTGCTCTGAGAACTGAAAAGCCTTGTTCTTGAATATATTTACTAGACCCCAACTGACTTTTTGGGGCAATGAGATCTGGTCAAAAGGGATGGGATTTTAGTTAACCAAAGAGTACACAGGCCACTGTTTTTAGTTAGATTACCCTGAAAGCAATTCTTTGAAGTGTAGTTTCTATAAATTCCAACTGTGATTTGTAAAGACCACTATTCTGCAATGTCTAAGATCAGAGAAGCTTACGGTTCGGTCAGATGGTTTCATAATGGTGGAATTTATGAAATCATGGAGAAGACTTTGCAGAAGTATGGAAAGAATGGATTATATGTTTTAGATACATTTCTCCAGATTAGTTGAGAGACTTTATGAATAAAGGGCTTGCAGGAATTTGGAACAGTTTGTCATGGCTCAGGCCAAGGTATCAAGTTTCTTTATGATGAACACTGGACAGTTCTACTTCCTCTTGTCTACTCTTTGGATCTGATTTGTGAAATGACAAGTTTCAGTATTCAGTGAATGATTTTGTATCATATTGGAGCAAATGGTCATTGAGGGTATGTGTTTTCCATGGGGATAATATTTGCATTTAAAATAATATATCACCAGAATTATTGATTATGCTTGACCTGCACAATCATTCTTTTGAATGTACTCATTTTATGGGGATAAGTTCTCAACAACCTGGTCCTCATGCCATTTGGTACCTTTTTTGGTACTTTTTTTGGTTTAATACCTGGTACACACCCCTTAGCAAATCATGCTCATTCTTCTCAGATTTTTATTCTGAAATTTTGATTTTTTGGCATCTGGTGATACACTTGTAAAGTTATTAATAATTACAGCTTTGAAAATTTGCCCTGGCTGGTGTAGCTCGGTGGATTGAGCGCGGGCAGCAAACTAAGGGGTCGCCAGTTCAATTCCCAGTTGGGGCGCATGCCTGGGTTGCAGGCCAGGTCCCTGGGACAGGGCACTCGAGAGGCAACCACACATTGATAATCCTCTCCCTCTCATTCTCCTCCTCTTCACTTCTCTCTAAAAATGAATAAATAAAATCTTTAAAAAAATAATAATTACAGCTTTGAAAATTGTATTTCTATTTTATTTCTTTTAGCCTTGTTTTAAATTATTTATGGTGATATTCATATTTAGAAATTAAGGAATACTCAATATTTATTCTATTTTAGGTTTTTTTTAATAAAATAAAAATTATTTAATTAATTTGTTATACTTTCTTTATGTGTTTTTACTAGAGAAAGAACAAGGAGGACTTTTAAGGGCATTGATCCTAGCCTCTCCAAGTCTTGTTACCTTCTTTATAATAAGGGAACATATGTATCTTTCATTTTTGTTAGTTAATTAAATGAAAAAATGTGCCCAGCCCAGGGTCTAGCATATAGCAGGCATTCAAAAGGTATGATTAATAAAGAAGAAACATGAGGGTTAAGTCTGGCTTCTTTTATGTAGTCATGATGTAAAGTATCACTAGCTGTCTTAGTACATAGAATACTTATAAAAATAATTACCTATATAATACTGATTTTATAAACTCAAATTTTAAAGTTACTGAAAATAGTCTAAGAATAGGTATGTATTTTGATTAGCTAATTTTGTATCCTATGTTATGCCACTGACACATCATTTGTAACTTCCTTATGCCCTTATTATTGTGTCCTGTGTACCCCCAACCTGCACCTGAGCCACTGCACCACCCATAATTTTATCTTAAATTCATTCATAATCCCTAGTTATTAGAATTTCTTACCTCTTTTTTTTTTTTTTTTAAGATTTTATTTATTTATTTTTAGAGGGACAGGGAGGGAGAGAGAAAGAGAGGGAGAGAAATATTAATGTATGGTTGCCTCTTGCACATCCCCTATTGGGGACCTGGCCCGCAACCCAGGCATGTGCCATGACTGGGAATCGAACCAGCAACCCTTTGGTTCACAGGCCCGCGCTCAATCCACTGAGCTACACCAGCCAGGGCAGAATTTCTTACCTCTTAATGCATGTTCAGTTGGGGTTTTTTTTTCCTTTCCCTTTGTTCAAATTAAGCATGAAGCTAATCTTACAAATACACTTTGTACTTTTCCAGGTATTAATTCTGCTCTAATTGACACAATTTAATTCATCAAGGAATGACATTTTTAAATGGCTCTATCAGAAGTAATTATTGAAGAAATGTTTTCAGGAGATGGAAGGATTAAAATCTGGGAGGTTATTTTGGATAGACATACTTATTTTGTATCTAAGTATAAAACACAATACAGTACAAATATAATAAATATAATAATGAATAAACACAATAAACAGAGTGTCTGAACCAATGAAAATAATCTTTAAATACACTTTAAATTTAAATAAATAAAAGCTTAGTTGATATAGGCTTCTTTTAATAGGTCTGAATGGACAGATGAATTAAACACATACAGAGTGGAAGCAGCTTGGAAATTGTCGCAGTGGGATTTGGTGGAAAACTATTTGGCAGCAGGTAAAATTACTTCTTAAAATATAAGCAATTTTAATATGCCGTAAATAGTCAGACTTAAGTAGTTAAGTAACAGTGGTAATTAATCTTTCAGCCTGTATTATGATAGCCCTGTTTAGTTGTTCATAGTGGAATGAAACCATTTGTTCAGTATTTATTCTGACCATTTGACCAAATGAAATAAAGCGTTTTCATAGACACAGCTCTCATGGTATTCCTTGACTCTTCATTTGTTTTTCAGATTGGAAATCTACCACATGGAGTGTCAGACTGGGACAGCTATTATTATCAGCCAAAAAAAGAGACTCCACAGCTTTTTATGATACATTGAAACTAGTGAGAGCAGAACAAATTGTACCTCTTTCAGCTGCAAGCTTTGAAAGAGGCTCTTACCAAAGAGGATATGAATATATTGTGAGGTATATATATATTGTGAATATATTGTCCTGTGTTCAGCACATTTCAAAGTTTCTATATTTATTTTCCTGGTCTATAAGTATTATCTGATAGGCTTAGAATTTTTTTTATTGTACCATCCTTTATTGTATTTTTTTTTACATTACCTTTTAGTCCCCTTGTACCTCCCTCCCCCCAGCAGACTTAGAATTTTTTGATCAGGAAATAACTGATAGTATGTTTGCTATTATGCATAGCTAAACAAAATGACTTTTTCATTCTTTAACTGATAATTACCCTATAGTTTTTAAAAAATGTCCAAATACTCCTGGGTGGTGTGGCTCAGTGGATTGAGTGCTGGCCTGTGAACCAAAGGGTCACCCATTTGATTCCCAGTCAGGGCACATGCCTGGGTTGCAGGCCAGGTTCCTAATGGAGTCACTCATTAGGCAACCACACATTGATGTTCTATTCCTTTTTTTCTCCCTCCCTTCCACTTTCTCTAAAAATAAGTACATAAAATCTTTAAAAATAAAAATAAAAAAATGTTCAAATATATGTTCTATTCATTGCAAAGGCAATTATAAGACTTCTAAAAAATCACAAAATACCTTACATTTGTCCTGATATAATTCATAGTTTATTTTTCTTACAACTAATCTAAATAATCTAGACACCGGTGTTCATCACATTGGTGTTCTCTAGTCGTAAGTCCCTTTTCCTTCTTCCTAGTTAGAAAGGCTTTTGACGTTCATTTGCTCCCCAAAAATATAGGCATTGCATTACTAGAAAGGAATATTAACTTATAGAGCTAAGAAAGAACCAGATGGAAAACGTTTTCTGAAGAAAATAATTAAACAATAAAAAAGATAAGCAATTTTTTTTCAGTTAGAAGAATTTACTGTATTCTATAGAAGCCCCTTTGGTAACAGCTTAATGAAACCAGAGATTGGACCACTGAGATTATTTTTCTGTTCTGTAGCTGTATTCCTTCTTTAAAATTTTTTTAAAAAATTCTCACTGGAATACATTCTTATTGACTTTAGATAGCAGAGAAGGGAGGGAGAGAGAGAGGGAAACATTGATGTGAAAGAGAAACATTGATTGGTTACCCCTCATAGGCACCTTGACTTGTCTGGGAATTGAACCCGTGACCTTTTGGTTTACAGATGACACTCCAACCAACTGACCCACATGGGCTAGAGCTGTAGCTAGCTGTGTTCTTGAACAATGACTGAGTCATAGATGCTGATAATTATACAGGGGAAAAAATCTAGTGTGAAAGTGTCATGAGTGTTTCTATCACTCTTAGGAAAAAAACAATTAAAATGGCATGTTTCCCATTTTTTACTGGCATCTCATCTATGCCAAGTCCTCTTATGTGTAAATATTTATGTTGTTACATAATGGATCCATATTTTCTTTTATCTTCATATAGGTGATAAAGTTTGATTTTCATACATTTGAATTTAGTTTTATATACCCTTCTCTAATTTAATTAATAGGAATTTGGGGATCATAGTAAAGCACTAAATATTTAAATCAACATAAATTGGTATGTATACCCAATATGAAAAGATGTTACTATTTATATTTACTGAGAATATATATTGGTTAAAGTTCTTGCAAAGAATACTGCATATTTCTGATTTTTCATGTCTAAAGTACATGCTTTATATATGAGATTAATAATTATGAATGTTACAACGTTTTAACATGGGATTTCTCTGTCTTCAGATTACACATGCTGTGTGAATTGGAGCATAGCATCAAACCACTTTTTCAGCAGTCTCCACGTGATGATTCTCAAGAAGATTCTCTAAACTGGGCAGCTCGACTAGAAATGACCCAGAACTCCTATAGAGCCAAGGAGCCCATTCTGGCTCTCCGGAGAGCTTTATTAAGCCTCAATAAAAGGTTTTTTCACACTTTTTAAAAAATACCAATTATTGTGAATTTACCGTTGTATTTGTATATTACTTGGAAGTGCTTATTTTTCCTAATTTTCTCTCTGAATTTGAATTTTTCTGTTTTTAATTGTCAAGGCTACAGTGAACGTAGAACTTAAGAATTATGTGTACATGCAATATATCTTAATGTTAAAAACTTATCTTGGGGAGATACAAATTTAAGTCATTAATAGGTCTTCATAGGCTCATCATTTGTAAAGATGGAACACCTTAAGAAAATTAAAAGTTTTTTTAACACATTTTTTATTCCTTTGAGTGGTATATTAAGGATGTTCCATGTTAGAAAGAGGTGTCTTAATTGTTGAAAACACTTAAAAATGCTCTTTCCCTCCTGTTTTGTCACATTTCTTTAGACGAGATTACAGTGAAATGGTTGGAGAATGCTGGCTACAGAGTGCCAGAGTGGCTAGAAAGGCTGGTCACCATCAGACAGCTTACAATGCTCTGCTTAATGCTGGAGAATCGCGACTTGCAGAACTGTATGTGGAAAGGGCAAAGTGGTTGTGGTCCAAGGTAACCACTAAGGGAATGTCATCATATATATGTATTCTTTTGTGGATTATGTACTTCTTATAAATGCCTGAATGACAGATGGTCCCTAATCTGAATTCAGAACCTTCTTTTTCTGTCACCTTTCTTCATCATTTATCCACCATAATTGGGGAAAAACTTTCTTCTATCCTGAAGTTCCCAAATAGTTTTCCATTTCAAGTCTGAAAGTGTAGTTCTTTCAGTTTTCATCTGTTTTTCATTTTTTTCTTAAGGGAAGTGACCAATTTTTACTTTGTTTTAATCTCCTATATGTATAAAGTGTGCATATAGTAAGAACTCAAAAAAATACTTGTTAAATGAATACAGCATTGTCCTTACCTTATATCCTCAGCAGAGAATTAGTTTTGTGTGGACTTGCCAGTGTTACTGTCAAGATTCACTTCTAATTAACCTAGCCTGTCATGAACAAAAGTCTCCAGCAATCCTCAGATTAAAGCTAGTGTAATGAGAAAAGGGCTTTTTAAATATCTTAATTTGCAAAGCTTATGTCCCAGATTTTAATGGCTATTCTTTACACATCTCTTCATACTTGCTACCAGTTCAGAATTAGTAGTAGGCATAGGTGTTCTGAAAATGACATTTACCAATTATAGTTGCTGCCACCTCTGATTGCAGCAGCTTCGTTGTGACTGAGAAAGGACAGGAGGGGAGATACTCCCTGGACAGTAAGTGATAGTAATAACTCGGTCTCGTTAGTCTGTACCTGATCTTTTTCTGAGCTAGTGGTAATCTATTTGTTGTAATAGCTTAAACTCAATATGTTGAAAAGGCAATTCATCATCAAATATTCAATACCTATTTCTCCTCCCATGTTCCTTATTTTTCTAGGTAGGACTCTACTGCATTTTCTCATCCAAGGCAAAAATCAGGGCATCATCTTGAACTTCTTACTCTCCCTCACTTTCCACATTCATTTGGAGACTAAATCTACCTTAGAAATGTCTTTTGAATTCTCTCCCACTTATTTGTCTCTGCTGCTTATATTCATGCCATTTGTAGCCTATAACTGTTAATAATAGCCTTTTTGGGGGTCTCACCATTTCTCTGTATACATTACTACAGTTGATGATGTTCCTAAAATTCATATTGAATCATGTTGCTCCCTGATTAAAATCCTTCAAAGTATTCTTTATGCCTTCAGGATTAAGTCTGAACTCTACAAAGTACAGAAGGCCTTTTGTGATTGAGTCCCATTCTACCTCTTCAGTTTCATTTGTCATTCTCTCATAAACCCTTTAGGCTTCAGCTAAAATCAGACTACTTACCTTTCTTCCAATTAAAATTATTTTTCCTTCTACCAAGAATGTCCTTTACTGAATTCTCTGCCAGGAAAATTTATACTCATTCTTTAAGACCAAATTCAGATCTTCCTCATTAGGTAACCTTTCCTGACTGTTGCTCTCCTTTATTTTCCTATGTTTTCATGGAGATTTGGGGAACTCCCTTTTCTTTCCCCCACAATACCCATGTATATTTCTCTCTTAATAGCACTTAGCACATTGCCTTTTAGTTTACATAGTCTATTTCTTTATTTGATGAACTTTTTTAAGCTAGAGATTTTGCTTTATTCATTATTCATCCCCAGTCATGTAGATACAGCTTTCATTCCTACACTTTGACTATAAAATGGATGAGTAAATAAATGTGTTCTACATGAAATGAAGCAATGATTGCTTTTTAAGATGTTACTTTAATAGGAAGAAAATAAGAGCTGAACATGAAATTCAAATGGATTTACGAATAAAATATCTAATGAACTTTAAATCCTAACAATTTTATGTATTTATTTTTTCAGAAAATGGAAGTAGGTTCTTAAGTTAAAAGTCTCGTTGTTGCCTTCTTTTCTTTCAGGGCGATGTTCACCAGGCACTAATTGTTCTTCAAAAGGGTGTTGAATTATGTTTTCCTGAAAATAAAACTCCAACTGAGAGTAAAGACATGTTAATTCATGGTCGAGCTATGCTACTAGTAGGCCGATTTATGGAGGAAACAGCTAACTTTGAAAGCAACGCAGTTATGAAAAAATATAAGGCAAGTATACATATAATGCAGTTTCAGGTGAAACTCTTTTTTTTGATTTTGAAAATAGATAAGATTATTTTAAAGTCTCAATGGAAAAGAAATACGCGTATAAAAATAACCAATAAACCTTTTTGACTTTTTAGTGAGTATGTAGCATAAATATATATAAGTATATAAATAACATAAGTGTATGTTATTTACTACAACAAAGTAAAATATACTCATAAAATCATCACCTAGGTCAAGAAGTAGAATCCTATTAGCACTTTACAACCTGCCCTTTCACCCACATTTCCGAAAGTTAACTTCACATTATCCTGAAAATTTTTGAACAAACCCAGTATACAAAGTCTGTCCAGAAAAAGTCCAGCCATTGTTAACATAATGAAAATGGTTTGCGCGGCATCAATATAACCTGGCAGCCACTGAGAGGGGACTAGAATGCACATGTGTGATCAATGACGACATCACTGTACTAGTCAGGGAGGGCAGTAGATGCTGTTGAGTGAGCATGTGTACTGTGTGGTCATTGCATTCAAAGTCACTGAGCAAGTAGAGCAACGAATCTGCATCAGATTTTTTGTTAAGCTTAAATATTCCTCTGTGAAAACTGTTCAGGTGATTCAGAAGGCTGGAGCTTTGGGCAACTGGTGATTGGCAGCTTCATCACAACAATGCGCCCACCTGCTCATGTATCATGTCCTGCTTTCTGGTTCATTAGTTATATAACATAGTGGAAGGGGCAAGGGAACTTCATGGGGTCTCTTTTATGAAGGCACTAATCCCATTCATGAGAGTTCTATCTTGTTACCTAACCACCCCTGAAAGGCCCCACCTCCAAATACTATCACACTGGAGATTAGGCTTCAACATAAGAATTTTTGTTGGGTAGTGGTGTGGGGTGGTGACACAAACATTCAGTCTATAGTAGTGGTTATTTGGGAGGAAAAGGAAATGAGTGGTGATTGGGAGGGTGAATGGGGGTACTCACATTTCTGGAGTTCTTGTATGTGTGTTACCACTTTGTGATAATTGATCAAGCTGTACATGTGAGATTTATTATTTTTCTGTATGTAAATTTTAATTTCTAAGATAAAAATTTTAAACTTAAACCAGAAAGGAAGGAGGAAGGGAGAGAAGAGAGGAAGAAAGGAAGATAAAAAGATGATAAAAGCAGATTAAAAAAATACATTTTGGGGAAGAAATTTTAATTATTGTTTTCTGTTGTTCCCTTTCCTTTTCTGATGGCTAAATAGGAGAGGTGCACTGGCTGCCTCATTCTTGTGGATGGTTTGGACCAGTATGTGATTCACACTTCTAGTCATGTCAGTCCTCTCTCTATAGGCACGTTCCTGTACTAAATTGCGTTCTCAAACTTGTTTGCACTAAGAGTGGAAATTTATTTAAAGAATTTTTTTTAGTCAGCGTTCTGTGTATTTTCCATCACATTTTAAATATTATTAAAAAGTTAATAAACCACACAAATATTTAAAGGGAAGGGAAAGAAAATGACAAAGGAAACTGAGTAGGAGTGGCCTGAAAGGCAGGAGAAAACTTGGAATATTGGGGCCTCACGGAAGCCAAGGTGAGAAAATGTTTCAAAGAGAAAATGGGTGGACAACAGAAACAAATGGCTGAAGAGTATTCAAATGAGATCAGACTTGTAAACTGTCCCTTTGATTTAGGGAGCTGCTTTGTAGAGTGGTGAACACTGAAGCCCACAGGAAGTAGTTTGAGGAATGAACGTAAGGTGGAGATTTCTTTTTAGAAGCCTGATTTTGAAGGAGTTGAGAGAGAGGGTGATAATGAGAGAGTTCTTGGAGAAAAATAAGATACATATTTTTAAAACACATTTTTATGCGTTTAAAATCCTATAATTTTCAGCGACTTGATATTACCTCTCCTTTCTTTGAGTTTTTTAAACAATAATAATATGCATATACACAGATACAGTACTTTAACCCATCTGGAAATTATTTTGATGTATCATATAAAGTAGCAAATTATCATGAAATGTTGATCAGTGGACAATCACCAAAACCAACCAGCTATCGCGAGAAAAACATTTGATAAGAAAGTACTTAGCTATGCCTTATTATATCAAAAAGTCTGTCAGATGTGGGTTTTATGCTTTTGGTCTCTAATCATCTATTCATATTTTATTTCCCAGCATAGTGTGAGGTTTTCTGAGTTGAGTGTCCTATCTTCTCTTTTCCAGGATGTGACATTGTTCCTGCCAGAATGGGAGGATGGGCATTTCTACCTTGCCAAGTACTATGACAAATTGATGCCCATGGTCACAGACAACAAAATGGAAAAGCAGGGTGATCTCATTCGGTATATAGTCCTTCATTTTGGAAGGTGAGTGTGAGTACAGTGAGTTTGTTGATTAAATACTCGTATGTCAGAGTGACTGTTGATATCAAACTGTTATCACAGATATTAGCACATACAGGATGTTTTCTGCTTTACATATCACCTTAGATGATACGTTAATTTTTCTTTATACATTTTCTTCCCTTTTAAAAATAACTTTTAATGGATTAAGGCATGCATATTTTAAAAAAATTCAGTAGTACCAAGTATATGTAATGAAAATTAAGTGTTCTTCCCATTTCAGACCCTCATCTCCTGAGTTCCCATCGCTAGAATGGCAGAGGACTCTAAATCTAATACATTTACTTATTGTCTGTAATTGCCAGTAGAATCTTTCCTGTTAGCCTATTTTAGTAAGAAATAGTATATATATGAAAATTGTTTTGGAGGGGGAGAAGATAGCAGCGTGGTAGGAGGGAGCACATTCCACTTCCCCCTACACAGGGTCAAAAGACCTAGCTGATCTACGGAGGAACAGAGCAAACAGCCAACATTATCACAACATACATGAAAATAGGAGATTTTGTAGGGGACATTGAAAGACCAGATGGTAAGAAGACTACTTCAGGATAATAACAGCCCAGGGATCAGTGCGGGGACCAAGGAGGTTGCAGCCCCAGCCCCGGAGCTCCAGGGTCTGCCTCAGGGCTCTTGGGTGAGAGCTGGGTGAACCGCTCCCTCCCTGGCCAAACAAGGACTGAGTAGCACTGCTCTGTGGGACCGCAGAGCGGGCTCTGGGGAGATCGCAGCCCAGCCGGTGTGACCAAGGACAGCCTGGCCTTGCACCCACACCCCAACCCAGAGAGAGTGTGGTTTGGTGGAAGGCCCGGAGCCCACAGCTGTGAGCCCGGAAAAGGCCTGGGTGTTCTGCGGAATACCCAGTGCCCAGGCCGTGAAATCGGGGGGGAACAGCGTGCCCCTCGGGATCCGCAGAGGTCACACCTGTCAACGTGTAAAAGGCGCGGGTACTCCGCAGTAAGCTCCAGAGAGAGTGCTTAGGAGTGCACAGACTCTATACCCAGGGCCCCTCGGGGGGCACCAGACAAGCTCTGGGGAGAGCACACGGCTAGACTTGGAGACAGTGCGCCAGAGGCTGATTGAGCTCTGAATAGGAAGGGAAAAAAGCCACGGCATTCACCCCTGAGTTTGCTGAAGCCAGCAACAACAGAAAAACTGGTATGGCCAGTTTGAAAGGAACAAAAGTTTTTGTTTTCTTAAAGTAACTTTATATTTTTTAATTCTTCTTATTTTTATATCTATCAATTCCTTATGCTTCTATTTCTTTCATTCTAGTGTTGATCCTTCTCCCTTTCTTTCGAAACTTATCTCTTCTTCCTTCCATCTTCTGCTTTTTTTCCTTCTTTTTTTTGTAATAGTATTTTGGTATTCCTCTTCTTTCTGTATAGTCTTCTTTGCTTGGCTGGTTATATTGTATCATTTGATAGGTTTCCCCTGTTACCTCATTCATAGTGTTTTGCTAATTTACTGTCCTTCATTTGTGTTCCATTAGTACACTTCTCAAGGCTCTATACTCCCTATTCTTGTTATCTAGAGCTCTTAGATTCTGTCATATGATTATTGCTCTAATATTACTGTAAATAATAGCTATTTCATACAATTGTAAATACTACACAACACCCCTCCCAGACTTTACCCCATTTCTCAGTTTCCTGAATTCTGTTACTATAGTGGTTAACTCTATTCTCTCACACACTACACCTATTTACTACTCTTTACTCTCACCCTACGTCAGAATCTAACCTCCCACAACCTCACTGTTTTCTAGATCCAACTCACAATCCTTTCCTTCCCAGCAAGAGTCTTATCTTCTTTCCATACTTTCTAAAAAGTGGTTAGTGGGATGGAAGATCAGGGTTAACACTATACACAGCCAAAGGATCTCCTATCTCTTCTCTACTGGCTGCTCCTATAAATAGCATAGCATACTCTCTCGCTGTCTTAAACCATTTTGTCTTACCCTCCAACTGATTATAAAAAAGAGTAGGTGGAAGCTGTGAACACCTGGATACCAGAAGGACACTGTACCACTAAATCTCACAGGTATTCTACCACAGAAGTTCACACCATAAAACTAGGGAGCCAGAACAGGTCAATTTAAGAAGCTGAGGCTAACAAGAAGAGTCTCACGAACAATGAGAAAACAAAGAAACAATCCCCAAATGAAGGCAAAGAAGGAAACCTCAGAAGGAATGCTAAATGAAATAGAGGCAACTCAACTATCAGATACTGAGTTCAAAGCAGTAGTTATCAGGAAGCTCAATGAACTCACAGTGAGATACCACAAACTACAGGGAAGCTACAATGAACTCCCTGCAAACTATATCCACATGAAAAAGAAAATAGAAACTATCAACAAGTGCCAAGAGGAAATGAAGAATACAATTTCTGAACTGAAGAACAGACTAGAAGGAATCAAAAGCAGGATCGATGAAGAAGGATCAGCAAATTAGAGACAAAGTTGAAAAAACACCAAAAAAGAGCAAGCGAGGGGAAAGAGTCTCAGAAAGAATGAAGAGGGATTAAGAGAAATGCAAGACAATATGAAACATAATAATACCTGTATAATAGGGATACCAGAAGAAGAAGAAGAGCAAGGGATAGAAAACCTATTTGAAAAAGTAATGATGGAAAACTATCCTAATTTGATGAGAGAAAAAGTCACACAAATCCAGGAAACACAGAGAGTCCCAATCAGGAGGAACTCAAAGAGGCTCACCTCAAGACACATCATAATTAAAATGGCAAAATTGCAAAACAAAGAGAGAACTTTAAAGGCAGCAAAGGAGAAACAGGAAGTAACATACAAGGGAGCCCCAAATAAGCTAGCAGCTGATTTCTCAACGGAAACACTCCAAGCCAGAAGAGAATGGCAAAAAATATTCCAAGTAATGAGAACCAGAGGTCTGCAACCAAGGCTACTTTACCCAGCAAGGCTCTCAATCAAGATAGAAGGCCAAATAAGAAGCTTCCCAGACAAAGGAAGTCTAAAAGAATACACCTCCACCAAGCCAGCTCTGCAAGAGATGCTATAGGGCTGCTTTAAGGAGATGAAGGAAAAAAGAGAGAGAGAGAGAGGAACACAGGTATGTAAATGGCAATTAATAAGTACTTACCAATAATAACCTCAAACGTAAATGGATTAAATGCTCCAATCAAAAGACATAGAATAGCTGAATAGATAAGACAGGATGAAGCACACATATGTTGTGTACAAGAGACCCACCTCAAGACAAAAGACTTACACAGACTGAAAATGAAGGGATGGAAACAAATTTTCCAAGCAAATGCACAGGAAAAAAAAGCCTGGGTAGCAATACTCTTATCAGACAAAATAGACTTCCAAATAAGGGCCATAAAGAGAGACCCAGAAGATCACATCATAATACTCAAGGGCAGAATCCACCAAGAAGACATAAACATTGTAAATATATATGCACCCAACATAGGAACACCCAAATACATAAAGAAAATCTTAGAGGACTTCAAGAAAGATATTGACAGCAAAAGAATTATATTGGGGGATTTTAACACTACCCTGTCAAAAATGGACAGATCTTCCAAACAAAATATCAACAAAGATATTGTGGTATTGAACAATGCCCTAGACGAAACAGACTTAACTGATATATATAGCGCCCTCCATCCTAAAGAAACCAAATACACATTCTTTTCAAATGCACATGGAACATTTTCAAAGATAGACCACATGATAGGCCACAAAACAAGCCTCAACAAATTCAAGAAAATTGAAATCATACCAAGTATATTCTCAGATCACAAGGAACAGAAACTAGAAACAAACCCAAAGGGAAAAAACCCAAAACACTAAAAATCATGGAGATTAATAGCATGCTATTAAACAATGAATGGGTGAAGAATGAAATCAGGGAAGAAATCAAAAAGTTTCTGGAAACAAATGAAAATGTACTCACAACAACCCAAAACTTATGGGACACAGGGAAGGCAGTCCTGAGAAGGAAGTTCATAGTGATACGGGCCTACCTAAAAAAGATAGGAACATTTCAAACAAACAACCTAACTCTACCTCTATAAGAACTCGAGGAACAACAACAAAGACAGCCCAGAGCAAGTAGAAGGAAGGAAATGACCAAGATCAGAGCAGAATTATAGGACATAGAGACTAAAAGCACAATTCTAAGCGTCAATGAATCCAGGAGCTGGTTCTTTGAAAAGATAAACAAAATCCACAAGCCTTTAAGCAGACTCATCAAGAAACAAAAAGAGAGGACCCAAATGAACACAAAAAATGAAAGAGGAGAGATTACAACTGATACCACAGAAATACAAAGGATTGTAAGAAATTACTACGAAAAAAGTATGCCAAGAAATTTGAAAACCTAGGTGAAATGGACAAATTCCTAGAAAAATATAATCTTC
>CM052539.1:94568531-94605912 GCA_028533065.1 Trachops cirrhosus
ATACTTCTTTCCAGCCCCTTCTTGCCTGTAAGGTCTCTTTTGAGAAATCAGCTGACAGGGATTGGAGTCTGATGGGAACTCCTTTGTAGGTTAGTGTCCCCTTATCTCTTGCTGCTTCTAGGATTCTGTCCTTCATTTTTACCTTGGCTAATGTAATGATGATGTGCCTTGGTGTGTTCCTCCTTTGGTCCAACTTCTTTGGGACTCTCTGAGCTTCCTGGACTTCCTGGAAGTCTATTTCCTTTGCCAGATTGGGGAAGTTCTCCTTTATTATTTGTTCAAATAAGTTTTCCACTTGTTGCTGTTCCTCTTCCCCTTCTGGTACCCCTATAATTCGGATGTTGGAATGTTTCAAGATGTCCCGGAGGTTCCTAAGCCTCTCATTTTTTTGAATTATTTCTTCATTCTTTTCAGTGTGGTTGTTTCTTTCTTCCTTCTGGTCGACTCCATTGATGTGAGACCCATCTTTCATTCCATCACTATTGGTTCCCTGTGTATTTTTCTTCATTTCACTTATTGTAGCCTTCCTTTTTTTATCTCATTTGCAACCAAATTCAACCAATTCTGTGAGCATCTTGATCACCAGTGCTTTGAACTGTGTATCTGATAGGTTGTCTATCTCTTGGTCACTTAGTTGTACTTTTTCTGAAGCTTTGATCCATTCTTCTGTTTGGGCAATTTTTTTTTGTCTTGTCACGCCTGTTAAGTATGAGGGGTGGAGCCTTAGGTGTTCACCAGGGTGGGGTAACCTAGTCACTGGGTTGTGATGCTGTATATGGGGACAGGGTCCAATAGGGAACAGTGGTGCTTGCTCCACTCTCTGTCGAATTTCAGTCCCTTCAGTCACTTCCCCGAAGCAAACTGGGCCCTTCTGGTGCTAGTTCCCATGTGGGTGGGCTTGTGTATGTTCTAGAACCCTGTGGGTCTCTCCAATGAACTCTCCTGTGAGGCTGGGAGTCTCTCCCTGTGCCTCAACCCCCACAGGTGTTTTCAATCGGTATTTTGAGGTTTTATTTCCCGGTGCTGGGACCCTGGGTTGCGCAGTCTGTCTCACTCCTGAGTTTCTCCTGGTTTATCTGAGCATGAATGTGGGACCACCCGGTCAGTCAGCCACCTTGTGTGCAGTGCCTCACTTCACAATTGCCACCTTGCTGGGTCTGCTCGTTGCCACCCCCCACCCAGGGTCCGCCCATTGCCATCTTGCACGCCTGGGGTGCCTTGGGTGCCAGGTGCCACTGCTTTTTGTGTGCCCATCCCTCTCTGCCCAGCTGCCTGACTCCACCCCTCCTACTGGTCTGCATGAATGTGTCTATTTTAACTCCTTGGTTGTCGGACTTCCATACAGTTCAATTTTCTGTCAGTTCTGGTTGTTACTTTGTTTCTAAATTGTTGTTGTCCTTAGTTTGATTGTGCAGGAGGCACAGTTTGTCTACTTATGCCTCCATCTTGGCCCTGAGTGTTTTTCCCAAGTGTTTTAATTCAAAGTACCTGAACTTATTAATACTATCAAAATTTTGTTGCATTATTAATGGAACTTTGCAACTTGGTAAATAAGTTTATTTAGTAAATATTTTAGGGAACTTAAAAATATAGAGATATAAAAAAGAAAATTTTACTCCAATTCATTAATATGTTGATATATTTTTTATATATCTATTTTCTATGAACATTTTAGCCCTAATTTGAATTACATACATAAATAATTTCATATTTTTTAGTTAAGATTGTTATCATAAGCATGTTTGCATGTTATTAAATATTCCTTGAAGATACAATTTTAATGATTGTATAGAATTCTGTAGTAGTTAGTCATCTATATTTTAAGTATTGTTGATCATTAAGGTTGTCTACAGTTTTTTGCTATTGTAATACATCTAGACACATCTGTACTTATTCTCATTTCCAATTACTACTTCAGGGTAGATCCTAAAAAGGAAACTCATCAGGTCATAAGAGAGCAGCATTTTTATGACTGTTGATAGTATTGTCAAATTGATTTCTAGAAAATTTATATCAGTATAAACTTTCATCATGAATACTTTTAAAGTTGACAGTTGTTAAAAAGTTTTGTTATCTTTTTAAAATCTCATATAAAATTGCATTTTACTTTCTTTTTTATGGCAGTCTTCTTATCCCATGCGTGTGAACAGATGCAAGGAGATCCTAAATAAAGCTATTCATATGAAAAAATCCTTAGAAAAGTTTGTTGGAGATGCAACTCGTCTAACAGATAAGCTTCTAGAATTGTGCAATAAACCGGTATTATCATAAATCTTACTACTTTATAGGCCAATGTTGTATAATTTTATATAAAACTTCTGTAGGATTTTAGCAGGTTTTCTTTCATTTGGTTGAATATTAGTATACATGGATTTTGAAAGGCATCAAATTGTATACTTTAAATTTAAAAATGTGCAATTTACCTTAATAAAGCTGTTTTTAAAATTGCTAACATATGTCCCTCCATCAAATACCCTCCGAATTTCTAAAAGTTCTTAATATAAATTCTTCCAAGAGTAAATTATTCGTATTTATTAAAAATAATTTTGAGTGGAGGATATGAAGTAAGCCATATGTAAAATAGTTAAAGTTGTGTCTGTGATTGTTTTCTCTCATATCTTTAAACTTTTAAAACTTACATACATTAACCTACATACATGAGAGGAAAGAAGATTGGCGTTTTGGTTTTCATTCCCTCAGTACACATTTTATTACCTACCAGGAGATAAGCACTATGTTAAGGGAAACAGCGGTGAATAATACATGTTCTCCTGTCTTGAAGTACTCATGGTCTCACAGGAAACTAAGCAAATGGTTATTATCCAGCATAACAACTACATTTTTCAGTAAATTTGTAAGTGGAATATGGACATGCTTATAGGAGTGACCCACTATTCTACCTAAGGAATTGGAAGGGTAAAAAAAAAAACCCCTGAAGTATGTACAGAAAGGCAGAGGAGGGGGTCGGGCTAGTCATAAACAGAGAGAGACTCTATAAGGTTAATAGCTATATTTCTCATTGCAAATATTCACTAATAACTTTATAGGTGAGAAAATAGGGACTGTTCTTCAACAATGAACATCTTGAAAGTGTAATGTGTTTTTCTATCTGAATTCTATTTGATTTCTGATGTACTTGATATTATCAAAAACAGTGTTATGATAATGGCCAGCATTTATTAAACACTGGCACTTTTAAAAGTTTCCAGTTCTTTGTGTGAAACCTTTGTGGCCTACTACATTTAGGAATTCCGAATTTTTCAGATTTTTAAAGGGAATAGAGTGCATATATTGTACATTATATTACAATAATTGGATACCTAGTTATTTCTTTAGTGAAATATATTAATCTTTACACTAAGTGAGAAATTAGGTATTATTTTGCTGCCAAATGAGACAGGGTACCAAAAAATGTTTAATTTATAGAGCTGTTTGAATTTTATAATGTCTTATAATGGATTATACCCTTTATTATCTCCTTTAGTTATTTAACAATCCTATGATTTAGGTATTATTATTGATTAGGTAAAAGAGGACAGAGAGATTAAAATGAGATAATGTGTAAAAAATATTTAGAAAACTACAGACTGTGGAGCCATTGTAATTAAGATACTGCAGAACTGAAGTTTTATTTTGGGTGAAACAAAAGAGTTCTATAATTCAAGGTAAACAGAGAAATTAAAATGTACAATTTTCCCCCCCCAGGTGGATGGAAGTAGCTCCACATTAAGCATGAGCACTCATTTTAAAATGCTTAAAAAGCTGGTGGAAGAAGCAACATTTAGTGAAATCCTCATCCCTTTACAATCAGTCATGATACCTACTCTTCCGTCAATTCTGGGTACCCACGCTAACCACGATCCATTTCCTGGTCATTGGGCTTATATTGCAAGTTTTGATGATACGGTAAACTTTAGTTTTATATAACTGTGACTATGTTTTTTTTAAATTTAGTTAACATTTTCAAATTAAGTTTCAAAGTGTTTTTCCCAGAGATTAAGTGAATTTTATTAGCAAAGAAAAAGTGATTGGAAATACAGAAAATCAAAACTCTCTTGTACTGATGAAACAAAATTAATTGATAAAAATCACATGTCTAAACTAGTATGTATTTTGATTTTTCACATGCTCACATTTGTTTTAGTATGACTCTAATCTTTATTTTTTCACAATTTGATTTTTCTGTACTCTTCTTTTGTCTTAAATATGAAGAACAGAAAGAAAAAAATAATCAGGATTTTTGGTTTTGTTTTTGTTTTGTATTTTGGAAGGAAGTGAAATTCAGCTAGAAAGAGCTTGATTCTTTTTTGAAGTATGATATGTGACTGTTTTAAAGAAATGGTACTAGAGGACTTCTTAGTAAATACTTTTTTTAAAGAAAGATTTTATTTATTTTTAGACAGAGGGAAAGGGAGGAAGAGAGGGAAACATCAATGTGTGGTTGCCTCTCTAGCACCCCCTACTGGGGACCTGATCTGGCCCACATCCCAGGCATGTGCCCTGACTGGGAATTGAACCAGCAACCCTTTGGTTCACAGGCGACGCTGAGTTCACTGAGCCACATCAGCCAGGGCTTAAATACTTTTGACAACTATATTTATTCCAGTACTTCTCACTCCAAACATTTGTTTAACTGCTTTGGAGCCAGTTATTAAACCACATAATGCAATCATTTTTAATTACTTATAATCATGCCTTGTTTTTAACTTAATAATATTAAGCTTATTTACTCACCTCATTAGATAGGTTTGATTTTGGAGCAGTTTCTTTTTTTAAGAATCAAGTTACTTTTGACTGATAAACATTTCTTACCATTAAATACATTTAAAAACAGTGTCATAGCCTCTGAAGAAAGGTCCTAAAAATACAAAAATCTTTTAAACATTGTGATTGCTTTAAGGGGGTATGTACATTTAGATGTATATGTACTTACATTGCTGATAAAATAATCCTTTTATTTCATAATCATTCTTAATGGGTGAAAATATCTCTCTACTCATGGGCAGCCATTCTTTTCATAGGTCATAGATAATTAAAATAAATTGATAAAAGAATAAATTTACTGCATAATATAGATTCTTTTTATTATGTTAGGTAACACAGTATTTATAATACATATAGATATTTAGATATAGAATTTTGATTTTAATGTATAATATATATCTCATCATCTTTTAGGTGGAAATTCTTGCTTCTCTTCAGAAACCAAAGAAGATATCTTTAAAAGGATCAGATGGAAAGTTCTACATCATGATGTGTAAACCAAAAGATGACCTGAGAAAGGATTGTAGACTGATGGAATTTAATTCCTTGATTAATAAGGTTGGAGATAGTTTGCTTTTATTTTAGAGTTAACTACAATTACTATCAGTGTGATGTGAGCTTTTCAGTATGCAAGTAGATCACTGTCAAAAAGAGGGAATGAAATGTAGTGCCTTTCATTACATTTTTAATGAGTTTTTAAAATTGGGATAAAATATATATAACATAAAATTAACCATCTTAACCATTTTTAAGTGTTCAGTTTAGTGGCATTAAACAGATTCACATTGTGCAACCATCACCACCATCTCTCTCCAGAACTCATTTTAAAATTTTATTTTTATTTTTTCCATTACCATTTAGTTTGTTATACCGTCCCCTGCAATCACCACAGTGTTGTCCATGTCCATGAGTTCTTTTTCCTTTTTGCTTGATCCTTCCACCCCCTAACTACCCCCGACAGTGACTGTCATCATGCTCTCTGAATCTGTCTCTACTTTTCTTGTTAGTTTAATTTGTTCCTTAGATTCCACATATAAGTGAAATCATATAGTATTTTCCAGAGCTCATTTTATCTTACCAAACTGAAACTCTGTATCCACTAAACAGTAACCTGCTATTTACCTTTTTCCCAGGCCCTGTTAACCACCCTTCTACTTTCTATCTATATGAATTTTACTACTCTAGACACCTCCTAATAGTGGAATCATATAGTATTATCCTTTTTCACTGGCTTATTTCACTTAGCATTATGGCTTCAAGGTCCATTCATGTTATGGTATGTCAGAATTTCTTTATTTTATAAAGCAGAATAATACACCATTGTATGTGTTTATCCTTTTTAACAAATATATCCATTTGTTTATCCTTTCACTCATCAGTGGACACTTGGGTTGCTTCCAACTTTTGGCTGTGGTTAATAATGCTGCTATGAACATAGGTTTACAAATATCTGTTTGAGTACCTACTTTCAGTCTTTTGTGTATGTACTCAGAAGTAGAATTGCTGGTTTCACTTCATTTTTTTAACTGCTAACAAAATTTTATTAATTGCAATAGATATAATTTTCAGTATATACCAAACCACTTCAGTAAGACACGGGACGAGGAGTATTTTGCTTGAGTTTCCAGTTCTCTTTTAAAGTAGATTTTGCTGTCTTGGAGATTATACCACAAAAAAAGTCTTCTCACCTTTTTTTTTTTTTTTTTTTTTTTGTTAATCTCCATTTAGCCCTTCAAAGTTGCCTCTGTAGCAATATGTGTTTTTGATGTCTCTACCTGCTGAGGTCTGCTTTTTCCAAATGGTAATAGAATTTAATTCTCAGTTTCAACTCCTTCAGCACCTGCTGCCTCCACTGAATTTTTATTTTCATCCTCCAAGTTCTTCTTTGCTTTTCATTCTGTGTTAAACTGAGCAATCTCTTCAGTTTTCTGTGATGTATTTAACAGTGAATTACTCCTCCTGGCGAAGAGCTTCACATCTTCTGTATTAATTTGTGCTTCTTTTCAAATGTCTGTTGATAAGAGAATTGCTGCTGCTCCTCAGCCCTCCTCTCCTCCTCCTCCTCATCCATCACAGCAGCCAATCCAGGCAGGTGCACCAGTGCATAAAGAGCACTGGTTTCACTTAATTTTTTAAAAATAAGATACTGCTATTATTATATTGAGAAAAATGTCTAAGGCATATTCATGAGGGGAAATTTTTCTACTTAATCTTTAAATTATAGTGTACTTTTTATGTCAGATTTATGTTTTATGTTTCATTGCTATAAAGAAAGTGTTCTATTTTTATCAAAACACTTTAAAAGTGATCATTAGTCATTGTTTTTGGTTTTATTGTTAAGTACTTGATTTCTGTCTCAGAAATGATAATGTGAGATCTTATTAAAGGGTTATTAAAAATAAATGGTCTTAGGTATTTGGGGTTATTCTATAGCCAGGTACTATAAATGCATAGATTCTCTTTTTGTATTGATAAAAATAGACCATACTGTTGAAGGATTTGAAGGATGAAACATTATTGTTTTTATCTAAGCTTTTTGTCCCTGTTGTCTTATCTTCTTCCCACATATCACTGATACCCCTTTTATTACCTGGAAAAGTTAGGGACTTTTAACATAGAAAAGATAAAGCAGCAGATAAGTTCATTTTTCATAGAAGTCAGTTATGCTCTGTGTTTAGTTTAATCAAAAATAAGTAAAAGAAATGCCCTGGCTGGGTGGCCCAGTTGGTTGGAGCATTGTCCCATAACCAAAAATACGTAGGTTTGATTCCTAATCCGGGCACATACAGATTGCAGGTTCGTCCCCTCTTAGGATATGTACAAGAGGCAGCCGATCGATGTTTTTTGTCTCTTTCTTTCCCTTCCTCTCTCTAAAATCAATAAAAACATATCTTCAGGTGAGGATTTAAAAAAATAGATATTTTATTGATTATGCTATTACAGTTGTACCAATTTTTACCCCTTTGCTCCCTCCACCCGGTACCACCATTCCCTCCGGCAATCCCCTCCCTTAGTTCAGGACCATGGGTCATGCATGTAAGTTCTTTGGATACTCCATTTCCTATTCTGTTCTTAACACCCCCCTATTTTGTACCTACCAATTTGTACTTCTTAATCCCTACATCTTTTTCCCTAGTCTCCCCCTTTCCTCTTCCCAACTGATAACCCTCCAAATGATCTCCATATCTGTGATTCTGTTTCTGTTCCGCTTTGCTTAGTTTGTTTTCTAGATTCAATTGTGAATTTATTGCCATTTTAATGATCATAGTTATGATTTTATATTTTTTAAGTCCGTTTAACATTTCATATAAAATGGCTTGGTGATGGTGAACTGGTTTAGCTTACCTTGTCTGGGAAGCACTTTATCTACCCTTCAATTCTAAATGATAGCTTTGCTGGATAGAGTAATCTAGGTTGTTGGTCCTTGCTTTTCATCACTTTGAATATTTCTTGCCAGTCCCTTCTTGCCTGCAAAGTTTCCTTTGAGAAATCATCTGACAGTCTTATGGAAACTCCTTTGTAAGTAACTATCTGCTTGTCTCTTACTACTTTTTAGATTCTCTCTTTATCTTTAACCTTTGACATGTTAGTTATAATGTCTCTTGGTGGGTCCTCTTTGTTTTCATCTTGTTTGGGACTCTGTGTGCTTCCTGGACTTGTATGTGTATTTCCTTCGCCACATTAGGGAAATTTTCTTTCATTATTTTTAAGATAAGTTTTTAATTTCTTCCTGTTTATTTTCACCTTCTGTCACCCTTATGATTCAAATATTGGTATAGTTGAAGTTGTCCCAGAGCCTCCTTAGCTTATTCTTTTTTTTTAAATTTGTTTTTGAAGCTGGTATGGGGCTGGGATCCTTTGCTCCCAAGGTACCCCTTGGGATTTTTATCTACCACATGTGGTTGTGAGAACACCAGTTCCACATTCTCATGTCTCCACCCCTCCTACCTCTCTGGATGAATTTGATTTCTTAAATCCTTGTTGTGGGCTTACATACAGCTCAAGTTTTGACGATTCTGGGTGATAGCTTACTTGAAATTTTTTCTGTGGTTGTGCAAGGAGGCAAGCTGGGTTTACCTACGCCTCCATCTTGACCAGAAGTCAGGTGAGGATTTTATGAACAGCATTCATAAAAGTAAATTAAACATTAATACTGTATTAAAAACTCATTTCAAAGGCAATATGAAGGGAAGGAATATTTTTTATTTAAAATGTTCTTTAGTGAACATTTAGAATCATATAGATTCTAGGTGAACATTTAGAACATATAGAATCTAGGTGAATTGGTAATTTAATTTCATGACTAATTATTAGTATGTTCATCCTTGAAGCTCCTGGGTAATTTTCTAGTTGAGCAGATCAAGTGGCCTACCTTTAGTTTATATATTTATCTTAATCAGTTGTATTACTGATTATATTATATCATTACTGTTTCCTACATTAACATGGTCAAATAAAGTAGCCTGATTGTGAAAAACTAGAGTTTCATTGCATTGGCCTAGGAGGCACATACAGATCTTTACATGTGAATCTAATGCCATACTGTTTTGCTGACATTTCTGTAGCCTACTTGTTCTTAAAGTTTAAAATGTGTTTTTGGTCAGTGATTGGGGTTTTGAATTGAACAGTTTACAATTATAGGCATGTATGCTTAGATTATTTTATACCATTCCAGAATTAAACAAAATATGCTTTATCCTTAGCTACTGTATTTCAAGATTAATCAGAGATGTGAAAACCTTTTATACTAGAACAGAATTTTTCCAGTGAAACTGTAATATTAAACTTAAAGAGTAAGAAATATATTCTGAGGATACCATAAAACTCATACTTTTATTTATACCTTTTTGAAATAATTAAAATTAAATAGCAGTCTCTGTGCCTGAGTACTTAATGTTTAATAGTATTTGTCATTATTAAATATATAACTATAATATTTTTGAACACAATATTCTTGTCACATTTGGTTAATAATTTAAAAAAAGGACTTACCCAGGTGATTTTTAATAATTTGGAAAGAGATTAGGGATACTGTTCAAGTAGTTTCCTGGCTCATCAACACTAATGGTAAACTTCTGTTGACCTTCTTTTAGTATGAAATGAATAATCTTTAGATATATTTGACATAACATTAGAAATATTAATTTTTATGTTTATGTTTTTTTAATAGTGTTTAAGAAAAGATGCAGAATCTCGTAGAAGAGAACTTCATATCCGAACATACGCAGTTATTCCATTGAATGATGAATGTGGGATTATTGAATGGGTTAACAACACTGCTGGCTTGAGACCTATTCTCACCAAACTATATAAGGAAAAGGGTACCAAAATTAATTTTTACAATATAAATAAGTAATATGCATATAATAGCTGCTAACATACACCAGGTCTGTCCAGAAGGTATCCAGCCATACACTATGAAAAATAGAGACATTTATTGAAGAAAATATAAGGTACAAGAAATATTGTACACAGGACAATGATATCTCAGCCCCCTTCAGAGTAGGTACCTCGGGACCTCACACAGCCATCACCTGCCCTGTCATATTTCCCTGAATCTTATCAATGGTCTGGAATCTCTTCCCTTTCAAATGTGATTTTAGTTTTCAGAAAAGTTAGAAGTCACAGGGCACATCTGGAGAGTAAGGGGGCTGAGTCACCTGAGTGATCTGATGTTTTGCCAAAAATCTCTGCATGAGATGTGATGCATGAGCAGGTGCATTGTCATGATGAAGCTGCCAATCACCAGCTGCCCAGAGCTGTGACCTTCTGAATCATCTGAATAGTTTTCATGGAGGAATAATCAAGGTTAATGCAAAATTTGATGCAGATTTATTGCTCTACTCACTCAGTCATTGTGAATGTGACAGCCACACAGCTCACCTGCTCACTCAAAGGTGTCTACCATTCCCACTGACTAGTACAGTAAAGTTGTCATTGTTCACACATGCGCATTCCAGTCCACTCTCCTTGGCTACCAGGTTATATTGATGTTGTGCAAACTGTTCTCGTTATATTAATAATGGTTGGACTTCTTCTGGACAGACCTTGTATAATATGGATGTATTTGTTATTAATATATGTCATTGTACATTTTCTTGGTATAAACCATGATGAAATTTCTGTTTAAATGAGATTCTATATACAGAAGTATTTAAGTGTCCTTCCTGCTTCCCTTCCTCCCTTTCTTCCTTGTGTTTTAATTCCTTCTTTACCTTCATCCCAAAAGGATTGAGGTAGCTTGCAAAAATGTATATGAAAATGTGTTTTTCACAGTTACAAGTTAGCAGTTTTGAAACTACTTTATGTGTATACTAGACTTTAGCAAACAAGTAAGTAGGTTGTGGCTAATGGGAGCTAGCTTTTCACTGTCAGAAAAAGAAAAGGAAAGGGAAGGCTAGAATGAAACAATGTATTAGATTAGAAGTGGAGCCTTCCACAGATGAAACCTGAGATAATATGAGCACCAAAATAGATGATAGTGTTAGATTACAAATCCATACCAATGTAAACAAATGAATAAATAAGGAAGTCTGAACAGTTCTTCTCTACAGTAGAATTGCAGTGAATAAATATATAAGATAAAGATGGAAATAGAAAATCACCAATTAGTATACAATTGCAGGCAGTGAATCTCAATGGATGCTGAAATTAATAGGGAAAGTATAACAGGAAACAGGTTATTTACAGAGTCTCAATGTATATCCCTGCAAAATAGCTTATTAAGGACAAAGTGAAAAGTAGTAACTTTACAGTATAAAAACAAAAATAATTGCTCAGAACACTTTAAAAATGGCAACATAATGAAAGATAAAGACAGAAATTTCCCAGATTTGAGAACATTATGGAGGCAAATGCAATATAGTATCCTGGATAGGATCCTGACCTAGGAAGAAGGGTGTTAGTAGGACAATTAGTGAAATTTGAATAAGGTCTAAAGGTTCATTGATAATATTATAGCAAATTAATTTTCTGATTTAGATAATTGTACTACTGCTGTGAGAAAGATAAACAAAAAATCTGGGTGATGAATATATGAGAACTCTTTATATCATTTATGCAATTTTTATAATTCTAAAATTATTTCTAAATAGTTTTTAAATGCATGAGATGCAATACATTAAAAATATATATTAATTTATTAGAGTGAAGGAGAAAGTAAATATATTAGTTTTCTATCGGTGCTATAACAAAGTCCTACAAACTGATTATAAACAATGGAAATTTATTCTGTCCCAGCTCTGGTGGCTTAGGAGTCCAAAATCACAGTGTCAGTAGGGACACTTTATCTCTGAAGACCCTAAGGGAGAATCTGTTCCAAACCTTTTTCCTCTGGTGTTGCCAGCAACTTTGGATGTTTCTTGATTTATAGACGTATCAGCCCATTCTCAGCCTCAGTTATCATAGCATTCTCCCTATGTCTATGTCTATTTTCTCTTATAAAGACATCAGTCATATTATATTTAGGGCCCACCCTAATGACTTCATCTTAACCTGATGACATGGACAAACACCCTACTTTCAAGTAAGGTGACATTCATAGTTATCAGGGGTTAAGACTTGAAAATATTTTGGTGGAATACAATTTAATCCATAACATTAAGTAAAATTGATAAATTACTATCTTATGGGTATTGTGCTAAGTATGATATATACATTATATAATATTTATTAATGTTAACAAGCCTAATTATACCTTGTTTATGAACAGTGCCAGAGAGGTTAAGTAATTTATCCAGTTCGCATAGCTAGTATGTTGCAGAACTACAGTTCAAACATATTTGAACCTGATTTCAAGGAACTTGCTGTTGACTATTTTATTTAGAAAGATGAAATATTGTATAAGTTTTAGTTACTGTTATTGGATTTTAAGATATATATATATATATTGTACCTTATCATGAACACACAGTTGAACTATGCAACATTTGACTCTAAGAACTTCAAATTGCAAATTTGTCCATAAAACTTTTAGCTGTGCCTTAGGTATAAAAAGCACCAAACCAAGGTAGGCCTAAAAGGCATTTGATAGATTGGAGTCAGACCAGTAGTCATCTGATGTGGCTCATAAATATATATCAAGGAAAAGTTCCTCTACTTCCCCAGATGATTTGCATTGTACAAGATAATAATTTAAGAACTAGGTCTTATAGACTAGCCTTCGCTAGAGTTAATTATTTTAGAGCACCACAGTAAGTTTCATAGTAATGATCCAATGTGGACATGTACTATGTCCTGACTAACAGAGAGGTCACTGTAATTTCAGTGAGGGATGCAGCACTCAGATTGGACTTATTCTGAGTGCTATCTTCTGGTATTGTGTGATGCCAAACATTGGTTTTAGTTGACATTAATTATAATCAACAAGGAAATACATTTACATATGCATAATTGAAAATTTTCCATTTTTCTTTTGAATACCAATTTGAATAAAAGTAGACACTTCCTGTCCTGTTTTAACCACAAAAACAATAACAACAGCAACAACAAATGCCCCTTTCCTCATTTGGCTTGTGTGATTAATGGAAATTACTCAACCTTGCAGGAGTTTACATGACAGGTAAGGAACTTCGCCAATGTATGCTACCAAAGACGGCAGCTTTGTCTGAAAAACTCAAAGTATTCCAAGAATTTCTCCTGCCCAGGCATCCTCCTGTTTTTCATGAGTGGTTTCTGAGAACATTCCCTGATCCGACATCATGGTAAGTTACCAAGATTATAATACATTATTATGGCTGGAATTTAAAAAGTATTTTAAATGTGTTGCCTGATATGCATGAGGATATTTGATAGGCACTGAATTTTTTTTAGGTACAGTAGCAGATCAGCATATTGCCGTTCCACTGCAGTTATGTCAATGGTTGGTTATATCCTGGGCCTTGGAGATCGTCATGGTGAAAACATTCTATTTGATTCTTTGACTGGAGAATGTGTACATGTGGATTTCAACTGTCTCTTCAATAAGGTATGTGATGTGACTTACTTTAGTTAATTGTATGTTTTCTCCTAATTTTTCTTCTTCAACAACTATTCTTCTAGACATACCCATTAGTAGCAGTTATATTCACAGTTGAGTCACATTTCCCATTGCCCTCAGGATAAGAACTTAGGATGGAGAGAACTCAAAAGAGCAATATAATAAAACTAGCACTGAACTTAATTCTGAAAATACAGGTTCAAGTTCTGATTCAGTTCTTAGTTATATTAACATGGACAGAGCAGTTGATTTTAGTGAGACTCATTTTTAGAGAAATAAAGTAGTTTGCTGTGATGGTTTCCAAACCTATCAGCATATCAGAATCATCTTAAGAGTTTTCATAAAATTGCAGCTACCTAGGAAACATCCCAGGGGATTCAGATTCTGTAGGTTCAAAGTGGGGCCTGGCAATAAATTAAGGTAGTTGGACTCTCCCTAAGACCTCCTCCAATTTTCCAGTGTTGTGATCCTGGAAAGCAGACTGGCAGGTAAAACCACTTTTTTCTTCATCATCATTCTCTATGGGCTGCCTTCAGTTATCATAGGAAACAAGAAAGGTCACAGTCCAAACTGAGAACAAATCAGAGATAAACCACTGGCATAGGTTAAATCACTCAAGAGAGGAATTTAAGAAAACTGGAGGGATGAGAAAGTCCTAGGAAAGGCAGGTTAGAAAATGACAAAAAAAATTAATGAACTGGATGGATTTCATTATATTTCATGTTATATTTCCTGTCTGAGGGATGTGAACACCTCATACTTGGCTGTATCTTTTCCTTTGCTGTTTTAAAGTGAAAGTCTTAAAGAAAAGAAGAAAATATGATAATATTTGTATGTACTTTGTATTATTCAAGGAAGGACATTAAGGAAGCTAAATAAGACTAAATATTGAATGCATAAAAATTTCTCTATACTGCTGTTTACCATAGTAATTCAATAAAAGATGAATCCATCCATCCTCTAGATCTTATCCAAGTCAAGTGAAGGTAGAGTCATATAGATCCTTTATGATACAATCCTCAAAAATAGTTATATATATATATATTTTGACAGTATGTGTGCTCTTTGCTAAATGAGTCTAGACATGAAGTTTTAAATTTTTTGCATAAACATTTAAAAATTCTAACATTATTACTTTTTAATAAAATGCATTGTTTTAAGGGAGAAACCTTTGAAGTTCCAGAAATTGTTCCATTTCGCCTGACTCATAATATGGTTAATGGAATGGGTCCTATGGGAACAGAAGGTCTTTTTCGAAGAGCCTGTGAAGTTACAATGAGGCTGATGCGAGATCAGAGAGAGCCTTTAATGAGGTAATCATTTGTATCTGGGAAACAATTTATAGTAACTTTGAATGCAATTATTGGTTCCTAAGTATGTTTTCTTTATATAGAAGCCACCTTGCATTGGTTAAAGTAGATTGTTTAAGATAATAGCTTTATATAATTTACATATCATAAAATTTATTTACTGTTTAATATGTGGTTTCTTAAAAGATTTTTATTTATTTTTAGACAAAGGGGAAGGGAGGTAGAAAGAGAGAGAGAGAAACATCAATGTGTGGTTGTCTCTCACACACCCCATACTAGGGACCTGGCCCACAGCGCAGGCATGTGCCCTGAATGGGAATTGAACTATGACCCTTTGATTCATAGGCTGGCACTAACCCACTGAGTCACACCAGCCAGGGCCCATAACATTTATATATCATAAAATTCACTCTTTTAAATTGTAATTACAGTGGTTTATAGTTCATTCACAGGATTGTGCAACCATCACTGCTATCTAATTATAAAACAGCCATCACTACTATTTACAAAATGTTTCATTACCCCCAAAAGAAATTAGCAGTCATTCCCCATCCTTACTCTCCGACCATCCCCTAGCAACTACTAATCTACTTTCTGTCTCTATGGATTTGCCTGTTCTGGACATTTCATATATAAATGGGATCATACAACATGGAGCCTTTTGTATCTGTTTTCTTTAAGTTAGCATGATGTTTTTAAGGTTTATCCATGCTGTAGTATGTATCAGTAGTTCATTTTTTTTATTGCCAAGTAATATTTCATAGTATGGATACCACCTTTTGTTTATACATTTATCAGTTAATCAACATTTGGATTATCTCTACCTTTTGACTATTGTAAATAGTGTGGCTATGAACTTTTGCATATAAGTTTTATGTAGATATGTGTTTTTAGTTCTTTTGGATATACCTTGGAGTAGAATTACTGGGTCCTATGTTAACATTTTCAGGAACTTTCAAACTGTTTTCTAAAGCAGCTGTAATATTTTACAGTCCTACTAGCAATGTCTTAGAGCTCCAATATCTCCACAGCCTTACCAATACTTGACTGCGTGTCTTTTTAATTTATCTATCCTTGTTGGTGTGAAGTGGTATCTCATTGTGGGTTTTTTTAATATTTACCAGACATGTAATGATATTACAAAATTATTTTTTTCTCAGTGTAAAAAGTTTTGTGATTGTGTTTTAAAGGGCCCTTATTTTGGATGGATGCATCCTCAAATACTTACAGAAGGAAAAACTGCATGCCTGAGATTTACTTAAAAAAAACATGGGAGGGGACAGGATGGGGTCTGGGTAATTGGTGGTCAGAAATGGGTGGGTACATGGTCAGAGTAGGAATTTCACTGTACTATTGTGTGGACTGTTGCCATATGTTTGAAATTCTTCCCAATTTAAGAATGTAAAAAGGGACCTGGCAGGGTCTAACTTCCCACTTCCTCTTCCATTCCAACCCCAGACTTCTACCCAACCTCCCCACAGTAACAGTGTCAGGAGAGGTCTGAGGTGAGGGAAATGCTTCAAGAGGGGTGGGTAGGGGGGTTGGGCACAGGTCTGTGTGCTCAGTTGCTTGATTAAGCGGTGCTTTTGCTTGCATTTGATATTCCTTGCTGGTACTAGTTTCTGTGTGCCTTGCCCAGGCATGGCTGGAGGCTGCAAGTGTCGGGGAGGCCCAACCAGACTTGGGGCTGGAACCATCTGACACCAAGTATTGCCACCTACTGACAGGACACAACAGACAAATCAGGGATTTGCCCAAGAGAACCATGTGTAGCTTCCACCCATGTATCATTGTGAGTTTAATTTGCATTTCCCTAATGAGCAATGATGATGAACATCTTTTTCCTGTGTCATGTTGGTCAGTTGTGTATCTTCTTTGGACAAATGTCTATTCAAATCCCATTTTAAGTTGGATTATTTGTCTTTTTATTGTTAAGTTGTAAGAGTTCTTGACCTAGGTAGATACTAGATTTTATGAGATGATTTTCAAATATTTTCTCTCATATATGGGTTGTCTTTTCCCTTTTTTGATGATGTCCTTTGAAGCATAAAAGTTTTATTTTTGATAAATTCAAATTATTTATTTTTTAAAGTAATTTTATTGATTATGCTATTACAGTTTTTCCAATTTTCCCCCTTTATCTCCCCTCCACCCTGTACCCCCCAACCCTCTAGCATTCCCCCTACCTTAGTTCATGTCCATGGGTTGTACATGTAAGTTATTTGAGTTCTCTGTTTCCTATACCATTTTTTATCTCTCCCCATCTATTTAATGCCTGCCAGTTATGCTTCTTCTTCCCTGTGCCCTTTCCCCACTATTCCTCCCTCCCCACTCCCCACTGAAAACCCTCCATGTGATGTCCACTTCTGTGAATCTGTTCCTGTTCTAGTTGTTCTAGTTGTTTGCTTAGTTTTTGTTGTTTTTCTTTTTTTTTTTTTTGGTTCATTTGTTGATAGTTGCAAGTCTGTATTTTTTATTTTCTTTTTCTTAGATAAGTCCCTTTAACATTTCATATAATAGTGGCTTGGTGATGATGAACTCCTTTAACTTGACCTTGTCTGGAGAGCACTTTATCTGTCCTATTCTAAATGATAGCTTTGCTGGATAGAGTCATCTTGGATGTGGGTCCTTGCCCTTCATGACTTCAAATGCTTCTTTCCAGTCCCTTCTTGCCTGCAAGGTTTCTTTTGAGAAATCAACTGATAGCCTTATGGGAACTCCTTTGTCATTAACTCTCTCCTTTCCTCTTGCTGCTTTTAAGATTCTCTCTTTGTCTTTAATCTTGGGTAACTTAATGAGGAAGTGCCTTGGTTTCTTCCTCTATGGGTCCATCTTCTTTGGGACTCTCTGGGCTTCCTGGACTTCTGGAAGTCTATTTCCTTCACCGGATTGGGGAAGTTTTTCTTCATTATTTGTTCAAATAAGTTTTCAATTTCTTGCTGTTGTTCTTCTCCTTCTTGCACCCTTATAATTCAGATAATGGAATGTTTCAAGTTGTCCCAGATGTTCCAAAGTCTCTCTTCATTTTTTTGGATTCTTGTTTCTTCATTCCGTTCCGGTTGGATGTTTATTTCTTCTTTTTGTTCCAAATCATTGATTTGAGTCCTGGTTTCCTTCCTGTCACTGTTGGTTCCCTGAATGTTTTGCTTTATTTCATTTTGGGTGTCTTTCATTTGTTCTTTCATTTTTTGACCAAGCTCAGGCAGTTCTGCGAGCATTTTGATTACCAGGGCTTTAAAGTCTCCATCAGATAGGTTGGCTATCTCCTCCTCACTTAGCTCTCTTTCTGAAGTTTTGCTCTGTTCAGGGCACTGTTAAGTTTTGTTAAGTTTTGTTAAGAAACCAATTTCTTTGTTCAGGGCACCTGTTGTAAGGGGGCAGGACCTTTGGTAGTCACCCAGGCTGGGCAACCTCTGTGCCACACTGTGGTGCTGCCTGTGGGGGAGGGGCTGGAGGGGGAACAGTGCAGCTCCCCTGCTGGTTTCTAGTCCACTTTCCACACACTCATGTGAGACCAGGAGTTTCTCCCACCTCAGCAACCACCATAGTCCACAGCTGGGTATGAATCTCAGTTTCCCCTTAAGTCAGCCCCGCCCGCTCAGCCCGCCACCTTGGTGCAGCCAGCCCCATCCTCTCTCCACCGCCTTGCTATGGGTTCTCTCCATCCACTGCCTTTTAGGTCTGGTTGTTCTGTTGTACTGTTTCTTTAATTCTGTGGTTGTGGGAGCTCCATGCAGTTTAATTTTCTGGCACTTTGGTTGTTATCCTCCTTTTGGTTGTGCAAGGAAGTGAAGGATTTCCACCTACGCCTCCATCTTGGCCAGAACTCCCCAATTTTTTTGTTATTATTTGTGCTTTTGCTATCATACCTAAGAAACTATTGTATAATCCAAAGTCATTAAGAGTTACACCTATGTTTTCTTCTAAGTGTTTTATAGTTTTAGCTCTCATATTTAAATCCTTGGTCATTTTCAGTTATTTTTTTCTGTCTAGTGTGAGGTGTAGGGGTCCATATTTATTCTTTTGAATATGCACATCCTATTGTCCCAGCAGCATTTTTTTAAAAATTTTTTATTTTAGTTTATTCATTACAGTTTCTATCCTTTATTCCCATTCCAGCCCACCCACCCCCAGCAGCATTGTTTAAAAGAATTATTTTTCTCCATCTAATGTTACTGGAGAACATTAATGGTCCATTAACCTATGTTTTATATATGTATTACATACTGTATTCTTACAATAAATGTAAAGCAAAGAAAATGTTACTAAGAAAATAAGAGAAAATTTACAGTACTGTACATATTTATTTTACAAAATCCTTATGTAAGTGAACCCGCATAGTTCAAACCCATATTGTTTCAAGGGTCAACTGTAGTTTTTAAAAAGGACTTAAAAAGCTCCTTTATTCACCTTCTTATTTAAAAGGGGTCTATCAAACATTATCATAGAATGCATTGGTTAGTTAGACATAAGCAAAAGCAAATTCTCTGAAAGAGGAAGTATAGCATCTTGTGAAACACATAACTAGGAACACCTATTCTAGTCTAAAAGAAGTCAGGAAATAATTTCTGGAAGAAGTAGCTCAGACCTTCAAGATAAACAGAACTGGTCATGTGAAAGGGAAAAGAGTATTCGAAGTGATAGGAATATCAATGCTATTGAAGGCATGGCCTGCCTGAGAAATGCAGTACTGTATACTGGAGGATAGACTTCAAGTACTTTACTCCTAGGAGGAGAGGCAGAGCTAGATTATGAAAGGTCCACACAAGGCCAGTTTACACATTTGAACTTTGCCCTGAGAACCACCAGAAGTCATTGGAGAGTTTTAAGAAGAAAATAAAAAAAGAAGAGGAAATGAGATCATCAGATTTGCACTGTAGAAAAATTAATTCCATTTTGGGTGAGAGGCCAGAAAACTAGTTAAGAGTACTGTTGCAGAAACCCAGGCAAACAATGATGGTGCACTGAATGAGGTAGTGACAGCCAAGATGGAGATAAGTGGAGGTATTAGAAAGAGATTTAGAAAGTAGAATTCAGTGTTTAGAAGAAGAGGAAGCAAGGATGACTCCTAATTTTTTGTTCAGGGTCAGTGGATGGGTAATGTTGTTCTTTACTGATTTGAAGAATAAAAGAGAAATAGTTGGGAAAAAGTCATGAGTTTTGTTATGAAAATACTGAATTTAAGGTGTCTACAAGATATCAAAGTGGGTTTTTACATGGATCTGACATCTAGAGCACAGTAGAAAAATAATGTGCTAGGGTCTGTCTATATGGTAGCTATTGATTATTTTATGGTCATTGTGGAGATGTGGCAGAGGATGAAATTTACTCATTCAATAAATAGTCATTAACTAGTTTACACTCTGCATTCAGAGATGGCACACAGAACATCGTACTCTACTCCCAAGAACCTCTGACCTCCTCCATCTTGTCTCTTCCCTGCCACCTCTTTCCTTTCCCTTCTGTCATCCCCAAATAATAATTTTGTATGTTTTACTGAAACAGTAATAATGTGTTGTTAAGAGTATTACCATTAGCTTCTCATCCTTCACTTATTCTTTGCCTAAGTGTCAAGTTGACCAAGATTTCTTTTTATAAAGATAACATTGTATTGTTACCATAATATTTTCTTTCCTTTTTAGTGTCTTAAAGACTTTTCTTCATGATCCTCTTGTAGAATGGAGTAAACCAGTGAAAGGGCATTCCAAAATACTACTGAATGAAACTGGGGAAGTTGTCAATGAAAAGGTTAGTAGAAGTTGTAGATTGATGTGAACTGATACTGTATATCTCTACCAATGAGAACTGATTCTAAATACTATCAGTGACTGACTATTGAATACTCTGAAATCTAGTTCTCTAGTACATCAATGCCCAACTTTTCTTTATTGTCATTACTCATGTTAACATTATTATCATTTATGTACTAAAAGAATTGAGGACACACTTGTTTAAACCATAGACAGTTACAATTATGAGTGGGAAAAACTTGAACACAAATTGTGTAACTTACAGAGCAGCAGGTCTCAGCTTTAACATTTTAATGGCTCTAATTTTACATTAATATAAGAAATATGTAAGTACCTAATATATGAAATCAGTTACCACTCTGTAGGAGTACATTTTTAATGCCTGGTTAATTATATCACTATACACTGATCCCTCACCTATCGTAGGAGTAACATTCCAGAGACCCCCGCGATAGGTGAAAATCTGCAAAGTAGCGGCGTTATATTTATTTTATTATTTATATATATTTTAAGGCTTTATAAACCTTTCCCACACTCCTATAAACCTTTCCCACTCTTATTAACCTTTTCCACACTGTTATAAACACTTCATATGCTCTTAAACACTTTCTACACTCTTAAACCTACGTAATTTTAACAACATATAAAATTCTATATGGGTACTCACCAGTGAAGTATGCAGTCCCGGGTTTAACCTGCAATACAGTGAAGTCGCAATAACTGAACCGTGATATAGTGAGGGATGACTGTATTTTGATTGCAAAATATTACTTATTTAAGCACTTAAAAATGAAAGGTTTACAAAGGTTAAATTAAGACATGGTAAATTGGCTTACACCACTGACATGTAGTCTGTTATAATACAATAGGTGGTGAGTCTACAGCATATGTCACTGGTAGGTAAATAGGAAACAAAGTTGAAAAGACCACTTTAAAACAAAACTAAGGGACTAACAGCTGGGGATTGTTAAGTAGCAACAAACATTCACTCAGATCCTGAGTATGTCAGTCAGTACACATTAAAAATGATTTCTTCTATCAACACTGTAAAAAAAAAAAAAGAACTCACTCCCTACCATCCCTGCTATTTCACATAGTCCAGAAAAATGCCTAAATAGTTGATGTTGGATCAGCATTGCAGGCCTGCAAATCAATCTCATTATTATACTTGTTTCATGTCTTCTTTTGTATTTGCTCTTACAAATGGGGTCAGTAAAATGGCATTAACATTTGTTAAATAACAGATAGATAGTAATTCCAAATTATCAACATGCACATGGCATTATGTCCTTATGTCTTATGATTTTCAATTTTTTTCTTTTAGGCCAAGACCCATGTTCTCGATATCGAGCAGCGACTGCAAGGTGTAATCAAGACCCGTAATAGAGTGACAGGGCTGCCCTTATCTATTGAAGGACATGTACATTACCTTATACAAGAAGCTACTGACGAAAACTTACTATGCCAAATGTACCTTGGTTGGACCCCATATATGTGAAATTACTTCAAAGAATATGTTAATCTAAAATTAACATATTTCCTACTTATCTGTGTTTTTATATGTTCAATTCCAAAGTACCGTACAAGTTGCTTTATGTTCTCAGAACAATGTATTATTTCTCCATTAATATTTAAAATAATATATGTTGTTTTATGAAATAAAGTGCTTTCCTCACTATCTATTGTGTATTATAACCACTAGAGAAATAGAACATGAAATGTTCTTATGCTCTAAAAATACATATAGCCCTGGCTGGTGTGGCTCAGTGGATTGAACGCCAGCCTGTGAACCAAAGGGCCAACAGTTCCATTCCCAGCCAGGGCACATTCTTGGGTTGTGGGCCAGGTCAGGTCCCCAGTAGGGGGCGCTCTAGAGGCAACCACACACTGATGTTTCTCTCCCTCTCTTTCTTCCTTCCCCTCTATTTAAAAATAAATAAATAAATTCTTATAAATAGAAATATGTATTTGCAGGCAGTAAGCCAGGCGTACTTCATTTTACAGCTTTTAGTTTTTAAGTACTTGTTAGCATAAGGATTCATTTGAACAACAACAAAAAATTACATTGAATAAATTCTGTGGACAGAGCACTGTGCTGGATTTGTGTATACAGCTTATTTCCCCTGCCATCTAAGAACTGACAATCCAGAGATATAAACATAAATAGCATATCATTATGTTCACTTAAAACTCCTTTTTTGTATGGTTGCATTGTGTGATCAGGAAAAAACATAATACAAGAAGCATGCATATGAATAAAACAAACATTCCATAATTTTAAAAATGCTGCCATACTGAAAGTGTACCAGAATGTTTAATCTTGGAAGACAGTAATATTTAAAATTTCATGAGATTTTAAAATCTAAAAAATGTTTCATGTGGTTAAATTTTTTCGTTTTTTTGCAGAGGATTTAAGATAGTTCACAATTACAAAGCAATGAGGTTATTACATTCAAATAAATGGAAAACTCTTTATGACAGATGACTTCACTTAAGTTCACTTGGGACAATTCTTTTTTGCAAGGTTGGAAGTGTGATGGGGAAAACAGGGTAAGCCAAGGGATGTGAACGTGAAAACCAAACATGTAATTTACAATTGAAGGCCCATACTTGTATTAAAGAGTTGAGGAGGAGGCTGGGTGGGGGTGGAGGGAGTTAGGAAATTTTTTTTCAATAAATAACATGTTAAGGAGTGTTCTTTAAGAGAAACTTTGTTGTACGTATGTATCCCTCAAAGAGGAAAAGAAAAACTCACCCTCAACCAGGAAAAATAAGCCAATAAATGTTTACAAAAAATACTTAGATGAGCACCCTGGGACAATACAGCAAACACGATAAAATGCAGTGTTCAGTGAGTAGTCTTTCAGAAGTCTGGTGGTTTTCAAAACGAAGTGTCGGCGATTGCGAGGAGGAGGCGAGTATAAAGGGGGATAAGAGGTAATGAGAAATACACAAAAACATGTTTTAAAAAAGAACTAAGCATCACACACGTCACAGCTGCCTGAGCGTTCCCAATCTTGAGCACGTTGGTGGGGGGGTGGGGTTGGAGCCCTGTCCCAGGCGCGGCCTCGGACCAGCCAGCCACTCTAGATCAGGCGGGCGCTCTCTATGATCGGGCGGGCGGTGTGTTGTCATCAGCAGAGCGACGGCCGGCGGCGGCGTGGGCGGCGTAGGGCCCGGCGGGGCGTTTGGTTTCGGTTTGGTGGAGTTAGTGTTGACAGTGGAGATGGGAGTTCCCAAGTTTTACCGATGGATTTCGGAGCGGTACCCTTGCCTCAGCGAAGTGGTGAAAGAGCATCAGGTGGGTGAGCGAGGGCCTGCGGTTAGAAGACCGAGGATCTGGGCTTCGTGGCCCTCTCCGCCCAGAAACGGGGTTTTCCGGTCTCCGCCTCCTGCTCGTCATCGACGGATAAGAGGCTAAGGAGGGGACCGAAGGTTTGAGAACACCCTACGATCTGGGTGGGGGTTGAGGACTGGTAGCGCTTCTTTTACCGAGCTCCGTTGACCGCGGCGGTTGTGACGGCTCCCAGCCGGCAGAGCCGGCCGCGATCCCGATATTCAGCCCTGGGGAGGCCAGCTTCAGTGAACGCGCAGTCCACCTGGAGCTGCAGGGTGCGCTTTCCCCTCTAGAGGTCGCGAAGCCGGGGAGCAAGTCCTCCCAGGACCTGCCAGCCCCGCCCGCAGCGCAGACGGCGGACTCGCCGCTAGCACTGCCTGCGCAGCCGCAGCTCTTTACTTCCGGGGGAACCTTTCCCACCCGTCGGAACACCTGCGCTTCTGGGCGTAGCTGCTGGTTCCTGTTTGTGATACCTTTTTTTTGCTCTTTTTCTGTTCCGACGACAGTGTATTTCTCCCATTCCAAAAGAACAAGAATACACTTGGAGCTGGGCGCATTATTTAGATGCTGCATTGTGAGATAGAAAGAGATTGGTTGAGATTGTTAGAGCACTAATAATACATTGAAACTGGAAACATAATGAAAGCAGTTATCAAACTGGTTGACTTTGGGTGATAGGTTAGTGTTTGTCACATTTAATGATTTTTGTAGACCTCTTGTCCATATTTTACAGAAAAAATTAGTTTTGAAATGTGTATATAGCTAGTTGAATTATTTGTGATGGATAGCATTGTATTTATAGTGGAGGGGTACCGATATAGGGAACATCGTGCTCTCTACATATAGTTTAATCTTTTTTAAAAATACCATAAGCATGAGGGTAGGGTTAAACTTCCTGAAAGAATTTTTCTGTTGGATTACAGTCAGATTTTATATATGAGGAAAAGCTTACAAAAATTCCAAAACGGTAGTTTATCTTTAATTTACTTGAAACATGGGTTGAGTTAGATTTAGGAAAATATTTATTTCCAGAGAAGAGGTAAAGAAAGGTTACTAGTGCATTGCAGAAATGGAGACTACTCCATTGCGAACTTTGGCTTTTCATGGTCCTTCAGAAAACTTTTTTGTACCTGCCACACATCATTCACTTGATCTCTCAAGTGAAAAAAAAAAACGATTGTTAATCAGACTCACTTGATAATACATAATTTGCTCAGTAATATTTTTTACTTTGTAGTCTTTGGTGTAGAAATACACTTTGTAGAATACACTTCGTAGTCTTTGGTTTGGTGAAAATATCTGATTGTCTCCATCCTAAGGATTTTGTTACTGAAGGACAAAAGTAATATCTTTAAGGTAGCTTTATGATTTGAATACTAAAGATGGGTTTGAACTTGGTGTATCAAAGTGATGTATTTCAGTACTGTTTGATACTGGTACTTAATAACAGCAAAAGCAGATGTTATGAAGGGGTTACCATGCTACTCTCTCAAGCAGTGCTTGGAAGATGGTAATGCTTGAGTGAGTCACAATGGTCCAAAAGCTAGTCCTGTGAGGAGGGGGCTGGAAAGAAGTTTGGTGGAGGGGTGTGTTCTGGAAATTTGTTGGTGGTTAATAGTAACATAGTTTTTGGTCTCTGCATACTTATATAAGAGCAGAAAGAGTAACATTTAAAATACATGGAACAATTACAACAAAACCACACAACAGAATATCCCTATAAACCCCAAAATACAACGAGGTGGGGACAAACTACCAAGAGCCTTTAGACCCAATTAGTATTGGCATCGTTGAAAGAGGAAGAAAGAAGCAATGGTGCAACATCTGGTGTACCTGAGAACGGAACTCCAGAATATTCACTGAAATACTGTGGGGGCCAATGAGATAGCAGTAGCTGTAACTGAGGAGCTTGAATGGTCAGGAGCAGTCTACCTCCCATGAACTTTCAAAACTGACTTGCCAAGGCACCATGCTAAGGCAGAGCTCAGCCTAAGGAGAAACTGCTGAGAGTGGAATAAAATTTTATTAGAAAAGGGACAATAGAGGCAAATAAAGGATTGGGTTACAGAGTCAAGAAATCTTAGGAAACAAACCACCAATCAACAGCCCCCCCGCCCTGCCAATTTTTAACCTATCCCAAAACAGCAGAAGAGGGAACTTTGTGAAGTTAAAGCTTTCCTGAACTCCCCCCCTCTAAAAGTTCAGGAAAATTAAATTTACATAAAAATGAGCAATAGGAAAATATCAAGGTTAAATAGCATATGAAGTTATCATGGGGGGAAAAAGGAACTAAATAACATTCACTACAATTAAAGCTTGTAATAAAAACATGTACACAAAACAGACCAAAACAATAATCTATTTCAAAATGTGCAAAAAGGAACTAAGAAAATGACATAAGACATGAAAGAACAAACTAAATCAAGTGTGAAAATTCACAATAAGGGGTCAGAACCTAGGGAAAATTAGACATAAATAATTATTTCAGAAATGAAGTTTAAAATAACAGCAAGGCCAGAGCAAACGAGGCCATGAGAAAACACAGAAGGTATAAAGAAATTTTAAAAGATAAAATTTCAAGAGACAGTCATAAGAAAGACAAATAATAGGGGTTTCTGAAAAGGAAATCAAAGCAACATAACTATAAATACTTATTTATAAATAAATATAATTTATTTATAAATACACAAATAGAAATAAATTATATTTATAAGTGCATATTTTATATAAATATAAATTTATATTTAGAAATAAATACATATTTTATATAAATATAAAATATATTCATAAATAAATATAATTAAAGAAAACTTTCCTGAAATTAAAAAAGAAATTTGGAACTTCATGTTGAAAGAATATAATGTGTGCCTAAGAAGTTTGATTCAGATGATCAATGCCAAGACATGATGAAGTTACTGGACTTTTAAAAAAAGGGAGAAAAAAGAAGCAAACTTCAGTTAGAAGAAAAGAACATACAACATGTAAAGAAAAGAAAATTAGGTTTCCGTCACAGTTATGTGCTAGAAGAAACTGGAGTAACATGAAACTGAACTGACTTTTGAGTATAATCTGTAAGTTGATAAACTGTTCTCACTGTGCAAGAATTCAGGAAATATTGTTTCTTTGAGCACTGGAGTCTACTAGAGAATGAGCTTCAGACAAAAATGGCTAGGGAAGACATCAACATGAGGACCAGTGGTGAACATTAAATATAGTTACCTGTAGAACGAAAAGGCAACAAAAGTTGGCTTGAATTTTAATCGAAAGCATTGATATGAATTTATAATACACACATTGCTTGTGTGTAAATTTCCTGCCTCTATCCTTCTGTCCATGGAACAGTCCTAGAAACAATGATCAATCCAGTAGCAAAATACTACCTTAGTGCCCAGGTTATGGTCTTGAAATACCTTACTCATTAAACAAAATTGGAATTTCTTGGAGAAATGACAGATTCTAGGCCAGACGGGAAGTTTTCTAGATGGTCCTGGAAACTCTTGTCATACCATATAGCAAAGACGCTACCAAAAACTACTAGAGACATGTCAAAGGATTTGAAGAAACAGCTGGAAGAGGCTTGCAGTGTCCCCAAGAAGTACAATTTGAGCCTCAATAATAATAACCCAGTGTATTAAAGCCCATCAAATATGCTTCAATCCTTGAGTTCAGATACTTTAAGAAAAAGGGTCCCCTTCCAAAGGTGATAAGGGACTATTCCTAATCTTGAAAGCTGATTAAAGGTAAGAAAGCATTTTGTTCTACCTTTCCTGTACCACTGGGTAACCAAATAGTAAAATGGTCTCTTTATAAGAATATTCTAGTTGATAAAAAGAAATGATAGGATATTACCATTTTGCAACCTCAATAAATTAATAAAAATAGGCATCAAGTATGAATGGCTGCTAATATTAGAAAAAAAATGTGAGGTGACCAAACTATAGAGCTTACCTGTATTTTTATTTCAGAGAATTCTTTACATTGATAATGTATACAAGACTTATATTGGTGTTTGTATGTTTAAACTACACACCTAGAACTGTTTTCAATAATTAAGTCAACTGAGTCTTTCAGTAGTTTGGTAGAAATATACTATGACAATATAAAATTAGTTTTTTCATAAATCTGTGTTGAATGTAAAGCTTATATATAATAGGCTTGAAGAATACGAAGAAATACAGTAATACTTTGTGCTAGTGTTATATTAGTATAGCCATATGTCTTGTGTATTGAAGGGCTAGGAGTGAGGAAGGAGTTACGTAGTAATAATAACAATAACTGCAACAACAAAGCAAAACAAACAAAACAGTGGCTCCTTTGAGAAAAAGACACTTTTCTTAGAGTTGAGGAAAGTAACCTAGACCAGAATGTGGAGATTACAAAGTACAAAAGGAAAACAAAATCCAAGAGGAAGTTGCACATGTACTATAGGAGGTCTGTCTGGACAGAATCCAGCCATTGTTAATATTACAACAAAAGTTTGCATGAGGTCAGTATAACCAGGCAACCAAGGAGAGTGGACTGAAATGCACATGTGTGAACAATGACGACTTTACTGTACTAGTCAGTGGGAATGGTAGACACCTTTGAGTGAGCAGGTGAGCTGTGTGGCTGTCACATTCACAATGACTGAGTGAGTAGAGCAATAAATCTGCATCAAATTTTGCATTAACCTTGAATATTCCTGCATGGAAACTATTCAGATGATTCAGAAGGTCACAGCTCTGGGCAGCTGGTGATTGGCAGCTTCATCATGACAATGCACCTGCTCATGCATCACATCTCATGCAGAGTTTTTTGGCAAAACATCAGATCACTCAGGTGACTCAGCCCCCTTACTCTCCAGATGTGCCCTGTGACTTCTAACTTTTCTGAAAACTAAAATCACATTTGAAAGGGAAGAGATTCCAGACCATTGATGAGATTCAGGGAAATATGACAGGGCAGGTGATGGCTGTGTGAGGTCCCAAGGTGCCTACTCTGAAGGGGGCTGAGACATCATTGTCCTGTGTACAGTGTTTCTTGTACCTTATATTTTCTTCACTAAATGTCTCTATTTTTCATAGTATATGACTGGATACCTTCTGGACAGACCTTGTATACTTAATCAATGTCCTAATAATGGGTATGGATGGTGAAGAAGAATAAAACCTCTGACCAGTAACATTTATTATTCTAGAAAACTGCAAGATTGCCCTCATACTGCAGTCCAGTTTCCACTAAGGTTGTTGATAATGTAAAACTAGTATCTTTCCAGTGTCACCTGCTCCTTTCCCATGTATCCCTGTGCTGTGGTTCCCTAACCTGCTCTTTTCTCAAATACATGGATTTCATGCTTCTGCCTTAATTCCTGTAGTTCCTGCTGGAAAGACCTTTTCTTCTGTGTCTGGTAGACAACACCTTTTTCTTTCCAGTCTCAAGGAAGCCTTTGACTTCTTTATACTTTATCAGTCCATGCTTTACGTAGAAAGATACATGGTACTGTTGCTGTTGCTTTTTCTGTGTTCTCTTGCTTTATTATACCTAAGGGCAGGGACTGTTTACATAGTTCTTATGTGGTTAATTTCTTTCATAGTGCCTGGCAGATAGCAGTTGTTCAGTTAATGTTTGCTGACTCAGTGAATGAGTAATAGAGATAAAAGTAGAGATTAAGTTCTAATGAGGAACATATACCGGTAGGGCAAAAGTAGGTTTAATTGTTGTTCGTATGGAAAATAATACAATAATTAATAATCAATAATACAGGAATAAAGTGTGTTTTGTGTACTCAGAACTGTAAACCTACTTTTGCACCACCCTGAATAACTGATGCAAATGTAACCTTTACAAACCAAAGATCATGTAATTACAATTACAAACTCTTAGAGCATAGGCAGTTCTCTTTGTGATTACACTTTAATATAGTAGTGTTATAACAGGTAACATTTGTTAATCATGTGCCATGTACTAGTACTTTTAAGTGTTTTATATACATTCGCTTATTTAGTCATAGCAATCCTAGAATTATCTCCCTTTTGTAGCTGAGAAAACTTGAGTCACAACAATTGACCTTACCTCCATAGCTAGTAAAGTAAGTGTTGGAGCTGAATTTGAAATTAAGCAAAATTGCTCCAGAGTAGTGTTTCTCAACCTTTCTCTTATTACTGTCCCTCCTCCAGGACAGTGCTTTTTAGACTTGCTTTTTTCTTACCCTCCTCCTCCCATGGAAGTTTAATACCACATCTGTACTGTCTGTCTGTGTATGTACCATGGCACTTTATTATGTGCCCCCTCCCCAACAATTTGGGCACCTTCAGGAGCCATATAGTTTCTGTTGATAATGTGTACTCTAGAGCCTATACTTTAAAAAAATATAGTGGTAAAATATACATAACATGGAATTTGCCTTCTTAACCATTTTAAGTTCAGCAGTGTTAAGTGCATTCACAGTGTTGTGCTAGAGTCTGTGCTTTAATACCGGTCTTGTATGCTTTTGCTAAAAATTGCTTTTTGACTATGAAAACATAATTTTTCAAATTACATGGAACACAAGCTGGCATTTGTATTTTAAAGTATTGCTCTTGTGTAGGTAGCCTTTCTGTTTTATCCTTTGCTGTGTTCACTACACTACTGTACTTACAGTATTTTCTAGCTCATAGCATAATGTGTGACACATAATAGGTCTTTAGTAAATCTTTATTGAATGAGTGAATTTTTAACTACAGCATATTATGTCATTTGTAAAACAAATGGTATGTATATAAAACATTGTATATTAAAAGTTTATTAAAATATATAGGGCACATTAGTATGTCTTAAAAGAATATATTAAAAATGAAATGAAGCAACAGAACTTTGGGATTGTTGAAGATAAATAGTATTAAAGAACTAGAGAAAAGTAATTGTTAACAGCTTTTTTAAACAAACAGATACTGTCTTTAGGTAAAAAGGCAACAAGTAGGATAAAAGGCACTAAGTAGAATACAAAGTTATAATAACAAAAAGAAACTGGTGTTTTGAGAAAATTAGATACTGAGATGTTAATTCAGTACTTAATTACAAATGAAAGCAGTATGAATGCATATACCAAGTGAGTGGTAAAGGCCACGTGTGCTGTCACATTCTGGAAGGGGAAAGCTTGCTTTGTTTATTAATTTATTCATTAAGTGTTTTTGATTTACTACTTTGTGTCAGGCAGTGTGCCAAGAGTTCTAAACAGGACCAAATCAGAGACCTTTCTTTGAGGAACTGGCTGTTCAATAAGAAAGGACAGGTATTACATTTAAGTGTTCAGCAAAAAAGCGTAGAGCACCTAATATATGCCTTGGGTTCATGCACTTACTGGGAACACAAAAACAAACACAATATAACATAAAGTATCATCATCTCTTGGGTGAGGAAGGGAAAGCTTCCAGACAAAGATACTTCAGCTGGATCTTAAAAGCTGAATCAGTCTATAAGATCAGTGAACAGAGGAGCAAGTAGGAAAGAAAAGATTCTGGAAGTAGGAACATCTGTAAAGTCACAGAGGTTTGAAACAGCCTAGCATGTTTACAGCTCTATAATTTACTGTAGTTAGCTTGTAGGATATATGTGGAAACAGGGACGAGTTTGGTGGGAAAGGTAGCACCCAAATCATACAGGACATTTTATGGTATTAAGGGTTTGTAGTATAGTATTGTTTAAGTAATAGACAACATAATCACATTATGTTTTAGATTGTGAGAGAGAAAATGGAGGCAAACAGTCTGGCTGGAAAACTGAGCCAGGGAATTGGGATCGAGAAAAAGATGAGATTGCGGGAAACAATGGGAATGGATAGGAGGGCCAAATGGTAGAAACATTTTGGATGTTAAATTAAAAACAAAAAAAAGTCTCAGTGACTAATTAGATACGGAGTTGAGGGGGATGGCACTAATAACACTGAAATTTCACTGCTGGCACTGATGGCACTGAAGTCTAAGATAACACTGAAATTTCAATTATAATTTCTAGTTACTGCAGAACAGTATTCAACTCACATGTCCTCATTTTCTTGACTGCACTGGCCAGTGATTACTTAATCATTCTGCATCTTCCTTATGAATCTGAAATTTAAGAGAATTGAAGAAATTTTCAAAAAAGAAAATTACAGTTAAATTATAAAGGTAACATGCTCATTATGTAAAAATTCATATAGTACAGAAAGAGGTGAAAGCTGTTAAATAGTCTGGCAGGGTGTCCAACGTGCAGCTCACGGGGCGCATGCAGCCCAGGATGGCTGTGGATGTGGCCCAGTGCAAAACCGTAAATTTACTCAGAACATTATGAGATGTTTTTTTGTTTCCTTTCGTGTTTGTGCGTTTAATGTGTTGTCCAAGACAACTCTTTTTCTTCTAGTGTGGCCCAGAGATGCCCAAAGATTGAACACCCCTGGTAGAGGAAAGTAAAAAGCAACTGAAACTCTATCATCCAGGATTAAGTACCAGTAACATCTTGTTTCTGTATACTCCTAACTTCTCTCTTCTAATACATATATAAATATTTTCTATAAAGGGCATAATAATATACGTGCTATTGTATAACCTGCTTTTGTCACTTGATCATGTGTATTATATACATGCCATGCCAAATATAAATCTGTATCATAATTTGTAATTGTGGACTATACCATTGTATGGATGTTCCATCATCGTTTTCTGTGAGGCCGTAAAATTGTTATTTTCTCTCTTTACTGAACAGTACTGACAAGAATATTCTTGTACTTATGTCTTTATGCAAATTTATGATTGATTTCTAGAATAAATTTTCTTTTTTACATTTTAAAAATATATTTTAATTATATTTTATTGATTATGCTATTACCGTTGTCCCAAATATTTCCCCTTTGCTGCCCTTCACACCCAGCACCCCTCATTCCCTCAGGCAATCCCCACACCATTGTCATGTCCATGGGTCATGCTTGTAAGTTCTTTGGCTATTCCATTTCCTATACTGTATTTTATATCCCCATGGCTATTCTGTACCTATGTATTTGTACTTCTTAATCCCCTCACCTCTTCACCCATTTCCCTAAACCCTTTTCCCATCTGGCGACCATTAAAATGTTCTCTGTATCCATGATTCTGTCTCTGTTCTTCTTGTTTGCTTACTTTGTTTTTTAGATTTTATTGTTGTTAGATAGGTATTTATAGCCACTTTATTGTTCAAAGTTGTGATCTTCTTTTACTTAAATAATTCCATTTAACATTTTACATAATAATGGTTTGGTGATGATGAACGCCTTTAACATTTTCTTGTCTGGGAAGCTCTTTATCTGCCCTTCAATTTTACATCATAGCAATCTTGTCTGTAGGTCTCTGCTTTTCATGACATTTTAATGAATATTTCTTCAGAAATCAGCTGACAGTCTTATGGTAACTCCTTGTAGGTAACTAACTGCTTTTGTCTTGCTGCTTTTAAAATTCTCTCTTTGTCTTCAACTTTTGGCATGTTAATTATGATGTGTCTTAGAGTGGGCCTCTTTTCATCCATCTCGTTTGGGATTCTCTGTGCTTCCTGGATTTGCATGTGTATTTCCTTCACCAAATTAGGGAAGTTTTCTTTCATTATTTTTTCAAATAGATTTCTAATTTTCTTGCTCTTTGTCTCCTTCTGGCACCCCATGATGTGATTGTTGGACCCCTTGAAGTTGTCCCAGAGATTGCTTCCACTATCCTTGTTTTTTTGTTGTTGTTGGTTTTTTATTTCTTCTTGTTCTGCGTGGTTGTTTCTTGCTTCCTCATGTTCCAAATCATTGATTTGATTCTCGGCTTCTTCTCCTCTGCTGTTGTTTCCCTGTAAATTGTTCTTTATTTCGATTAGTGTATGCTTTGTTTCTGACTGGATCTTTTTTTATGCAGCTGAGGTTCCCATTAAGTTCCATGAGCATCCCTATAAACCAGTGTTTTGAACTCTGCATCTGATAGATTGCTTACCTCCATTTTGTTTAGTTTTTTTTCTAGAGTTTTGATCTGTTTTTTCATTTGGGTCATGTTTCTTTGTCTCCTCATTTTAGCAGCCTCCCTGTGTTTCAGTGTATTAGGTAGAGCGGCTTTGACTCTGTGTCTTGGTAGTGTGGCCTAATGTAGTACATGTCCCATGGGGTCCAGAGGCACAGCCCCCCATCACCTAAGCTGGGTACTTAAGGGGTGTCCTACTTGCAGGCTGAGTACACCCTGCTTTTGTAGGTGAGTCTTGTTGCTGTTAGCACATTAATGGGAGGAATTTACCCAGGCCAATCAACTGCAAGGACTGGCTGTGACTACTGAGCACCAATCTCTGCCTTCTGTGGAAGCTTAGCTGTGCAGGTGGTGGTGCTCCAACGTGGTCTATAGCTGTCCACTCAGTGCACAGACCCTATGGTGTCCCAGCTAATACAGGCCAAGGTTAGCCCCTATCTGTTTTTCCCCTGGCCACCCTGCCTGAGCTATAAAGCCATATGAGTTGGCTGCTACTTGAGCTGGGCTTGGATTCCCAGGCAAAGCCAGGCTGTGAATCTAGGCTGGTTGCTGCTCAGTGCTGTGTCTGCAGCCACTTAGCAAGAGGTATGGGGGCTGGGAGCTGACTTAGACTGGCTGTTGCTTGTTTGAAAGGTTGCATGAAGTTGTGTAGCATGAGGCAAGACCAGCCATTCATACGGAAAAGCAGCTTGGATGGGCCCATAAGTTAGGTGGGGCAGGATCTCTGTGGTTAGCAGTGTTAGCCAGGTTGGTGGAGTCTCAGAGATGACACCAGCCTGACATCTCTGTGAGGGAGGGTTCATAAAATGGACAGTGGCCTCTGCCCACCTTTGTGTCTGAAAGAAAGCTGTCCCCCAGCTCTTGTCTTGATGCCAGACACTTCAATTCCTCCCTATATGCCGCTGGTGCCTTTCAGGCTGCTACTCTGGTGCTGGAGCTCAGAGGGAGTGAATCTGAGTAAGTTTGTGTGTAGGTTCATTAAGAGGAACTGCTTGGGACTCCAGAAGTTTCTTCCACTGACTCAATCACTGCTGCTATTACAGCCAGGAATTATGGGGACTTTCTTCCTGAAATTGGAACCCTGGGCTGGGAGCCCTGGTTTGGAGCTGGGACTCCTGGATCCCAAGATATCCCTCCCGAATTTTTATCCTCCACTCGGTGGCTGTGGGACTAGCCCGCTCCTCGTCTCCACCCCTCCTATGAGTCTGGATGAATGTGGTTTCTTTCATTCTGTAGTTGTGAGACTTCCATTCAACCTCATTTTTGACAGTTCGGAATGATGGTGGTTCTATATTTTAGTTGTAATTTTGATGTGGTTGTGTGAGGAAGTGGGCCGTGTTCATGCTGCCATCATAACCAGACAAGGATAAACTTTCAGTACTAGAAATCCTGGGTCAAAGATGCATGTGCTTCAAATTTTGATAAATACTTTTGTATTAGTTATATTAATTTATTATTCCCATTCCAGACTACTGAATGTAAATGCCAGCTCTTTTCTAGCTCTGTGATTTTCCTCTTCTGTAAAATGGGGAATATAAATATTTCTCTTTTAAGGTTGATATAATTGAGAGAATAAATATATAAATGTTCTAATAAATTCTTGATAAATGGCAACTGTTGCTTTTTAAAAAAGATTTGTTATTTTTTTAGAATGGAAGGGAGGGAGAAAGATGAGGAGAGAAACACTGAAATGTGAGAAACATCAACCTGTGAGAGAAACACTGGTTGGTTGCCTCTTGCATGCTCTGAACTGGGGACCTGACCCTCAACCCAAGCATGTGCCCTGACCAGGAACCGAACTGGTAACCTTCAGTTTGCGGGACAGCCCTCAAGCCACTGAGCCAAACCAGTCAGGGCTAGCTGTTGCTTTTAATAACATAGGAAGTATGTATTTTTCCCCAAACTTTAGCAATAATGAGTAACATTAATCTTTATGACCTTTGCTAACACAAAGGGGAAAATGTATCATTTTATCTTGATATTTGGGGATGTTGAACATCTTTTCATATGTTTATTACAATTTAGTGCTACTTCTTTTTTGAATTACTTTTTATTTTCTACGCTTGCTTTCAAAATTTGCTCTTTCTCTTTTTCATATTTGAGAATTTTTGTGTGTTAGGAATGTTCACTTTGTCCTAATTTGCAAGCTTTTCTCTTCATTTTTTCATATGCAATTAAACTTGTTTATGGCTCTTTTTTTAACCCTATAGATTTAAAAATATATTTTTAGATAGCCAACACCATCATTTGGTTTATGTTTTCTGCCTTTCCCCACCCTGTTATATATTTGGTAATATATAAACATAACCAAAATGTTTATATATAGTTTTTTACTTACATTTCTCAAAATTTCTAATCCTTATGGAATTACTTCATTATAAAATGAGATAGCTTTGTTTCCAATATTAGCTAGATGCCCTATTCCTTTCTTTCACTGATTTGAAATGTATCTTATATACTATATTTGTGTTTACACTTAGACTATTTCTAAACCATGTGGTTCAGTCAAAATGTAGTTTATGTTTTTCAAAGATATTGTTTATTTATTTTTAGAGAGAGAGGAAGGGAGAGAGAGAGAGAGAGAAAAACATCTGTGTGTGCAAGAAACATAGGATCAGTTGCCTCTCACATACCTCCAACTGGGGCCTGGCCCACAACCCAGGCACGTGCCCTGACCAGGAGTCAACCAGAGACCTTTTGGTTTTCAGGCCAGCACTCAATCCACTGAGCCACGCTAGCCAGGGAGAGCCATTTTATAATTTTTAATATATAAGACAGATTTTTCTCCATTATTCTTTTTAATATTCTTTGTTTATTCTCCTAGGGAAACTTTGTAATTGTAAGTATCCCCACTCCCTCAAAAAAAAAGATCCCATTTATGTTTTGATTGAGGGTTTTCAGATTTCTTGAAATAAACAGTAAATCTGAATTTATTTTTAAAATCTCAAGATTACAGTTGTCATTTCAGTTGAGTCTGTTATTTAGTAAGGGCATTTAAAATTTGTTTGTGGTACTTAGTACAAATGGGTGTTTTATTGAAAGATTTGTATAGTGTTTATTGATTCAGAGGCCAAAAACTTTTACCCCCCCAAAATTCAAAGGCATGTCATTTTCTCAATAATAGGAAAATGTATTGTTACCTGTACATATGGTAAAACCTGAATAATTGTTTCAAAGATGGTTCTCCTTAAGTTTATTTTTTTCCTTTATCTTCTTGAATTTATATATATATTTTTTAATTTTAGATTATTCCGTACAGTTTCAATCTTTTATTCCCATTCCAGCCC
>CM052539.1:94606412-94635007 GCA_028533065.1 Trachops cirrhosus
CATCTCTCTGATAGCTAGTGATATTGAGCATCTTTTCATGTGTTTCTGGATCCTCTGCGTGTCCTCCTTAGAGAAATGCCTATTCAAGTCCTTTGCCCATTTTTTAATTGGGTTTCTTGTCTTCTTTGAGTGGAGTCGTCTCCTTAAGTTTATACAAGGACCGTGTATTATGTTTGAAAATTCAAAATACTTTAATAAATATGTAAGGCAGACTATAAAAATTCTTTATACTAGATAATGTACCTATTAAGCTGTGTCCATTTAAGTTCCTGGTTAATGTACATTTGCTTCAGTAGTGTTTCCCTTACTTGCTCACATTTATGCAGAGAAAAAAATAAATGAGACCCAGAACCTTGAAGGTCTTTTATTAAAAGTAGCCACCTTTTGGCCAAGGTTTAGAAATTATAATTCACATATCAAAAATAAGAAATGAGTTTTCAGAATTTCCTAAATTACTTAGCATAATATAAGTTTTTAAAATTAATGTAACCAAATTAGTGACTATTTCAGTGAAACCAAATATACAATAAGGCTTTAAATCATTAGTGAAACCTTTTAATGACCATGTAGCTTTAAATACATGCAGCTTTTTGATATGTGGGCATTATTTATCCATTTATAGAGAAAATTGAGGCTTTGAAAGTTAATGTCAAATGGTAGGAGAAAAAGAAACTAATATTCTGATGCCAAATGAACCAAGCACTTTTTTTTGGTGTTTTCCTGGGTTATCTTATTTTAAATAAATAGATAATTTCCTACAGTAATTTTAATCAAGCAGTTGCTACAGTATGTATGTAGTATATAATATGTCTCCATCTTATTAGTTCTTCCTGTTCTTTACTTTCTTTATTCAAATATGGTTGTTCACTCAGTTTTTATATATAAGAATGCCCCAACATTCTGCTTTTTATTAGCTGCTTTGCCCAGCTTCTTAGATATCCATGGTTGATTATAATAATGATCTGAATCATCTCTTTATTTTTTAGATTCCTGAATTTGACAACCTGTACCTGGATATGAATGGAATTATACATCAGTGTTCCCATCCTAATGATGATGATGTTCACTTCAGAATTTCAGATGATAAAATCTTTACTGATATTTTTCACTACTTAGAAGTGTTGTTTCGCATTATTAAACCTAGAAAAGTGTTTTTTATGGCTGTTGATGGTGTGGCTCCTCGAGCAAAAATGAACCAGCAGCGTGGAAGGCGATTTAGGTAAAACATCTATGGTTTCATTTTAGCATACTGTTAGATTAATGAAATATATTATTTTAATAATAACTGACTTAACACAATGTATCTTCTGTTAATGTTTCTTTTCTGCTTAAATTTCCCCAGAAATGGAAATATACTTAAAATGTAACGTTTTATTAATCAAGTAAACAAATTAGTAATGCAAGTGAGGTGTCACTTCTCAAAGCCTATGTTAGGTTGTATAAAGTTACTCTGTTTTTCTCTGTCATGTTAACATTCAAACCTGTAGAGAATTTTTGTAAGTTTATCTGAGCCAAACTGACAATAATTGCTGGGAATGAGTAGAGATAATGCTCCGAAAAATGGCAGTTTAACACCTTATTTTATACATTACAATCAAAAGAGGAAGTGTATGTGGGTTCCATGAAATCCACTGGTGATAGATTAGGGAGATGGGACGAAGCAAAGTGAGGAAACCTCTGGGATCAGATAAAAAGTAAAATGATAGACACATCTATTACATAGGTGGGTACAAGATAGTTAACATGATACCAATAACAAAGATAGAATTTGTGGTCTCCCTCTTGTGCAGTGCCTGTACTTTGAGGGGTCCAGAAAAAGGAAATATGACATTCCAGAGGTATGTTATCCTAGATGCTAAAAGACAGCAAGACAGCCTTGTTAGGGTGGTCAGTGATGTGGGCTGTGAAAGAATTCACAAAGAGAAGAAGGTGCAGAGTGTAAAAGTTTTTATTTTTACTTTCCTATGAGAGGAAAAGGGCTAGGTGCGGAAAAATGCACTAGCCCTGAGGAGTTTCAGGGGTGTCCAACCTTTTGGCATCTGGGCCACGCTGGAAGAAGAGTTGTCTTGGGCCACACATTAAATAAATACACAAACACTAACAAAAACTGATGAGCAAAAAAAGTTTTAAGTAAACTTACGACTTCGTGTTGGGTCGCATTCATAGCCATCTTGGGCAGCAAGTGGCCCATGTGTCACTGGTTGGACACTCCTAGTAGGGCTTTGGGCTTTTATCAGATAATGGGGTAGTTGTAGAGCAGGATATTTCAGTTGGGCTGCAGTTTGTTTCGAAGTTACTTTGGGTGCAGGGTTTGGTCTGAGTTTTGTGGTCTCGGATGTCCTGTTTCATAAGCTCCCAGTTCCCCCAGAGCCTCTGCACCCTCAGGGAGCTTCCAGTAGCTTTCTAGTTCTGAGGATAAAGGCTCATAAGACAATTAGGGTCGGTCATGCTATGGTGTCCAGCCAGCTCTGGGAGAGAGGGTCTGAGAAAGTGGCTTTTGTTCTAGTAAGGCTCGGTTGAGGTAAAGATCAACCTTTGTCAGGGAAAAATTACCAGCCTGGGACACAACTACCTGCCATGAACTGCTTTTAGTTAGAAAGTTTTAATTTCAGACCATCAAATGTGGTTACTCTGGGTCTCTAAGTTTGTAAGGCTGCCACACAGTCCTCCCCTGAACTTGTCAGGTTTTGCATGTGGCCCCTTTTCTTCCACAGTCGCAAATTTTTCAAACATCTCATTGATAATTTGCAAATGGTAGTAGTAGAGAAAACTTCTATAGTAGTATGACTTGAACTAGGAAATTGCAGAATGAACTGATTGTTTTAATCAGAATATCATTGACATTTTACTTTAATTCTACATTTATTGAATGCCCAGATTCTGGGCTAGATGCTGACTCAGAGCATGACTACAGGGCAAGTGAGACTAGAAGGTGATTGATGGAGTATGAGAAGAGATTTGAGTTAGGACACTTGATGTACATGGTGAGGCAAAAGTAGGTGTATAGTTGTGAGTACACGAAACAGTTTATTCTTGTATTAATTCTTATTATTGTATTATTGTCCATACAAACAACTGTACACCTTCGTTTGTCCCACCCTATATTATCAGCCCTGTGAGTTGGGCAATAGAAGTAAAAGGATGAGAAGAGGTTATACACACAGACAGGGTTTTAAAGTCAAAATCCTGGACATGTGAAATATTTCTGAATAACAATGAGAGCACGTTGTGTACTTGGTTATGAGTAGCAGAAGTTAAGAGGGTTATTAGAATTGAAGGAGAGAAACCCTGAGTTTCAGCGTATTTGATGGGTTTTGCAAATAAATCCTTTCACCACAGTGGCGTGTAAAGTAGTGGGAAGGGCACCTGTGAATCAAATGTGGAAGTCATCAAGGAACCTGAGAGTACCTTGGAGGCTAGCAGTGAGAACGGGAGGAGGATGGTCAAAAGTTCTGATGTAATAGAATGCAGATATGATGTAATATCAGAAGAGCCCTGTCCAGGCAATAGCTCAGTTGCAAAGCAATGCCGAGTTTGTGGGTTAAATCCTCAGTCAGGGCACATGCATAAATAAGTAGAACAACAAATTGATACACATCTCTCTCTCTCGGTGTCTCTCCCCCACCACTTCCTTTCTCAAATCAATAATTTAAAAAAATTAAAAATAAATTAAGTACCAAAAGAGAAAATATACTGAATATTAGAACCTCTGTGAAATCTTTGAAGAAACGGCCATCTCTTATTAAAATTTAGATTCTCAGGTAACTACCCAAAGCTTATTTCACCTGAATCTCTAAAAATTGGGTCCTGGGAACTATTTTTACCAGACTCCTCTGGTATTTATTAAACTAGTTATCAGGAGCTACTGTGCTAGAAAATCTAGTATTGAGAAAAGATTATACAAATAAGCCCATTGTGTCAGTCAGAATTTAGTTACAGGTTATAGAAACCTATTTTAGGCAGAAAAGTTTATAATAGTGAGAGTTAGGTGCACATAAAAATTGTTTTAAGAGCCCTGACTGGTATGGCTCAGTTGGTTGGAGCATTGTCCCACAGACCAAAGAGTCGTGGGTTCAATCCCTGGTCTGGGCACATACCTAGGTTGTGGATTCGATTGCTGGTCAGGGTATGTATGAGAAGGTGCCAGCTGATGTTTCACTCCCTTTCTCCCATGCTCTAAAATCAATAAACATATCCTCTGGTGAGGATTTAAAAAAAAAAGAAGAATGACTTCCAGAGCACACTATACAATCGACTAACCAGTAGGTGGCACAGCTACTACCATTTTCAAGAAGGTGGAGTTCAGAGGTCCCCACCAGAACAGGTGGTTCCTGGAACCTCTCCCTTTAGCTGTGATTCAGAGATTAGCAAACTGACACCTGAGCTCTTGACTCCCATAATACATCACTTTAGTTAAAATCAGCAATCAAGAGGCTAACACTGCATCTGTATTTGTTAGCTCCACCTGTAACAGAATAACAGATGCCCTGCATGGTGCTGCTTCTCAGCCCCTACAAAGCTACTGAATTTTGAGATCCCTTTTTCTGTTGATGAAACACACCCCCCCACAACGCCAGTGCCTCAACTGTCATGCAGACTTCACCACACTTCTACCTTCCAAACCTTTTTGGAGGCATGTGACTTACAAAATCTAAGTCATATCTGGAAACCTAGTTGTGGGAAAGTCCAAGAGTCTAATTTTTTTTTAAGCTTTCCAACCTCTCCAGTACATGAAGACAAACTGGGAATGGAATGGATGCTGGGGGTCAATTCACCATTACCACTGCAAGCATTTACTAAGTGCTGTGCTGGCCTTGAGTGCTCCAATCCTCCAGTTAGCTTTTTCTCATTCTCCACAGTGACTGTTCATTCATAATCTTTCCAAATCTCTTATTCTAAAATCTGCTGTCATCTGGCTTTCATCCCTGCCATTCCACTGAAGCTTAACAAGATTACAAATAAACTAAATCTACAGATTAATTCTGAATTATATTACTTCATTTATCTGTGGTATTTTTAAAAAGTTAACCTTTATTTCTTGAACTCCCTTTCCTTGAACTTCATGTAACCACACACTCTCTGACCGCACCTTCTTAGTATCCTTGTCCTCTCTCCCTCTGCATTTTCTTAAATGTTGATGTTTTTTAAGTTTCTTTTCTGGATCCTAACTGATCGTATCCAATGACATCAATTACTTTGTCAATTCTGATGACTCCCAAATTTATCGTTCTGGTAGATAAGTCTCTCCAGAGCTCTGTGTATATCCAAATGCCTTCTAAGTGTCTCCTTTTGGATACCACAGATATATTTCAGGCTTAACATGTACAGAACTGATCTCTTCTTTGCCTCAAAACTGTCTTCTATTTTGTCTGTTTCAGTAAATGACAACACCGTGCATATAGCTGCTCAACTTAAAAGTCCAAGAGTAATTTGACTTCTGCCTCTTCCTCATTTCTGTATATCCAGTCTCTTAAAAATTTGTCATATCTAGGCCCTGGCCAGGTAACTTGGTTAGAGCATCATCCTGCTACTCCAAGGTTGTGGGTTTAGTCTTCCGTCAGGGCACATACAAGAAGCAACCAATGAATGCATACATAAGAGGAACAACAAACTGATGTTTCTTTCTCTCTCTCTGTCTACTCCCTTCCTCTTTCTCAAATCAGTTTAAAAATTGTGATATCTATTTACTTATTTTCATTTTTACAGCTACTATCTCAGCCGAGGCCACCATAATCTATGACCAAGATTACTTTAATAGTATTACCTTGTTCCTTTCCCAGGCTTTCTGTTGTAACCACAATAAATATTATGGCTGTTTAATTTTCCTTTTTTGTTATATTCCAAGAACTGTCACATAGTAACAAGAAGGAAGGGGAGAAAAGAAGAAAGAATGATTTTTATTGGAGAGATTACAAATGATTTGATAACTTCAGAGTTTTTGTTACATTGAAGAGGTTGGTGAGAGAGGTGCAATATAAAAAAAAGTTTATCACAGAAGTAGAATTCCACAGGGCACAGTAACAAGGCTTTTTTTAAATTTACACAAAGCAAAGCTTCTAACTTGTATTTCTTTTAGCATGCTGGTGTGCCACAAGTGGGTTATAGGGGAAACTGGATAGTAATTGAGATGCTTCTTTTTAAACCTACATCCATCTGACTCTAAAACTCATGTTCTTCCTAGTAAATATAATTGCTGTAAAAATGAGGTGATTTTACCAACTGATGCCATTAATGTTATTAAGCTTTTATTTTAAATGTTTTTATGAAGAAACCTAAAGGTATACATTATAATTTTATAACTATTTTTATGTGCTATTCTCAGAGATCAGGTTAAGAATGTACTTATTGTTTGATATTATTAAAAGTGCATACAGGGTGGGGCAAAAGTAGGTTAACAGTTTGTATGGAAAATTATACAATAATAATAGAAGAATAAACTGTGTTTCACATACAACCATGAAACTTTTTCCCCATTTTGTATAATGAAAGTTAAAGCTATACTTTTGAGCTTGATTTTAGAATCCGTTTGCTTTATACTTACGATAAGAAAGAATTACTTTATAAGTATTTGTAATGTTCTGTCAGTTTTATATTGTTCTACTTCTATAGCCCTTATCTGAAAATCTGTTCTTTAAATAAATTAAAACAAACAGTACTGAGGCTCATCTTTATCGATTAGAATGTATTTCAAAACTTGTTTTGAAACTTAAAATTGATAGGTTGGTATTTTAGTTGTAAAAGCATCTAAGTAACAGTTTACTTTGTATAAAGATCTCTATTTTGTCTCAGAAAATATAAGGTATTTTCCCCCTTATCCTTTAAGGTCAGCAAAGGAGGCAGAAGACAAAATAAAAAAGGCAATAGAAAAAGGAGAAACTCTTCCTGCAGAGGCCAGATTTGATTCAAACTGTATTACACCAGGTAAATTCACTGAGAAAAAAATTCTAAGAGATTAAAAATGGAAATTTTAATTTTTTTCAAATGTATTTTTTCTTTTCTAGTCTCTGTTTTGTCCTTAGGATTCCATTTGCTTTATTTTCTTCAATTTTGTCTCCTCACGAGATAGTTTGGTTGCCTTGGTCATAAGTACTCCTATGAAGTCCCACTGTAGGGAGTTACACAGTTGACAAGAGCAACTAGAGAGTGGACTCTTCCAGATGCACAGAATTTCAGACCTAAAGGAACTTATAAGATTCGTCCTAATGTCACCATTTATTTATTTATAACGGAGTCAGAATTTTCTTCTTTTAGTTTGTTTTTTATGTTTTTAATTATATTTTATTGGTTATGCTAGTGTTCCCCCTTTGCTGCCCTACCCAGCACCCCCACTCTCTCAGGCAACCCTCCCACCATTGTTTATGGCCATGGGTCATGCATATAAGTTCTTTGGCTGCTCTGTTTGCTGTACCGTACTTTACATCCCCCTGCCTATTCTTTAACTACTTATTGGTACTTCTTAATCCGTTCACCTCTTCACCCAGTCCCCCAAATACCCATCCCGTTTAGCAACCATCAAAACACTTTCCATATCCATGATTCTGTCTCTGTTCTTCTTGTTTGCTTAGTTTGTTTTTTAGATTCAATTGTTGATATGTATATATTTATTGCCATTTTATTGTTAATAGTTTTGATCTTTTTCTTAAATAAGTCCCTTTAATCTTTCATATAATAATGGTTTGGTGATGATGAACTCTTTTAGCTTTTTCTTGTCTGGGAAGCTCTGTATCTACCCTTCCGTTCTAAATAACAGCTTTGTTGGGTAGAGCATTGGCTTTAGGTCCTGGCTTTTCATGATGTTGAATATTTCTTCCCAATCCCTGCAAGCCTGCAAAGTTTCTTTTAAAAAATCAGCTGACAGTCTTATGGGAACTCCTCTATAGGTAACTAACTCATTTTCTCTTGCTGCTTTTAAGATTCTCTCTTTATCTTTAACCTTTAGCATTTTAACTATGATGTGTCTTGGAGTGGGCCTGTTTGCATCATCTTTTTTGGGACTCTGCTTCCAGGACTTGCATATCTATTTCCTTCACCAAATTAGGGAAGTTTTCTTTATTATTTTTTCAGATAGATTTCCGATTGCTTGCTCTATCTCTTCTCCCTCTGCCACTCCTGGCTGTTGCTTGTTTGAGAGGATTTAGGAAACTGCAACATGGGCCAAGACCAGTCATTCATATGGAAAAGCAGCTTGGGTGGACCCATACGTTGTGTGGGACACAGTTTCTGTGCATATCCTGGTTGGGCTATACAGAGTACCTGGGTTGATGGAGACTCAGATATGGCACGAGTCTTCTGGCTTTCTGACTGTGGGGAGGGGTTCATAAAAGGGACAGTGACCTTTGCCCGCCTTTGTACCTGGAAGAAAGCTGCCCCCCAGCTCTTGCCTTGATACCAGACACTTCATTTCCTCCTTGTATGCCATTTGGTGCCTTTCAAGCTGCAACCCTGGTGCTGGGGCTTGGAGGGTGTGAGTCTGAGTAAGTCTGTGTCTGGGTTCATTAAGAAGAACTGCTTGGGACTCCAGAAGTTTCATCTACCAACTCAGTCCCTGCTGGTTTTTGCAGCCAGGAGTTACGGGGACTCACTTCCTGAAACTGGAACCCTAGGCTGGGAGCCCTGGTTTGGAGCCAGGACTCCTAGATCCCTAGATATCCTTCCCAAATTTTTATCCACCAGATGTGGATGTGGGACTGACCTGTTCCTCATCTCCACCCCTCCTGTGAGTCTGGATGAATGTGGTTTCTTTTATTCCGTAGTTGTGAGACTTCCATTCAACTTCATTTTTGACAGTTGAGAGTGATGGTTGTTCTCTATTTTAGTTGTAATTTTGGTATGGTTGTGCAAGGAGTTGAGCTGTGTTTACCTATGCTGCCAACTTGACCAGAAGTAGTTTTTTTTATTGTAATTTAGTTCATTTCCATTTATTCTTGTAATTATATTTTCCACCTCCACACACCCACCTCCTCCCACGTTTTCCACACTGTTTTCTGTGTCCGTGAGTCCTTTTTCTTTTCTGCTTCATCCCTCCACTCCATAATACCCACCCCCTCTACTCCATAATACCCCCCCAAGGACTGTCAGCCTGCTCTCTATGAGTCTGTCTGTATATAGCTTGTTAGTTTTGTTTGTTCATTAGATCCCACATATGAGTAAAATCATATGGTATCTGCCTTTCTCTGAGTGGCTTTTTTCACTTTGCATAAATTTCTCCAGGTTTATCCATGCTGTTGCAAAGGGTAAAATTTTCTTCTTTTTTATGGCAGAGTGGTATTCCATTGTGTAAATGTCGCATAGTTGTTTTATCCATTTAGCTACTGATGGACTCTTGGGCTACTTTAGATCTTGGCTATTTTAAATAATGCTGCCATGCATATTGGGTGCTTATATTCTTCTGAATTAGTGTTTTGGGTTTTTAAGTTCTTCAGAAATTTGCATATTAATCCCTAATCAGATGTATCTGCGAATATGTTCTCAAATTCATTGGGTGTCTTTTTGCTTTGTTGATGGTTCCCTTTGCTGTGCAAAAACTTTTTAGTTTGATGTAGTTGTAGTTGTTTATTTTTTTGTGTGTCCTTTGCCTGAGGACATATATCAGAAAAGATAGTGGTATAAGCAATGTCTGAGATTTTTTGCTGCTTTTTTTTTCTGGGATTTTTTTGGTTTTGCATCTAACATTTAGGTCTTCAATCCATTTTGAATTTATTCTTCTGTGTGGTATAAGAAGGTGGTCTTCATTTTTCTGCACATAATTATCCAATTTGCCAACATCATTTATTGAATAAACTATCTTTAGCTTATTGTATGGGCTTGCTCCTCTGTCAAATATTAATTGACTATAAAGGTGTGGGTTGACTTCTGGGCTGTCTATTCTGTTCCATTGATCTATGTGTCTGTTTTTATGCCAGTACCATGATATTTTGATTACGGTGGACTTATAGTATAGTTTGGTATTAGGCAGCGTGATTCCTTCAAGTTTGTTCTTCTTTCTCAAGATCATTGTTGCTATTCGGGTTCTTCTGTGGTTCCACATACCTTTTTGAAATATTTCTTCTAGTACTGTCAAATACATCCTTGGTATCTTGATAGGAATTGCAATCAATTTATAGATTGATTTGGTTAGTATAGATATCTTAATGATGTTTATTCTTCCTATCCTCAGCACAGATTAGCACAGATTGTGCTTCCACATTATTTGTATCTTCTTCAGTTTCTTCAGTGTATTATAATTTATGAATACATGCCTTTTATATTCTTCGTAAAATTTATTCCTGGGTATTATTCTTTTTGATGCAATTGTGAATGCAGTTGATTTCTGGATCTTAATTTTGTATCCTCTGGTTTTATGTCATTTTATTTATCAGTTCTGGTAGTTTCTTGGTGGAATCATGAGGGTTCTCAATGTACACTATCATATCATCTGCACATAATGACAATTTTACTTCTTCCTTCCCAATTTGGGTGCTTTTATTTCTTTATTTTATTTTATTTTATTTTAATCATTGTTCAAGTACAGTTTTCTGTCCTTTACTCCCATCCCAACCCACCCACCATCCCTCCCCACTTCCCTCCCATTTCCATTCCCCCTAGTTTTTGTCCATGTGTCCTTTATATTTGTTCCTGTAAACCCTTCCCATTCTCCCCTGAAATTCCCTCCCCTCTCCGCTCTGGTGATTGTCAGCCTGTTCTCTGTTTCAGTGTCTTTGGCTATATTTTGCTTGCTTATTTATTTTGTTGTTTAGGTTCCTGTTAAAGGCGAGATCATATGGTATTTGTCTTCACTGCCTGGCTTATTTCGCTTAGCATACGGCTTTCCAGCTCCATCCATACTGTTGCAAAGGGTAGGAGCTCCTTCTTTCTTTCTGCTGTGTAGAATTCCATTGTATAAATGTACCATAGTTTTTTGATCCATTCATTTACTGATGGGTACCTAGGTTGCTTCCAGCACTTGGCTATTGTAAATTGTGCTGCTATGAACATTGGGGTGCATAGGTTCTTTTGGATTGGTGTTTCAGGGTTCTTAGGATATAGTCCCAGCAGTGGGATTGCTGGGTGAAAAGGCAGATCCATCTTTAGTTTTCTGAGGAAGTTCCATACTATTTTCCACAGTGGTCTTACTAGTCTGCAATCCCACCAACAGTGTACTATGGTCCCTTTTTCTCCACAGCCTCTCCAACACTTGTTGTTTGTTGCTTTGTTTATGATGGCCATTCTGACCGGTGTGAAGAGGTATCTCCCATTGTGGTTTTAATTTGTATCTCTGTGGTAGCTAGTGATATTGAGCATCTTTTCATGTGTCTCTGGATCTTCTGCATGTCCTCCTTGGAGAGGTGTCTGTTCAAGTCCTTTGCCCATTTTTTAATTGGGTTGCTTCTCTTCTTAGAATGGAGTTGTGTAAGTTCTTTATATATTTTGGAGATTAAACCCTTGCCTGAGGTATCATTGGCAAATATGTTTTCCCGTACAGTTGGTTCTCTTTTTATTTTAATACTGTTTTCTTTAGCCGTGCAGAAGCTTTTTATTTTGATGAGATCCCATTTGTTTATTCTTTCCTTTATGTCCCTTGCTCTAGAGGACATGTCAGTAAAAATGTTGCTGTGTAAAATATCTCAGATTTTCCTGCCTATGTTCTCCTTTATGACTTTAATGGTGTCACGGTTTATATTTAAATCTTTTATGTACCTTGAATTTATTTTTGTGTATGGTGTAAGTTGGTGCTCGACTTTCATTTTTTTGCACGTAGCTGTCCAGTTCTCCCTACACCATTTGTTGAAGAGGCTACTGTTACTCCATTTTATGTTGCTGCCCCCTTTGTCAAATATTAATTGACCGTAGAGATTTGGGTTCATTTCTGGGCTCTCTCTTCTGTTCCGTTGGTCCATGTGCCTGTTTTTACGCCAGTACCAGGCTGTTTTGATTACAGTGGCCTTCTAATACAGTTTGGTATCAGGTATTGCAATCCCTCCTACTTTGCTCTTTCTCAAAATTGCAGCAGTTACTCGGGGTCATTTATGGTTCCATATAAATTTTTGAAGTGTATGTTCTGTGTCTGTGACATATGCCATTGGTACTTTAATAGGTATTGCATTGAATGTGTAGATTGCATTGGGTAGTATGGATATTTGGATGACGTTAATTCTTCCAATCCATGAACACAGTATATGTTTCCATTTGTTTGTGTCTTCCTTGATTTCTTTCCTCAGTGTTATGTAGTTTTCTGAATATAGGTCTTTTACCTCTTTGGTTAGGTTTATTCCTAGGTATTTTATTCTTCTTTTTGCTATATCGAATGGGATTGTTTTCTTGATTTCTGCTTCTGCTGTTTCATAGTTGGTGTACAAAAATGCCTTTGATGTCTGGATATTGACTTTGTATCCTGACATTTTGCCAAATTCATTTATTAGGTCAAGCAGTTTTTTGGCCAAGTCTATAGGATTTTCTATGTACACTCTCATGTCATCTGCAAACAGTGACAGTTTTGTTTCCTCCATTCCAATTTGGATGCCTTTTAGTTCCTTTTCTTGTCTGATTGCTGTGGCTAAAACTTCTAGTACTATATTGAATGGAAGTGGTGAAAGTGGACAACCTTGTCTTGTTCCTCATCTTAGTGGAAAAGATTTTAGTTTTTGCCTGTTGAGTATGTTGTTGGCTGTAGGTCTCTCATATATGGCCTTTATTATGTTGAGGAATGCTCTACTCCCTTTAGTCCCACTTTGCTGAGTGTTTTCATCATAAATGGGTGCTGTACCTTATCAAACATTTTTTTTCTGGATTTGTTGATATGATCACGTGATTTTTGTCTTTGCTTTTGTTTATGTGATGTATTACATTTACTGATTTGTGAATATTGTACCTCCTTGCATCCCTGGGATGAATCCCACTTGGCCATGGTGTATGATCTTTTTAATGTATTGTTGGATGTGGTTTGCCATTATTTTGTTGAGGATTTTAGTGTCTATGTTAATCAGCAATATTGGCCTGAAGTTTTCTTTCTCTGTTGTGTATTTATCTGATTTTGGGATTAGGATGATGCTGGCTTCATAAAAAGAGTTTGTGAGCCTCTCATCTTTTTGGATTATTTGGAATAGTCTGTGAAGGATAGGGGTTAGCTCTTCCTTAAATGCTTTGTAGAATTCTCCTGTGAAACCATCTGGTCCAGGGCTTTTGCATGTCAGGAGTTTTTTGATTACTGCTTCGATTTCATCTGCTGTTATTGGTCTGTTCAGGCTTTCTGTTTCTTCTTCATTGACTTTTGGAAGATTATATTTTTCTAGAAATGTGTCCATTTCACCTAGGTTTTCAAATTTCTTGGCATACATTCTTCACAGTAATTTCTTACAATCAACTGTATTTCTGTGGTATCAGTTGTAATCTCTCCTCTTTCATTTCTGATTGTGTTTGTTTGGGGCTTCTCTCTTTTTTTCTTGATGAGTCTGCTTAAAGCCTTGTTGATTTTGTTTATCTTTTCAAAGAACCAGCTCCTGGATTCATTGATCCTTAGAACTGTGCTTTTAGTCTGTATGTTATTTAATTCTGCTCTGATCTTGGTTATTTCCTTCCTTGTCCTTGCTCTGGGCTGTCTTTGTTGTTGTTCCTCAAATTCTTGTAGATGTTGGGTTAGGTTGTTCGTTTGAAATGTTTCTATCTTTTTTAGGTAGGATTGTATCGGATGAACTTCCCTCTCAGGACTGCTTTCACTGTGTCCCATAAGTTTTGGGTTGTTGTGAGTTCATTTTCGCTTGTTTCCAGAAACTTTTTGATTTCTTCCCTAATCTCATTCTTGACCCATTCATTGTTTAATAGCATGCTATTTAATCTCCATGATTTTCAGTGTTTGGGTTTTTTTCCTTGAGGTTGGTTTCTAGTTTCAGGCCCTTATGGTCAGAGAAAATGCTTGACATGATTTCAGTTTTCTTGAATTTGTTCAGGCTTATTTTGTGTCCTATCATGTGGTCTGTCTTTGAAAATCTCCCGTGTGCATTTGAAAAGAATGTATTTAGCTTCTTTGGGATGGAAGGCTCTCTATATATATCAGTTAAGTCTGTTTCATCTAGGGCATTGTTCAATGCCACAATATCGTTGTTGATATTTTGTTTGGAAGATTGGATATCCATTTTTGACAGTGGGGTGTTAAAATCCCCCACTATAATAATGTTGCTGTCAATATCTTTCTTGAAGTCCTCTAAGATTTTCTTTATGTATTTGGGTGCTCCTATGTTGGGTGCATATATATTTACAACGTTTATGTCTTCTTGGTGGATTCTTCCCTTGAGTATTATGAAGTGATCTTCTGGGTCTCTCTTTATGGCCCCTTTTTTGAAGTCTGTTTTATCTGATATGAGTATTGCTACCCTGACTTGTTTTCCCTGTCCGTTTGCTTGGAATATTTGTTTCCAGCCCTTCACTTTCAGTCTGTGTAGGTCTTTGCTCCAGAGGTGGGTCTCTCGTAGGCAGCGTATGTGTGGGTCATGCTTTCTTATCCATTCAGCTATTCTGTGTCTTTTGATTGGAGTATTTAATCTATTTACATTTAAGGTTATTATTGATAGGTACTTGTTCATTGCCATTTACATACCTGTGTTCCTCTCTCTCTCTCTCTCTCTTTTCCTTCCTTTCCTTAAAGCAGGCCCATTAGCACCTCTTGCAGAGCTGGTTTGGTGGAGGTGTATTCTTTTAGACTTCTTTTGTCTGGGAAGCTCCTTATTTGGCCTTCTATCTTGATTGAGAGCCTTGCTGGGTAAAGTTGCCTTGGTTGCAGACCTCTGGTTCTCATTACTTGGAATATTTCTTGCCACTCCTGTCTGGCTTGGAGCGTTTCCATTGAGAAGTCAACTGCTAACCTTATCGGGGATCCCTTGTATGTTACTTCCTGTTTACCCTTGCTGCCTTTAAGATTCTCTGTCTTGGAATTTTGCCGTTTTAATTATGATGTGTCTTGATGTGGGCCTCTTTGGATTCCTTTTGATTGGAACTCTCTGTGTTTCCTGGATTTGTGTGACTTTTTCTGTCATGAAGTTAAGGAAGTTTTCCATTATTACTTCCAAACAGGTTGTCTGTCTCTTGCTCTTCTCCTTCTGGTATCCCTATTATACAGATATTATTACGTTTCATATTGTCCTGTATCTCCCTTAATCCCTGTTCATTCTTTCTGAGCCTCTTTTCCTTTTCTTACTCTTTCTGGGTGTTTGTTTCTACTTTGTCCTCTAGCTCACTGATCTGATCTTCTGTTTCAGTGATCCTGCTTTTGATTTTTTCTACTGTGTTCTTTAGTTCAGCAATTGTATCTTCATTTCCTCTTGGCCCTTGTTGATAGTTTCTATTTCCTTTTTCAGGCTGATATAGTTTGCAGCGAGTTCATTGTAGCTTTCCTGTAGTTTCTGGTAACTCATTGAGAGTTCGTGGAACTTCCTGATAATCATTGCTTTGAACTCAATATCTGATAGTTGAGTTGCCTCTATTTCATTTAGCATTGTTTCTGAGGCTTCCTCCTTTACCTTCATTTAGGGATTGTTTCTTTGTCTTCTCATTGTTCGTGAGACTCTTCTTGTTAGCCTCAGCTTTTAAAATTGATCTGTTCTGGCTTTCTGGGTTTATGGTTGAACTTCTGTGGTAGAATACCTGTGGGATTTGGTGGTACAGTCTCCTTCTGGTATCCAGGTGTTCACAGTTTCTGTCTACTCTTTTTTGTGATCAGTTGGAGGGGTAAGGCAAAATGGTTTAGGACAGCAAGAGAGTATTCTATGATATTTACAGTAGCAGCCAGTAGAGAAGAGATAGGAGATCCTTTGGCTATGTATAGTGTTAATTGTGATCTTCCACCCCACTAGCCACTTTTTAGAAAGTATGGAAAAAAGATAAGACTCTTGTTGGGGAGGGAAGGATTGTGAGTTGTATCTAGAAAGTAGTGAGGTTGTGGGAGATCAGATTCTGAGGTAGGGTGAGAGGAAAGAATAGTAAATATGTGTAGTGTGTGAGAGAACAGAGTTAAGCACTACAATAATAGAGTTCAGGACGGTGAAGTGGGCTAAGATCTTGGAGGGGTGCTGTGTAGTATTTACAATTGTATGGAATAGCTATTTACAGTAATACTAGAGCAACAGTCATGGGAGAGAATCTATGAGATCTAGATAACAAGCATAGGGAGTATAGAACCTTGAGTAGTGTACTAATGGAACACAAAGGGAGGACAGTAAATTAGTAATACCATATGAATGAGATAACGGAAACCTGTCAAACAATACAATATAACCAGCCAAGGAAAGAAGACTATACAGAAAGAAGAGGAATACCAAAATGCTGTTAAAATAAAAAATGTAAGAATAATGAAAAAATGATAATACAAATATGCAATAACTTTCAGGGTCAAGAAAAAAGGAAAAAAGCAGAGGGTGGAAAGAAGAAGAGATAAATTTGGAAAGAAAGTAAGAAGGAGTAACACTAGAATGAAAGAAAGAGAAGCTTAAGGAATTGAGAGATATAAAAATAATAAGAATTAAAAAATAAAAAGTTACTTAAAAAAAAGACAAAATCAAATAGTCAAAAAAACCTTGTTGGTTTCAAACTGGCGAAACAGGTTTTTCTGGTCTTGTTCGCTTCAGCAGGCTGAGGGCCAATTGGTATCGCTTTTCTCCCTTCCTGTTTAGCACTCTGTCTGCCCCTCGTGGACACTCTCCAGGGCTAGGTGCGTGTTTTCCCCAGAGCCAGTCTGGCCCTCTCTGCAGGGCCCTGGGTGTGGGGTCTGGGCGCTCCTAAGCATGGTCTCCGGAGCTCACTGCTGTGGGCTCCTGGGATCCTGCGGAGTGCATGCACCTTTTCCGGGTTTACGGCTGTAGGTTCTGGGGCTCCTGAGGGGCACACACTTACCCCCGGCTTCATGCCTGTGGGCACCAGGGATCCTGCAGAACGCCCCTGTCTTTTCTGTGTTCACAGCTGTGGGCTGCAGGTCTTCCACAAATTCATACATTCTCCGAGTTGGGGTCGTGGGCACGCTGCAAGGCTGGCCTTGGTCGCATACGCTAGGGCGCACGCTCTTCCCAGGGGTATGCGTGGGTGCTCACAGCCCCTGTGTAAGTGCCTCTCAGTCATCACTCCCCTCTCTGTGCCTTCAAGCAGCCAGGCCTCCCCTAGTGTTACTCTATCCTTGTTTGGTCAGGAGGGAGCAGTTGACCCAGCTCTCTCCCGAGAGCCCTGAGGCGGACCCAGGAGCTCAGGGCCTGGGGCTGCAACCTTCCTAGTCCCCGTGTTGATCCCTGGGCCCTTATTATCCTGAAGCACTCTCATTACCATCTGGTTTTTCAGTGTCTGCTTCAATTTTTGGTCTCTTATTTTCATATATGTTGTGATACTGTTGGCTGTTTGCTCTGTTCCTCCATAGATCGGCTAGGTTATTCTCTGGTGAGTAAGGGGAAGTGGAATCTGCTCCCTCCTACCACACCGCCATCTTCCCTGTTCTGGTTTTTTTTTTCTTCTTTTCTGATTGCTATGGCTAGGACTTCCAGTACTATGTTGAATAAGAATGGTGAAAGCAGAGAGTCATGTCTTTCCTGATCTTGTTCACCTGCTGTGACTATATTTCTGTTAATCTCTCCCTTTATATCCATCAAGATTTGCTTTAATATTTAGGTGCTCCTATGTTGGGTGTATAAATGTTTACTGTGGTTATCTGCTCTTGTTGGATTATTCCTTTTATCATTATGTAGGATCATTATGTAGTATCCTTCTTTGTCTCTTAACTATAGCTTGTTTTTTATTTTTTAAAGATTTTATTTATTTATTTTTAGAAAGAGGGTAAGGGAGGGAGAAAGAGGGAAAGAAACATTAATCTGTGGTTGCCTCTCATGTCCCCTTCTGGGGACCTGGCCCGCAACCCAGGCATGTGCCCTGACTGGGAAACAAACCAGCAACCCTTCGGTTCGCAGGCTGCCACATAGTCCTCTGAGCCACACCAGCCAGGACTATAGCCTTGGTTTTAAAGTTTATTTTGTCAGATAGAAGTATTGCTACCCCAGCTCTTTTTTCCTTTCCATTTTCATGAAAATCCCTTTCCATCCCTTTACTTTTACTCTGTTGTATTTTTTGTTCTGAGGATGGCCTCTTGAAGACCGCATATATGTGGGTCTTGTTTCTTATCCATTCAGCTACCTTATGTCTTTCTATTGAATCATTTAAGCCATTTACATTTAAAGTGATTGTCATAGATATATATTTATTGCCATTGTATTATTTAACTATTTTCTTTTTTTATCTTCCTGTTTTCTTAAAGCAAGCCCTTTAACATTTGTTGCTATATTGGTTTGGTGGTAACAAACTCCTTTAGCTTTCTCTTGTCTGGGAAGCTCTTTATTTCTTCTTCCATTTTAAATGATAGCCTTGCTGGGTAAATCAGCCTTGGTTGTAGGCCCTTGTTTTTCATCACCTTGAGTGTTTTTTACCAGTCCTTCTGGCCTGAGATGTTTCTGTTGAGAAATCAGAAGCCAGTCCAATGGGAACTCCCTTGTAGGTAATGAGCTGCTTTTCTCTGTGGCTTTTAAGATTCTTCTCTTGTCTTTAAGCCTTGCCATTTTAATTATGAAGTGTCTTGGTGTAGGTTTCTTTGGGTCCATCTTGTTTGGGACTCTCTGTACTTCTTGGGCCTGTGTGTCTTTTTTCTTCACCAGGTTAGAGATGTTTTTGGTCATTATTTGTTCAGATATGTTCTCTATCCCTTGTTCTCTCTCTTCTCCATCTGGTACCCGCATGATTCGGATGTTGTTACACTTCGTGTTGTCTTAAAGGTCCCTTAAACTATCCTGATTTTTTGTTTACCTCTCTGATTGAGTTGTTTTTTTTTAACCTTGTCTTTCAATTGCTAATTTGATTTTCTGCTTCATCTAATCTCCAGTTTATTTCTTCTAGTGTGTTACTTTTTAAATATTTTAGATACTAAATTCTTTATTTCTGTCTTGTATTTTTTTATGGTTTCTGTTTTTTTCATGCTGCTGAGCATCTGTAATCTTTGAACACTGTATCTGATAAATTGCTTGCCTCCATTTCATTTAGCTCTTCTTCTTGAGAATATTGTTGTTTTTTTATTTGACTGTTTCTTTGCCTTCCCATTTTGGCTGCCTCTTTGTGCTTGTTTATGTGTATTAGGTAGATCTGCAAAGATGTTGGTGTATAGGCCTATGTCAGATGCTGTGACTGGCCCTTGGCAACCTCTTTGGAGCTGTCAGCAATCCACATCTTGTGGTTCCTTCTGCTGGACCTGGGTGCCTGTAGAAGAAGTGAAGCAGCACACCAAGGCTGGCTTTTACCAGCACCAGCCCAGGGAAGGGTCAGCTAAAGCCTCAAAGCTCCTAGAGATCTGCATTCATCTGCAGGCTGTCTATTAGGCTTAATCATTGAAGGAACCTCTATCTGTACTTGTCAGTAGCAGGGCTTAAACTCCACAGGGTGGAGCAAGAAGGATGCCTGCCAGTGGGGATGTTGTTTCCCCCCAGGCTGGTGCCAGATGGAGGGGTGTGTTCTGTCCAAGAAGCTATGGGAAATGACTCAGCACAGGGATCCTGATGGCTGACCCTTCTTCAGCTCTCTCCCCAGAGCCACCAACCCCAGAACTTCCTCACATGGCTCTAGTCTACTCTGCCCTCCCTCTGCTGGAGCTCAGGGTAAGTGGCTGCAAATGAAATTTTGTGCATTAGCCATTTAAGAGTCTGTCTGCATCTCCAGCCATCTGTTTCTGTTGGACAGAAATCCTACTGCTTTTCACAGCCAGATGTTATTTGGGTTCTGGTGCTGTAGGCTAGGGAGCTCAGCTTTGGTTTTGGATCCCACACTTCTTAGGGGGACACACCCCTGGCTGGTGAAGTATCCCTCTAGAACTTCAACTGTCTCCCTTGGGAGCCCAGCCAGCCTTCTTATGCCTCCGCAGTTCCGACAAGTCTCCTTGTGGTGATGTGGTTTCTTCCGTAAGTCCTTGGTTTTAAGGCTTCTCTCTGCCTAGCCTTCATTTGGTTATTCAGGATGATTTTTATATAATTTAGTTGTAATTCCAGTTTGGTCATGAAAAGTGGTTAGTGTAGCTTTCACCTACTCCATTGCCATCTTCCAAAGCTGTCTGTTACCATTTATTCTATGAAAACTGACTCAGTGAGGTTGTGGCTCATCCAAGTTCATGTAACTAGCATTTTGTGTTTCAAATGAGAAACTTACTCTTTTAGTCCTGAGTGCTTACTATTCTACATCTCCAAGGCAATTAACACTTCTGTGACTTTAGGTATAAATGAATTTATCAGTATTGAGATTAATTTTATATGCAACAACATACTCTGTATTTCCTGGAGCTTTGTTTAATTCTCATTATAATCCTTTGCTTTGGAAAATAATCTTAAGGTTTTACTTTCTCATGAATTCTTTACTAACTATGATAATTTTTTTTCAGTAAGTGCCCTAACCTGGTTATTAAGTCAAGCAATATGTGATTAGGGCACTTAATCACATACTGCCTGACTTAATAACCAGTTTAATCCTGATTGTAGTTTAACACTGTGTTACTTTGGCTATTGACCATCTGGGCTTTTCATAAAACATAATCATGTAAACTTAGTTTCCAGATTAATAATAATTTTTCAGGTTCACAGTAGTAATAATAATAGTTACCTTTGTTGATGTTATTAATAACAATTTGATTGAAGTTTCATGCCTTATAAAACAAAACTTCAGAATCCAGCAGAGGCAATAGAAGATGGAGATTTATTAGAAAGTTGAAACTTTTCCCTTGTGTGAAAATATTTGAAGTATAGCCCTGAGACAATAGTAACATTCCTTGACTTTCTCTGTGTGACAGTAACTTAATTTTACTGTAACTAATGAAATTAGAAACAGTAGTGATATCTGCTAGGGGAACATTACTTGCTTTTCTAGATAAACAAGAAGCTTTTGACCTCCTTTGGAGATCTTAGTTAGCTATGAATTACCTGGACACCAAGATTCAGTTTTATGTTGTCATTGGGAACTTGCTGTTTTATGTCTCTTTCAGATTAAACTTTTTAAAATTTGTTATTTATAGGGACTGAATTTATGGCCAGGTTACATGAACATCTGAAGTACTTTGTAAATATGAAAATTTCTACAGATAAGTCATGGCAAGGAGTCACCATCTATTTCTCAGGCCATGAGGTATTATCTTATCTTTTTAATTTAAAGAGTTATTTTTTAAAATTTAATATTCTACTGCATATCATATTACCAAAATTTTAAAAACCTTATATTTAGACTCCAGGAGAAGGAGAGCATAAAATCATGGAATTTATCAGATCTGAGAAAGCAAAGCCAGATCATGATCCAAACACCAGACACTGTCTTTATGGTTTAGATGCTGATTTGGTAAGTATAACGTTGGTTGTTATTATAAACTTATGCCATGGTAGTTAAATATTTAACATACTTATTCTTTATGTAAGAAGCTTTCTGGCTGTGGAAACAAATATTTGAGAGGTAATAATGATTGGTACTACTGCCATTTCAAAAACAATTGAAAAATGAGCTTTTTTGCCAAATATTATGGTGAACAGGTGTCTGTAGTTACTGTTCACACCTAACTGACCCTGATGCTATAAATGACATGCCTGGGTCAGGGTAGAGGGCCCTGTTTACCCTCATGCTGAATACATGACTTTTAATACTTGATTTGATACTCCATGACTCAAGTAATTTTACTAGGCTGCTTTTGACTTTTTATTGTGGAAGTTTTCAAACATAAACAAAAGTTGAGAAGATAGTGTAATGACCTTTATTTACCTTAAATAATTTTCAATTCCTATCCCTTACCGTCTGTCTCCTTTCTCCTACTTCTCTGGATTCTTGAAGCACATCCCAGACTTTGTATCATTTAATCTATAAATTTTTCATAGTGTTTCTCTAAAGAGGGTTATTTTAAAAAATGCCATTATTGAACACAAAACAAAAATTAGTAATCACTGTTTAATATGTAAATAACCATTTGGTATTCTCATTTCCCTGATTGCTTCATAAATGTTTCATTTTTTTTGTTTGAATCAGTACTGAAATAAAATATACAATATACATTGCAATTGGTTGATATATCTCATGAAACTATTTAACTTACTTTGGGGATTACAGTACTATGTGAGAAAATTAAATGAAAATGTCCTTTTCCATGTTTTTCTGTTTTTACATGGTGGAGGTATCCTGGCCTCCAAAAGAGTCCTACTTTCTGCTGTTAGAAAAGCTGCTGCTTTTAATTTGTTACCCATTCCCCCATGGCATGTAGAAAGGTGTGAAAACCAAAAGAAGGTTTTGGGGTTTTTTGGTTGGGTTTGGGAAGACTGTCTAAGGTCATGTGAGTATCTAAGGTAAACATTTTTTGCCTTAGAAAAATGTTCTCATTTTACCCCATTCATAACCTATAAATTGATCATATTTTGATATTTCTATATTTAATTTGCTAACAAATTGTTTCATTTTAAAAAAATAATGTTTTCTATACAGAAATATTTTTTATTTCATTGCTTTTGTGAACCTGATACTATAAAAATTGAGAGAATAGAAGCAATTCTTAATCATTTTTCAACAGATTATGCTTGGATTAACAAGTCATGAAGCACATTTCTCCCTCTTAAGAGAAGAGGTTCGGTTTGGTGGCAAGAAGACACAAAGGTAAATCATACTGTATATATCTTGGAAGACAAAACAATTTAAATTAAGAATACTAATCCCTAAAGAGATATATGATCTGTAAATATTTTTTCCCATTCTGAGGGTTGCCTTTTCACTCTGTTGATAGTCAGGTAATACACAAAATTTTTAATTGTGATGAAGTTCAGTGCATTTTTTGTTTTGTTTCCTATGCTTTTAGTGTATTGTCCATGAAGTCATTGCCAAATCCAGTGTCATAAAGTTTTTTCCCATTTTATTCTAAGAGCTTTGTAGCTTCAGCTCTTACATTTAGGTTTTTAATATATGTTGAATTAATTTTTGTATATGATATAAGGTAATGGTCCAACTTCATTCTTTTTTATGTGGATATCCAGTTTTCCCACCACCACTTGTTGAAAATATTGTCTTTTTAAAAATAACTTGACCATATATGCAAGGGTTTATTTTTGGGCTCTATAGTCTAATAATCCATTGGCGTATATGTCTGTCTTTATGGCAGTACCATAGTATTTTGATCACTGTGGCTTTATAGTAAGTTTTGAAATTAGGAAGAGTGAGCCTTACAATTTTGTTCTTTTTCAGGATTATTTTGGCTGTTTGGGGGGTCTCCTGAGATTAACAATTTTTAGGATGGATATTTTTATTTTTGTAAAAAAATAATCCTTGGTATTTTATTAGGGACCGCATTGAGTCTGTATATCCTTTTCAGGTGCTGTTTATATCTTGATATTGTGTTCCAGTCCATTAACATGTGGTGTCTACTTCCAGCAAACTTTTGTAGTTTCAGTGTACAAGTCTTTTGCTTCATTTTTTTCCTTCTTTTTTTCTCTTGATATCTGCCATGCTGTTCATTACATCCCAGGACTTACTTAACCTATAATTGGAATTTGTAGCCTTTGGCCACCTGCACTCATTTTGCTCCCCGCATCCCCCCTCTACCTCTGGGCACCATCAGTCTGTTCTCTGTAACTCTGAATTTATTTTTCGCTTCTGGGTTTTTTTTCTTTTGTCTTCTTGGTCAAGTTCATTACTAAGTGTTTTATTCTTTTGGTTGGTATTGTAAGTGGAATTGTTTCTTAATTTCCTTTTTGGATTCTTTGTTGCTGCTGTGTTAGAACACAGCTGATATTTGTGTTTTGGTCTGCATCTAGTGAACTTTTTTTTACTAGTAGCTCTTTTGTGGATTATGTGGAATTTTATAGAGAGAGAATTTACTCCATCTGTAAACAGAGATAGTTTTACTTCTTCTTTTCCAATTTTGGATACCATTTATATGTTTTCTTGCCTTAGTTCCCTGGATAGGACTTCTGGAATAATGTTAAATAGCTGTAGTGAAAATGGGCATCTTTGAGAACTTGTTCTTTATCTTTAGTCTTTGACCATTGAGATGTTAGCTGTGTGTTTTTTTTTTTTAATTCCCTTTACTATATTAAGGAAGTTTCCTTTTATTTCACTTTGCTGGGTATTTTTCCCATGAAAAGGTGTTGAATTTTGACAAATTTTTTTCTGCTACATGATTGTGGGATGTTTTTTCCTTTGTTTGTTAATGTGTGGTGTATTAACATCAATTTTTTTCTTATGTTGAATCATCTTTGCATTCCTGGGTTAAATCCCACTTGCTGTTGGTATATAATCCTTTTAATATACTATTGTTAGCTTGTATTCTTACTTGTAATTCAAGTACAGACGAACAGCCAGGAGTATAAACCAAACCAGGGCAACATAAGCAGTGACAGTAAAACCAGATACCAGGACCAGTAAGTAGAGACTCAATTGAATCTTTATGGGCACTTCATTCAGATGCTGGCCATTTGAGAAGATGGCGGGTTATGTACCCCCAAATTCCTCTCAACATCTCATCTCAAGTCAACCCTTTTTATAGGGAGAAGGAAAGAGTAGGTAAGGGATTTAGAAAAAGGTGAATTGGGTAAGAGTTGCCTTATCTCTTATCCGAGAGATAGTTTAGCTAGTGTTTAGCTAAATAGTAGCTAGAGTACTAACTGCCTACGGAGGCAGTTTACCTAGTATTTATCTCTTGATCCACAATTCTTTATCTGACTTCCTGGAACACAATGGCTGAGATACCATCTCCATTGCTTATGGACCCCCCTCCCCACAGCACCCCTTGAGGCAAAAAGGTTGAATTGCTTGTCAATCTCCTGGTGTCATGCATTCCAATTCCTGGAATAACAGCTTTGCACATGCATTAATCATTTAAGCCTGTCAACTATAACTGAAGCTAAAATTTTTAATTCTTGAGTTCCCTTACCAATAGTTCCTCACCATTGAAGCCTTGGACTATACTGCAGTACATATAAAAGTATAAACTCAACTTATCTGTGTGCTGTCTGCTGGTGGACAGCCTTAAATGGGCCAGACCTCACGGTTTCTTACATCTACTGTGTGTTACTTAGGCTTTCTTCATTCTCACAGTCCTTCCACAGAAAGCATAGTGTAAACCAGTTATTTTTAATTTATGCTGTGTGTATTGTAATTGCAGTTATATTTTATCTTTACATTAACCTGCAGCTTACATATAAATTGCATGCGTTGAATACAAAAATTATCTTCTAATGGTGTTTTATTTTGTCTTGCTACATTTTAAAGCTTGAACATTAAAAATATAATTAGCTCTAAATACATATGTATAATTAACTCTGTGTTGATCATCTGACTAATTACAGGGTATGTGCACCAGAAGAAACCACATTTCACCTCTTACACCTGTCTTTAATGAGAGAATATATTGACTATGAGTTTTCAGTGTTAAAAGTAAGTATTACTATATCTGTGGACCAAAGATGTATATGCAGAAAGTTGCATAGGACTTGACTTTTTTTTTTCTCCCATTTTGCTCTAGGACAAGATCACATTTAAATATGATATTGAAAGGATAATAGATGATTGGATTTTGATGGGATTTCTTGTTGGCAATGATTTTATCCCTCATCTACCTCATTTACATATTAATCATGATGCACTGCCTCTTCTTTATGGAACATATATTAATATCCTGCCAGAACTTGGAGGTAAACAAAGTTTAATATTTGTGGCTACTTTAACTTAGCGCTCAGCTAACTCTAGAAATGTCAGTCACTCAGGTCATTAGATTATTACATGCACAACTAAAGTAGGAAAAAATTAGGGATTCAAGCTAATTTTGTTGAATTTGTTGAAAACTAATTTTCTTTTTGTTAAAAAAGAAACCTTTTTTAGGTTTCTTTTAATTTAAGACTCCCAAGCTTTAAGGTTATAGTTTTTAATAGCTCATAAGCTAAGAAAATAAACAGAATTATGCGGTCTCATTTATTGACACCTAATTAATCTCTGCCTTTAATTGTTTAAGAAACTCAGTAGATGTTGTTTTCACTTAGGTTCTTTCATATTTAAACATAGAAATTCAATTTTTCTGAACGGGTCGGCATTAGAGTATTTAATATGAAGGAAAGATTTTTCAGTTATAGTAGGAATTCACAAACAGTGGTGATACTAAAGAAAACAACAGAGTAGCAGGATATTAGTCCTTTTCTTCTCAAGGTAACATATCAAATGGTTACATTCTAGACCATATTTAATTTAAATAACTGTTACAGTATATTGGAAATGTGGGAGGATTATTATTATTATGTGAACCTGGAATTTCTTATATTTTGCTTCAGATCTTATTTATTGTATATTATTGTAATAGCAAGTTCATAGAAACTAGAGTTACGTGTAGTTCAGTACAGTGTTTTTCTGATTAGTAGAATGTAATATTCAACATTTTATAAAACTAATTTTGTTGAATTGTTTAGAAAAACTAGCAGCTTTTAGTCCAAATTTAGATGTTATTTCTTTTAGGTTACATTAATGAAAGTGGGCATCTCAACTTACCTCGATTTGAGAAATACCTTGTGAAATTATCAGATGTAAGTAACCAGAAGTTTTTGTTTTCCTGTCCCAGGGTCGTTGTAAATGGTCACTTAGCAATTACATAATAGCAGAAGAAAAATTTTTTGTAATTTTTATCCTGTTGGTCATTCTATATAAATAAATTTACATAAATTATATTTATTTGCTTTTTATTTGTAATTTTCAGAGTTAGACAAGGTCTCCATGTGCATAAAAAACTACTTTCTCTGATTTCCTATGCCCCAGAAGTAGTCCATGTTAAAAGTTTGATTAGTATTCTTCCAGACATACCTAATGATTTTTAAATGAATTTAACTATTTCTGTTCAGTTTGATCGGGATCACTTCAGTGAAGTTTTTGTGGACCTAAAGTGGTTTGAAAGCAAAGTTGGTAACAAGTACCTCAATGAAGCAGCGGGTGTTGCAGCAGAAGAAGCCAAGAACTACAAGGAAAAGAAAAAATCAAAGGTGTTCATTCTTTTAGGTGTCCTTTCATTTTTTTTAGCTGTAAAGGTAAAACTGATATTCCTTGTTTCTCATTTTCTTTCTTATGGTTTTGGGGTTGCTTCATTTCATTTTCATTTCTTCTTCTGTATATACATTTTAAAAATGGTTTTGCTTTCTCTTTCTCTATTAGATCCTATGATTAAATCTGATCTTTAAAAATCAGTTTCTTATTTTACCCTTGAAGAAGAACATTCTGTTTCCTTTGTTCTCCTTTGTTTCTTTTTAAAGATTTTATTTATTTATTTTTAGAGAGGGGAAGGGAGGAAGAAAGAGAGGGAGAGAAATATCAATGTGTGGTTGCCTCTCGAGTACCCCCTACTGGGGACCTGGCCAGCAACCTAGACATGTGCCCTGAGTGGGAATAGAACCACCTTTGGTTTGCAGGCCAGCAGCACTCAGTCCATTGAGCCACACCAGCCATGGCTTCTCTCCTATTCTTTTAAAAGTGTAGAAAACATTTCTAAATATAAGAGCCCAAAAATGAGTTGTCTTTTTTTTTAATTTTAATTAATTTATTTTTTAAATTTACATTATTTTATTGTTCAAGTACAGTTGTCCGTATTTTCTCCCCACCCCTCCCCGCCAATTAGTTATCTTTTTTTCTTTTTTTAAAAAATTTATTGGGGTGACGCTAGTTAACAAAATTTTAGAGCTTTCAAGTCGACAATTCTATAGTACATTATCTGTACACTGTATTGTGTGTTCACCACTACAAGTCTAGTCTCCTTCCATCACCATTTATCTTCCATACCATCCTCCATTTTTCCCCTCCCCGAGCAGAAGGAAATTCTTTTTTTTTTTTATTTTAATGGTTGTTTAAGTACAGTTTTCTGCCTTTTACCCCCATCCTAACCCAACCCCCCCAACTTTGCCCACGTCCCTCCTGTTTGCACCTCCCCCTTGTTATTGCCCGTGTGTCCTTTATACTTGTTTCTGTACACCCTTCCCCTTTTCCCCTGAAACTCCCTCCCCTCTCCTCTCCGGTCACTGTCACCTTGTTCTCAATTTCAGTGTCTTTGGTTATATTTTGCTTGTTTGTTTGTTTTGTTGATTAGGTTGCTGTTAAAGGTGAGATCATATGGTATTTGTCTTTCACCGCCTGGCTTCTTTCGCTTAGCATAATGCTCTCCAGTTCCATCCATGCTGCCGTAAAGGGTAGGAGCTCCTTCCTTCTTTCTGCTGCATAGAATTCCATTGTGTAAATGTACCATAGTTTTTCTTTTTTCTGTTTGTTTTTTTAATATTTTATTGATTATGCTACTACAGCTGTCCCATTACCCCTTCCATCTCCCTCCACCCTGCATACCCTCCCCCACCCACATTCCCCCCTTCTAGTTCATGTAACATGTGTCATAAGTTCTTTAGCTTCTACATTTCCCATACTATTCTTGTCCTCCCCCAGTCTATTTTCTACCTACCATCTATGCTACTTATTCTCTGTACCTTTGCCCCCTCTCTCCTCCTCCCACTCCCCTGTTGCTAACCCTCCATGTGATCTCCATTTCTGTGGTTCCTGTTCTAGTTGTTTGCTTAGTTTGTTTTTGTTTT
>CM052539.1:94635107-94682967 GCA_028533065.1 Trachops cirrhosus
TATTATTGATAGGTACTTGTTCATTGCCATTTACATACCTGTGTTCCTCTCTCTCTCTCTCTCTCTCTTTTCCTTCCTTTCCTTAAAGCAGTCCCTTTAGCATCTCTTGCAGAGCTGGTTTGGTGGAGGTGTATTCTTTTAGACTTCTTTTGTCTGGGAAGCTCCTTATTTGGCCTTCTATCTTGATTGAGAGCCTTGCTGGGTAAAGTTGCCTTGGTTGCAGACCTCTGGTTCTCATTACTTGGAATATTTCTTGCCACTCCTGTCTGGCTTGGAGCGTTTCCATTGAGAAGTCAGCTGCTAACCTTATCGGGGATCCCTTGTATGTTACTTCCTGTTTACCCTTGCTGCCTTTAAGATTCTCTGTCTTGGAATTTTGCCATTTTAATTATGATGTGTCTTGATGTGGGCCTCTTTGTGGTCCTCTTAATTGGGACTCTCTGTGTCTCCTGGATTTGTGTGACTTTTTCTCTCATCAAATTAGGATAGTTTTCCATCATTAGTTTTTCAAATAGGTTTTCTATCCCTTGCTGTTCTTCTTCTCCTTCTGGTATCCCTATTATAGGAATATTATTACGTTTCATGTTGTCCTGTATCTCCCTTAATCCCTGTTCATTCTTTCTGAGCCTCTTTTCCTTTTCTTGCTCTTCCTGAGTGTTTTGTTCTACCTTGTCCTCCAGCTCACTGATCCAATCTTCTGCTTCATCTGGCCTGCTTTTGATTTTTTCTATGTTCTTCAGTTCAGAAATTGTATTCTTCATTTTCTCTTGGCCCTTTGAAAGTTTCAGTTTCCTTTTTCATGTTGATGTAGTTTGCAGTGAGTTCATTTCAGTTTCCCTGTAGTTTCTGGTAATTATCTGTGAGCTCATTGAGCTTCCTGATAACCATTGCTTTGAACTCAGAATCTGATAGTTGAGTTGCCTCTATTTCATTTAGCATTGTTTCTGAGGCTTCCTCCTTTCCCTTCATTTGGGGATTGTTTCTTTGTCTACTCATTGTTTGTAAGGCTCTTTTTGTTAGCCTCTGTTTCTTAAATTGATCTGTTCTGGTTGCCTGGGTTTATGGTGTGAACTTCTGTGGTAGAATACCTGTGAGATTCAGTGGTGCAGTCTCCTTGATCTCCCGAGCTCACTGGTCTTGGGCTGTTGTTTATGTTGGCTCCTTGTTTTTCTTTGGGATTTAATTGTTGTTTTTGGGTCTTTCTTTGGTGGGTCCTTCCCCACCAGCTGGTTAATGGAGGGTCACTCTGTTCACCACCTCATGTATTTTCTTGTGCTGGTGTGAGCAGGTTGTGTTAAAGCTGGTTCTTTCGTGTGTACAAGGTTTTGAGGATTCTCTCTTGCTCTTGTTCAGTTGTTTGTTGTGGGTAATTTATCCACTATTTCGTTTTATTTCCAGATAGGCCCTGGATTGAGGTCAGTGTGGCTTCCACTCCCTCCTTCACCTTCTTCTGTTGTTATCTTTTTGTGGTTCCTTTGTTGTTGGGTTTCCTCTTCTAGCAGCTTTCCCATATTCTTTTTTGTGATCAGTTGGAGGGGTAAGGCAAATGGTTTAAGACAGCAGGAGTACATTCTATGATATTAAAGTAGCAGCCTATAGAGAGGAGATAGGAGATCCTTTCGCTATGTATAGTGTTAACTGTGATCTTCCACCCCACTGGCCACTTTTTAGAAATGATGGAAAGAAGAGAAGACTCTTGTTGGGGAGGGAAGGATTTTGAGTTGGATCTAGAAAGCAGTGAGGTTGTGGGAAGTCAGATTCTTAGGTCAGATGAGAGTAAAGGATAGAAAATAGGTGTAATGTGTGAGAGAAAAGAGTTAACCACTACAGTAATATAATTCAGGAAACTGCAGTGGGCTAAGATCTTGGAGGGGTGCTGTGTAGTATTTATAATTGTATGGAACAGCTGTTATTTCAGTAATAATGAAGCAACAATCATATGACAGAATCTTTGTGATCCGGATAACAAGAATAGGAAGTATAGGAGGACCTTGAGTAGTGTGCTAAAGGAACCCAAGTGAAGTGAAAGACAGTAGATTAACAGTACAGTCTGAAAGAGAAAACAAGGGAAACCTGTCAAACAGTATAATTAACCCCCCAAGGACAGAAGACTAAACAGAGAGAAGAGGAATACAAAAGCACTGATAAAATAAAAGATGTAAGAATAATGAAAAAAATAATAATACAAATGTACATTAAGTTGCAGGTTCTCTTGAATAGCAAAGTGAAATTTTCTCACTGTCTCAGCTGTTGGGATGACCTCTCTTTGGGTCCAACTCTGGTCTTGCACAGTTCCAGGTTTTTTTATCTCACTTGTGGGAATTTAAAAAAAAAGGAAGGAAGGAAGAAGAGATAATATGGGTAAAAAAGGAAGAAGGAATAAAATAAGAAGAGGAAAAAGGAGTTGAAAGATAAAAATAAAACAAAATAAAGAATTACTTTAAAAAAAAAAAAAGCCTCTTGCTGACTTCAAACTGGCCAAACTGGTTTTGCTGGTCTTCCTGGCTACAGAAGGCTGAGGTGTGATTGGTTTAGCTTTTCTCCCTACCTGATTTGCACTCAGTCAGTCTCCAGCCCAGTTTCCCAGCACCCTTTGTTCCCTCAAGTCCCACAGGTTCAAGCGCACAGCTCTCCCAAAGGCTATGAGTGTGAGCGCATTGTGAGCACTGGGTCCCTCTCCCTGGGGCTTTGGGTGTGGGCACCAGGCCTGCCTCAGATTGCAGTCTCCTTGGGGCTGTGGATGTGGGCTGGGGAGCAGGCTTGGAGGCCTCTCCCGCAGGCTTTGGGTGTGGGCTTGGAGCCTTCTGCAGAGTGCACTCTCCCAGGGTTTTGGGTGTGGGCCAGGCTACCTCCAGTCCTTCAGGTTGGGCACACACTCTTCTCAGGGCTACTGGAGTGTGCACAGGGCTTTCTGCTCTACCTGGAGAGTGCAAGGAGGCTGGGTGGGGAGGAGACTGGAGTGGCTACTGCAGGAGAATTCCCCAAACAGCTGAGCGTCTCTTGTTTTACTTGCTCTTTTTGAGAAATTCCTCCTGCTTAACCCTGCCTCTCCATAGGGAGGCCTGGCCTTTCATACAGCCCAATTCTCCAACCAGACCAGGTACTTTCCTGGTCAGGACCCCTCACAGCCCAACTCTCAACTCTCCCCAGCCGGTGTCCACAGACTTCTCGGGTACTCACAGCCCCTGTGTTTTTGCCACTTAGTCCTTATTCCCCTCCCTGTGACTTCAAGCAACCAGGTTTCTCCCGGTGCTGCTCAAACCTTGTTTGGCAGGGGAGGGAGCTGTTGACTGGCTTTCTCCCAAGAATCTTGTGGCAGACCCAGCAGGCGCCAGGCCTGGGGCTGTAGCTGCCCTGGTCCCTGCGCTGGTCCCAGGGACCTTATTGTCCTGAAGCACTCTCCTTACCATCTGTTTTTTCAATGTCCTCTACAAGTTTTGGTCTCCTATCTTCATATATGCTGGGGTACAATTGGCTGTTTGCTCTGTTCCTCCATAGATCAGTTAGGTTTTTCTCCTGTGTGTAGCGGGGAGTGGAATCTGCTCCCTCCTTCCTTGCTGCCATCTTCAGTTTCTAGTTATCTTTTTAAAATGTGGATATTTATAGCATTTAATGTTATGAGACATTAATTAGATGAGTGCTTTTTCTGCAGAAATAATTTGCATATAAAATCATGTATATAATACTGCAATAGGCCAGGTTGAGTGATTAATAGCACAATATCTTGTAAATGTTTGGTGCTCAATAAATGAATAATAAAATTAGTTAGAATATGCTATTACCATGTAGAACATCTCTAATAAGGTCTAAAGAATGTCTTACATGTGTTAACTTGGAAAATAAACCATTTCTGAAAATTTCCTAAGCTTACCTATAATTATTGTATTCTTCAGAAATTGATGAGTTTCCTGTATACTCCTTGCTGTACTGGTTTTAATTAGGACTCTTGCATCAGGAAGAGCAACTATCTTGATTTTCCTTTAGTAAAGTCCTTTAATTGCATAGATTTTTCTTAGTGGAACTTAGCACCAGTCAGTCTGTATTCTGCTTTGCAGTATTTCTCTTAAGAAAACAGCCTCTGCAACCTTTTTTTTTCAAAATCCTCACCTGATTATGTGTTTATTGATTTTAAAGAGAGAGGAACGGGAAGAGGGAGAAACATTGACCATTTGCTCCCATTTGCTCTCCGAAGTGGGATAGGACCTGCAACCTAGATATGTAGATATGTGCTATGACTGGGAATCAAACTTGCAACCTTTCGGTGTACGGATGACACTTGAACAAACTGAGCCACCTGGCCAAGGCAGCCTCTGCAACTTTTTGGAACTTGAATTCATGAAACTTAGATAACAGTCAGTAATTCCTGGCTCTGCCCACCTCAGCTCAGTCCTTAAACACCCCATGTGTTCCAAGCATAAGGGGTTAACAGTAGAGACACGGGTAAAATGAGAGGAGCTGGAGGATCTGCCCAGGCACAGGAAGTTGGCAGAGGCCCTAGTTCACCTGAAAAAAAGGAAATGATGAGGATAGGGAGTACGAAGAACAGTCATGAGAGTCACTGGTGGTAAATAGGCAGTCAGAAAAGAGAGAAAAGATGAAATCACAAGATAAGGAAAAGATAGGAAGGAAGTGATGAGATGGAAGAACTATAGAAAAGCAAATGAGTTGCAAAGGAGAAAAATTTAGAAGTGGAGGGTAGGTAATAGAGTCAAGAATGACGGGATCCAGAGACACAGAAAGTAGGTGATGTTTATAGTCATTGTGTTTCATCATAATCAAGTATATTTTGTTAAAGGTAGTCCAGAATTTGACGCATATAAATGTTAAGGTTGCCCTTGCTGGTGTGGCTCAGTGGATTGAGTGGCAACCTGTGAACCAAAGTGTCACTGGTTGGATCCCCAGTCAGGGCACATGCCTGGGTTGTGGGCCAGGTCCCCAGTAGGGGGCACGTGATGGGGCAACTACATACTGATGTTTTGCTCCCTCTCTCCTTCCCTTCTCTCTAAAAATAAATAGAATCTTATAAAGATTCTATTTATAAATGTTAAGATTGATAAATTATGAAAGGATTTGATGTTGATTATATCATTTTCTCTCAGTAAATGAAATATTCTTGAAGTATTTTCTTGTGAAACACATGTAATTATATTTCTCCTTTATAGTTATGACAATTATTATATATTTTTGAGAAGCTTGAATGTTAAGTTCTACGTAATAGCTTTAGAAAACAAGTTACGTAAAACCAAAAACACAGAATTTGGAAATTATGTTTTAAAACAAACTTATATTGCGTCATTTAAGGATCATTCCTTTATTTTTAGTATATTTTCAAATATCCCTGTGAAATGTCTCACTTTGAAATGTAGCTTGCCATTAATTTCATATTGATTTGTAATTTTTATAGGGCCAGGAGAACTCTGTATGTTGGGCTGCTTTAGATAAAAATAGAGAAGAAGCAGTAACTTCTAAGGGTGAGTACAAACTGCATTTTAATATGTTACTTTTTGGACAGAGTGGTTGTCATATCTTTCCTTTATTAGTACTAATTCAGTAATGTTGGATGGAACCGATTTCAGTGATAGCTTATAAACATGCTTTCATATGTATTTATCAAAGCTTTAAATGGAAAAACAAAATCCTTTTAATTATCAGCCACTATGTTTCTGGCTCTTTTTTCAGACAATTTAGAAGATGAGACTGAAGATGATGACCTCTTTGAGACTGAGTTTAGGCAATATAAAAGAACATACTACATGACGAAGATGGGAGTTGATGTCGTGTCTGAGTATGTTCTTGCCAATTCTTACTATACTTGGAAAAAATTTGATTTTGTAGTTCTTCATAGAATAGCATAATTTTGATAGTTAACGTAGTGAGAAAGGAGGATTTTTTGGTTTCATAAATTATTCTCAATCTTTCAACTGGTATGGCTTTGGAGAAGGTGATATTAACTGACATGTGTTGAATTCCTATGATAAAAATTGCCAAATAGAAAATGGTTAGTTTTCTGTCTTCTCAAGCTCACAGCACACTTAGCCACCTGGCTAACCCTAGGTTAATACCTTCTCTGAAAGATTCTTAAAAACTTAATCTCTAGAATGGTGGCTTTCATACTTTTAAACTGCAGCCCATAGTATGAATTACATACGATCACATTTTATTTACTTAAATTAATAGTTATAAAGTGCTTATCAAGTGCAAAGCACTATTTTAGGCATTTATGTATGTTAACTCATTAATTCTCACAACAGTTCTTTAAAATAAGTAAGATTATTATTGTGCAGTAAAGGAAATTAAGGAATGGAGAGGCGCTGAAGGTAACACAGGTAGTCAGGGGCATAGTCAGGATTTGAACATGGGCAGTCTGGCTTCAGAACTTATGCTCTTAACCACTAGATGAGGCTGCTTTCCTATTAGTAAAATAAGAGTTTCATGAAATGCTATGTACCCTTATTATATGCGATACTAGATATTTTCTACCTTATTGTTAGTCTTTTTCAAATATAATAAAGCACTATTAGATCTTTTCTAGAGACTGCCCAGGGATAGACCCAAGCTTTCAGACACTGCTTTATGTACCCTCACACTTTCTTCTAGCCTAGACATTGTCTTTCAGGACTGTTTGTATTTATACTGACCTCCAGTAATTCAGGTACAATTCACCAGCTCAAGTGAAGGTTTGTCAGTTGGCGTTAGTATGTAGGACCTTTGCGACTTGAAAAGTAAAATATTTATAATAGTTACACTTTTAATCCTTTATTCTTTAGTTCTTATTTCCGTGATTACAATTATATAGAACTACAGTACTTGCAGTTGGCACTAAATGCCTAAATTGATAGGTAACTAGTCTTTGCTTTTATTTCTCTTCGTATATTAAAATTTAGAGTTAGGAAGATAATGTACCACTTATTTGCCTAGCAAATCAACAAATCTTTTAAAATTGTTGTGTTCATTTGGTGGTAGAGCTCTTCCCTAATTTACTGGTGCGAATATAAATTGGTAAAATTATTTTGGAAAGCACATAATCCAGAAGCCTTTAAAATATTTATCCCTTTGATCCAATAATTCTACTTGTTAATCTCTCTTAAACAGGGACAACTGTAATTGAACAACAATAATAAAAAAAATTAAATTCAAACAGAAGTTTTTATATACAAGGATGTTTATTACAGTGTTTTACAGTAGTAAAAAATTATGAATCTACGTTTTCAGTAAGGAGGTTGGTTCATCATAATCATCCTCACTTCCTCCTCATTGTAGTCACCATCTCTGCCATCTATACCAAAATCTGCAGAACTGCTAAACTTGTATTTTCAGAAAGTCCATGCAAATTTAGAAAGATACCTACATTATCAATAATGAGTACCAGTTTTAAAAAGCAAGACACAAAATCGTGTGTGTGCGTGTAGTGTATTCTCATTAAAAAAAAAAAAACAGTCTGGGCATATAAAAAAGACTGAAAAGAAATGTAGCAAAATATAATAGTAATTGCTATACAGTGATAAAAAATGCGTTTCTTCATTATCAAGATTTTCAGTAATGAGAGTATATTTCTTTTATAACAAAAAAGTAATACATTTCATTTTCAGAGTGTGACTCTCTAAACCCTGGAGATCGGGAATATTTAGGTGCATCTTGACCTGAATTTAGGTAATAGACACTAACAAGTTTATAGTCACTCTAGGCTTTAGCCTGGGGCCCTTCGCCACCCCCGTCCCCATTTATTTTACCTTAAATGGCAGGTTTTTAGAAAGAAGAAGGTATTAGAGGGAAAATTGTCTGTGGATCTATAGCACTTTTCAAAGTGTATTCTAGCTGCTCTAACCAGATTTTAAGATGTTTCTGATTTCTCTCTGTGATAGTCTCAGGCATCCTCCTAGAGAAAGAAAATTCCCACCCCTATCTCTCAAAGCACCCCAGCTATTTAAGGGAGTGGTAGTGCCACTTTATGGAAATCTACATTGGCAAAATTGCCAACTATTAAACCAAAGCATCATTCACAGAGTCAATAAATATGTACAGCAGTTTTAAATATTTTGGTAGTTGGTTTAGGAAACATATAAGGCAAACATTTCATCTGACAGATTGGAATTTTTAAAAAACAGTATTTTGGAGTTTTTCTGACTATAATTATTTAGCTTATGCATGGATTAAATAAAACGTATTGAGGCAGAGTGTGGTATCAGCAGGTTTCATGCTCTAAAGACAATATCCTGTCTTTAACAAAATAATGTTACAATGAAAATATTCTTTTCTGTTTTCAGTGACTTTCTGGCTGACCAAGCTGCATGTTATATTCAGGCAATACAGTGGATTTTGCACTATTACTATCACGGAGTTCAGTCCTGGAGCTGGTGAGGGAATATGAAAAGAAATGTTTTTTTATATTGGTTCGTTAATGTAGTCTCATTTGGAGATTCCTTTGCTGTTATTTCTATTTTTGATAGTATTTTTAAAAAGGTACAGCCAAATTTAAGTGAAATGCAGGTAATGTCTCCTTAGATAAAAACACTTTAAGAAGACTTTGGTATAACAATGATACTTTCAGCCCTGGCAGATGGCCCATAATAAAAGTCCTAAGGATTTAAAATTCTGTATCATGATGAATCAAGCTTGACAAACTCTTTATAATTATTGGGTCAGAGTTATTGTTATGTGGTGTTCATTATATTCTTTTTTACATTTTGTGTGTTTGAGAAAATTTTTTTATGAGGAGTAATTATTGAGGAATGGATTATTTGAATGTTAGATTGTGAAATGTAAAGAAGAAGAAAAGAATTATTTGCTTTTCCGGAAATAGTAATTTTTCATTTCTCTCAAGCTTCCTATTCCAGCATGTTCCATCTATATTTCCAAACCAACCACCCAAATAGAAAAATAAACCAAAAACTGATGCAGGGAAGGGTAAAGACTTTTAGGTGATGAGATAGCTCATTTTTTTTGCTGTCAGAGTACCTGTGCTAGGCTTTATTTTAAAGCACCACATAGCAAAACAAAGCAAAGCAACATAATGTGACATTAATTATGATTTCACTTACTAATAGCCTTTTAAAAATCTCCCCTATAAGTAACTTGATTCTCAGCACCTTTTGAAGACTGTTCTAATGACAAAAATCCTTGATTTGCCCTTTTTAGAGGATGAGTGTCAGTTATTCCTGTATACTACTAGCATTAAGGCCACGCACTTAAAAAGCATGTTCTCATATAATCCTCACAGCCATTTAAATTAAGCCTTGTTCTTTGCCTTTTGCAGATGAGGCTCAAAGAGGTTAAATTATCTTCCCAAGGTCATGCACACCACCTCTATGCAAAAATCAAGTCCAAGCCTATCTGATTCCAAAGTCTTTACATTTTCAATTATTCCACATGCCATTGTCTCCTGAACTTTTCCATTCATTTCAAATATGCCATAATTGTGGACCATAAAAAATATTTCTTCATTTTTTGGTTATCCTTAGTCAAATATTAAGAATATTGACATTTTTAAAAAATTGTATGTGTGAAGCTTTTTAAAAATACTTATACCTATAGTTAAAGATGGGAAAGTATTAAAAACAAAAATAGTTTATCACAAACATAGTAATATACTAATTCAAATATAAAAGTTCCTAGAGCTGACTAGTAAAATCCAGTATAAGCTCAGATTCACTGTTCCCCTTGTGCAGAAGACTTACTGAGAGTCTTCTGATTACCTCAGTACTTCATTCTAAGAACGTATTGATTGGAAAATGCACACTCAGCATTTTGGGAACTAACTCATTATGTTATATATGTTCTTCAGTTACATTGTACATCCCAATTTTGGAAATGTGTGAAGCTATACTTTAAAAATTAAGCACATACAACATTCGTCTCCATCATATGACCTAAATTTTTTAAGACTATTGATTCCTTATACTCAGTTGGTAGAAGTATGGTTGATAATTTTTTCTTTAGAATTATTATTGTATTGTTAAAATATGGAAACATACATACTTAATATTGACCTGTTTCATAACATTGCCATTTGTTTAAAACTCAGTTTTGTTTTATAGGTATTACCCTTACCATTATGCACCTTTCCTATCTGATATCCGCAACATCAGCACACTCAAAATCCATTTTGAACTAGGAAAACCTTTTAAGCCATTCGAACAGCTTCTTGCTGTACTTCCAGCAGCTAGCAAAAATTTACTTCCTACATGTTACCAGGTAGGTTTTAGAATTAAATGTTTTTATGTTCTTTTTAATATTTGGAAGCTCCTCCTCCAAACCTAGAGACAGAGCACCCAGATTTTTTTGATAGCTAAATGTACTTTTATTTTCAAACACAGTAATTCTTCAGCCCCTTGAAGAGTGTTTCTGATTTACAGTGAGCTCTGTTTTAAAGACGTGGGCAGACTCTGCGGACAGCTCAGAGTGGGTCCTGTTCGTGTTCAGCGCCTCCACAAACCTGCAGTTTGTCTCCGCGCTGGTGGAAACAAGCCGAGTCAGGGAGAGTCTGGAGCTGTCAGCTTTGTCCAGATGTTTGCTTATTTCATTCTTGTTCTCTTTTACCTTCTGTTCGTTAGAATAGATATGATTCTCATAAGTCATTTATCTCAACAGAAGTATTACCTCGGTTTATATTTGGGTTTTAGGTATTTCATTTATCAAACTGGAATGAAAGGCTTTTCTCTGGTTAACATATTTTGCATAATGAGGCAGATATTTAGGGATGATTTGAATCACCAAAATTACACAAAGCCTGCTAAGCTGATTCTGAGGGTAAAGTTCATTTAGAACTACTTAGAGTTAGAGCATCAATCTGTTCTGTCGTCCGACCCCGGGAACTAGAATGGACACACGTGCGCATGTGTGCGCATGTACTTTGTCTCATCTTTCTGAAACTTAACCTGTCCTCCCCGCTGGTCCCTTTGGTCACCCTTAAGTTTCTTCTGAAGTTTCTTTGATGCTTTTTTTCCTACCTTTAGATATATTAAAGATTGATAATCACTGTGAAACAGTACAACCATACCTGTTTTACAGCCACGTCTGTTTTGATTGTTCTCTGCCCATGGCATGCTGGTTATTACTTATTTTAAATATTACTCTGAGAAATATGCCTTCTTGTTTTCTTAGAAGACATTCTTATGCTTTCGTTTTCCACCTCTCTTACAAAATCTCTAATAAAAACATGTCTTACTGGACTTCTTATCTTTGCTGTTAGTAATGAAGAGATTCTTGAGTTTTAGGATGTTTTTCTTTTTAAATTATCTTAGGTGACAGTTTTTATATTATTTATTACTTAATAAAATCAATTGATTAGGACATGAAACAAATTATTTAATTTAAGATTAAAAATTAGAAGCCTGTGTAATAAACTAAAGTTTGAATGGGAAAACAATTTAAGTGAGTCTTGTAGAATGAAAAGACAAGGAAAGATAGAAATGATGAAATGAAGATTCAGAATACAGTTTTGCTACATAACCAGGGGAATGGTAGAATGATGAGTAGCAGTGAAATTATAAACGTCACAGGTGAACATCAAAATATAATAAGTATATTGCAACATATCTGAGATGTAAAAATTTAGTTTTGCTTTGCTTAGAAATTTTAAACTGTTTGAAGAAACATTATAAATATATTAAGAAAAAGCTAAACTGATAGTCTTACATCTCTATTACACTATTGTGTCTTTCCACAGCATTTGATGACCAGTGAGGACTCACCAATTATAGAATATTATCCACCTGATTTTAAAACTGATCTAAATGGGAAACAACAGGAATGGGAAGCTGTGGTACTTATACCTTTTATCGAGGAGGTTAGTGCATGGAAGAGTTACATATGCACATATATTCTTAATCAGAGATTATTTCACATATGTTAATAAGCTGTGAATTTAAACTACCTTTTATGTTTTGTTAATGAGATTTAACTACTCTTTTCTTTAGTGTGTGCATCAAAACTTCTAGGTATACTAATTATAAGAAAGTTGGCATGGCTTTACTAATATTAGACAAAGAAGACTTCATTTATTGATCGGTTAATTTTAAAGAGAGAAAGGAAGGGAGTGGGGAGAAGGGAGAGACAGAGAGAGAGACAGAGACACCATAGCACGCTGACCAGGGATCCAATCCAAAACCTTGGCATATCAGGACAACGCTCTGATCTACTGAGCTACCCAGCCAGTGCTAGACAAAGTAGACTTCAGAACAAGGAGTGCTACCAGAGATCAAGAGGGATATTTTATACTGATTAAAAAGTCAATTCAGTTCATCAACAAGACATAAAATTCTAAATATTTATATAACTAATAACAAAGCTTCAAATACATGAAACAGAAACTGAAAAACTGTCGAAGTTGAAAGGAGAGATAAATATATCCATAATTAATACTTCTCTTTGAGGAATTGATAGAACAAGAAGACAGATAGTGAGGATAAAGATTTAACACTCATTACTGTTTATGGAACACTACACCCAACAACTGCAGAGTACACATTCTTCTTAAGTGAATAAGGAACATTTACCAAGATTATTTGCTGAGATATAAAATGTTTCAATAAATTTAAAAGTGTTAAAATCATAGAGGTTCTCTGGCCACATAGAATTAAATCAAAAATGAATACAAATATCTGGAAGATCTGCAAACATTTTGAAATTAAATAACACTCTTCTAAATAGCCATGGCTGAAAGAAGAAAGTAAAAGGGAAATTCAAAAAATTTTTGATATGAATAATACTGAAAGCACAACATAACACAATCTGCGGTGATCTTTAAAGGAGGGCTTAAAGGGAGATTTAGGTTTCAGATGCTTATTATACTAAATAAGAAAAAATTTAAAATAAATTATGTAAGCTTCCTACCATAAGGAGCTAGAAAAATGTAGCAAATTAAAACCAAAGGAACATAAAGAAATAATAATGATAAGAATGGAAATCCATGGAAAATGAATGAACAACAGAAAAATTAACGAGACCAAAAGTAACAAGCAAGGTGTTATAAGAAAATTATGACCAGAACCCTCCTAAAAGTAGATGAAGAACTTTTTACAAAATAAAAACAGCTGGGCTTTAGTAATATATTAGAAGGATAATCCTCATTACCAAATAGGGTTTATTTTGGAAATATAAGGCTGATTTACAAAGTGATTTACCTCATAATCAATATTTAACATCCAGTTTTAATAGAAATGGACTAAGAGAAAACTTCCTTAGTCAAATAAAGGGCATCTAAAAAGGCCTGCTAACAACATACTTAAAAGAGTGAACATTTCCTCTGTAAAGTCAAGGATAGGACTAGGATGTCCATTCTAAACTCTCCTCTCTAATACTGTACTGGAAGTCCAATGTATTAAGTTAAGGGAGAGAAATAAAGGCAGGCAGATTAGAGAGAAAGAAGTAAAATTGTCTTTATTTGCATGTGAGATTTTCCTATATATAGAAAATTGTAAGGAATCTTCAGAAAAATACTATAACTAGTAAGTAAATTTAGCGAGGTCACAGGATATAAAATCTGTACAAAATTCAGTTGTGTTTCTATATACTAGCAACAAACAATTGGAAATGCAAAATGTTTAAATTCTGCACAACTACAAATTTAACATGTGTAAACCCTCTGCACTGAAAACTAAATAATGTTGGTGGGGTGAAACCTAAATAAATGGAGGGGCTATGTGACATTCAAGAAATAGAAGACTAAATACTGTTAAAATGTAACTTGTTCGCAAATTGTTCTTTGGACTCAACATAACCCCAATGAATATCCCAGCAGATTTTTGTTTGGAAATTGGAAATCTGATTCTAAAGTTTTTATGAGATTGCAAAGAATCTGGAATAACCAAAGCAATCTGTAGAAAGAAAAACTGTGTTTAAGACTTTTATGTTCTGATTCCGTGACCTACCATGAAGCTGCAGTATTCAAGGCAGTGTGTTACTTGCATAGCAATAGACAGATCAGTGGGACAAAATAGAGTCTGAATGTAGAACTATATTTTTCTAGTTAATTCATTTTCAGTTAAGCCACCAAGGTTATTTAATGGATAAAGAAAATACCTTCCAAACAGTTATTGCTGGAATAGCCATCTATATATGTGGGGGAAAATTAATCTTGGTCCATAGCTTACACCACACAGAGAACTTAATTCAAAATACACAATAGCTCTAAAAATAAAAGCTACAACTTTAAAATTTTTTCAGGTAAACATAGGAGAAAATCTTAGTCAAGATGCAGAAATATGCTTACCATAAAAAAAATGGAGAAAAGAGATTTCATCAAAACTTTTTTAAAAAATGCTTTTCAAAAGATGCTGTTAAACAGTGAATAGGTAAGCCACACACTGGGAGAAGATATTTATAAAACATACATGTGCATAGGACTGGTATCCAGGCTTAATATAAACAACTCTTCTAATTCAACAGTAAGAAGACAGAGAACCCAATTTTTTAAATGGGCAAAATATTCGAAGGGCCATTTCACAAACCAAGATATACAAGGTCTGTCCAGAAGATATCCAGCCATGTAATAGGAAAAATAGAGACATTTATTGAAGATACAAGAAACATTGTACATAAGACAGTGAGTGATACCTCAGCCCCCTTCAAAGTAGACACCTTGGGATCTCACACAGTTCTCCTAGTCACCATCAGATGCTGCATGGTATTTTTCTGAATCTCATCAGTGGTCTGAAATCTGTTCCCTTTCAAAAGCAATTTTAGTTCTGAGAAAAACCAAAAGCAGGGTGTCAAATCTGGGCTGTAGGGGGTCTGAGTCACCTGGGGATTTGATGTTTTGCCAAAAACTGCACAAATTGTGATGCATGAGCAGGCACATTGTCATGATGATGCTGCCAATCACCAGTTACCCATAGCTGTGGCTTCTGAATCACCCAAATAGTTTCCGCAGAGAAAACACAAACTTTGATGCAAATTCATTGCTCCACTCACTCAGTCATTTTGAATGCAATGGCCACACAGTGCACATGCTCACCCAACATGTCTACCACCCCAACTGACTAGTACAGTGAAGTTGTCATTGTTCACTCACATGCATTCCAGTCCACTCTCCTTGGCTGCCAGGTTACATCTATGTTGTGCAAACTGTTAAAATTATATCAACAGTGGTTAGACATTTTCTGGACAGACGTCATACAAATAGCCAGTAAGCACATAAAACAGTGTTTAGCTCGTCATCAGAGAGATTTATAAACCATGACCATCTTGAGATAACACTGCATAACACTCTCAGAGTGGAGAAAAATTAAAAGATTGAAACACAATACCAAATATTGGCAAGAATGTGGAACAATTGGAATTTTTATACATTGATGGTAGGAGTATAAAATAGTACTAATAATTTGTGTATCTGTGTTGCAGTTTCTTAGAGTTAAGAATAAAACTACCCTAGAATCCAGCAATTCCTTTCTTAGGTATTTACCAAGAATGAAAAGAAAATGTTCACAAAAGCTCTTGTACCAACTGTTCATAGTAACTAAAAATTGGAAACAATCCAATGGGCAAATTGTGGTGAATCCAAATAATAAAATAATGCTCAGCAGTAAAATAAATATTGATTGCTGATAAGTGAAACAACATGGAAGAACTCAAAAATATTCTAAGCTAAAGATGCCAGACACAATAGAGGACAGACTCATCTTTGCAGAAAGCAGAACAGTGGTCACATAGTGAATGGGTGAGGGGGGAGGGGACAGGATGAACTGGATGATGAAAATGTTCTATATCTTGGCTCACTTGGATGTATGCAGTTGTCGCAATTCACCAATCTGGAAACGTTAGGTCCATGTATTTCACTGAATGCAAATTATGCCTCAGTAAAATAAGTAATATTGGAGAAGAAAATAGGATGTAACTAGATACCATTCAGTAAAAAATAATTATGGAAATTCAGCTTAGTGTTTATTTCCCAAAAGATTGATAATTTTATTGCATACCTCACACTACCAATGGTATCTTAAAATCAAGAAATTATGATACAGTATTACCTATTTTACTCAAAATTTTTTTCTGGATTTTACTACTTCCTGTCTCTTTTTACAGCCTTCTCTGTAAATGCTTTGAAAGTGGCATAGATAATTATTGGACTAAAAGTCTAGGAGGCCATTCTGGAAAACAGTTCAATAGTTCTTTTTAAAGTTAATCATAGATTTGCTATCCAGCTCAGCAATCACCTCTTGGATTGTGATTTTTAAAATTTATCCTAGAGAAATGAAAATGTATGTCCCCACAAAAACCTGTATATGAATGTTCAGAACAGCTTACCTGTAGTAATCCCAAACTGGAAAAAATTCAGATGTCCTTCAATGACTGAGGGATAACCAAGTTGTAGTACATCCATATAAATGGAGTACTACTCAGCAGTAACTTGATAGAAACAACTTGGATGAAAAAAATCAATCTCAGAGTGTTGTGTATTACATGATTCCATTTATATAATATTCTTGAAATGACAAAATTATAATATGAAACACAGCAGTGATTACTGGGGGTTAGGGTTGGGGATAAGATGTGATTATAAAGGAACAGCATGAGGGACTTTTTTATCATGATGCAACAGTTCTATATGCCAGTTTGCATGGTTACATGAATCCATATGCATGATAAGAATTCCATAGTGCTGTACGCACACACAGAAAAGCCACATATAAAACTAGTGAAATCTGAATATTTGTAGTTTAGTTAATAGTGTTGTACCAATGTCAGTTCCCTGGATTTTGTGAAGTTCTGTGTCTGTGTGTAAGAAAGGGGAACAGTGGGTGAAAGGCACGTGGGGTTGCTCGGGGCTAATTTTGCAACTTCTTGTGAATCTTGATGTTTTCCGCCACTGTATGCAAGGCTGTGATAAAAATACTTGTGTATTTGTGTATCCTTTTTGTTTGTGTGTTTGTTTATGCATTGTTATATATTAAAATTAAGTTTTTATAAAGTAAATTCCCAAAAATGGATTGTTTGGTTAATGGGAAAGTTCAAGAACACTAGTCTAATTCACATCAGCAATATTTTAGTACCCACTTCGCAGCTTCTCCAATCCTGAATAGTACCGCTTCACTTAATGACAAAGAATATCATTTTATTATTATTCAAATTTGTTTTTCCCTGACCTCTAATTTGAGTATATTTTTATGTGTTTGCCCTTTGCAGTTTCTATATTGAATATTGTATATTGCCTGTTATATCCTTTACCTCATTTTCTTTTTTTTTTGATTTCTAGCAATTTTTTGTGTTGGGTTAGCCAAAAGTTCATTTAGTTTGTTTCATATGATGGCTCTAGTAGTGCTTAGTTGTCTTTAACGTCATTCAAAACAATTTTGTTACATTGTATCATGACACCTGTCTTATCAGTGTTCATTTTTAAAAAAACTTATCAAAATTAGTGAATTTTTGTGCAGTCATTTTAATAGTGAAAATGCAAGAAGATACCTAACATTTTTGGCATGTTGTGCTTTATTATTTCAAGAAAGATAAACATGTAACTGAAATGTAAAAAAAGATTTGTGCAGTGTATGAAGGAGGTGCTGTGACTGATTGAATGTGTCAGAAGTGGTTTGCCAAGTTTCTTGGTGCTATTAATACTTTGGCCAAATAATTCTTTACTGGCGACTGTCTTAATGCATTGGAAGATGTTTACCAGCACCCCTGGCCTCCACCCACTAGAAGCCAATAATGGGAGATAGCTAGATAGCTGACATACTCAAAATATCCAAATCAGTAGTTATTGGTGAAAATGAAAAACACATCTTTTATTTTACGGAAAAAAACCATACAGACTTTTTGGCCAATCCAATATGGTAGGAGTATTCTTTCCCAAATGTAGCATTTGTCTCCTGATTTGTGTATGATGTCTTTTGTCACCTTTTTTTTTTTAACTTGAAAATGTCTTTTCCCTTAAGACTGTTAAGGTTTTTTGGTCTTAAATAAGAATTTATCACTCCAGATTATCAATACTCCTAGCTTTTCTTTTAATACTGTTGTTGTTTTATTACTCTTTTTTGTTACTCTGATGCTTTTGTAAATGGTGTGAAGTAGGGAATATATGTGCTTTTTTTCCCCCAGCTGCCTAGCTAATTATAACAACAGCATTACTTAAATGTTCAAGTACTGTGATCTTGACACCGATTTGTATTTGTTTTTGAACTCTTCTGTTTTTCTGGCCTATGGTTCTCTTGTTGTATCAATACAAAATGTTTTGATTATAGTAGCTTTATAAAAAATGATAGGATCTGGTAAGACAGGTCCCCAGTTACTTTTGCAGCTCTTGTATTCCTTCTTCCTTATGAACACTCACATCATTTTGGCCTTTAAAACTATTTTAAACCATTGCAATTTGGATTGGAATTATGTTAAATGTAAAATAATTTGGGAAGATAAACATTGCTATACCATTGCAGAATTTGTAAAGTAAGAGACTAATGCTCTGTGAATTATGATAAATTATAACGATGAAGTCACATTTAAAATTTGATTCTATGCTGTTCTTACACACTCTTTACTGTCTACTGTTGGAGTAATAGGTTCAGAGGAATTTGCAGAGGCAAGTAATAATCTAACAATATTCAGATCCTTCAAAACCATGAATAATAGCCCATTAGTTTTTCATATGATGAAATGAAAAGAAATTCCATTAGTTAAGATTTTCATTTTTCAAGAACACAATCCTATATAGTGAAGGGAAAAGATTTATTCTGGATGTTGAAATTACAGAATTTTTATACTTTTAACCTCTATTCAATCTTCACATTCAGAAGCGATTGTTGGAAGCCATGGAGACATGTAACCATGCCCTTACAGAAAAAGAGAGGAAAAGAAACCAACATAGTGAGTGCTTAATGTGCTGGTACGACGCAAGCACAGAGTTCACCTATCCCTCTCCATGGCCAGAGAGGTTCCCTGCCATAGAGCGGTGTTGCACAAGGTAATGTTATTGGGTAATTTTTCAAAAACTGCAAAGAGTCCCCCCCATACCAAAAGTGAAAGCTTTTAAATATCTCTTTGGAGAATTAACAAATAATTTATAATAGTTAACAGTCAGTTTATAATGAGTTACATTCAACTTGCCAAGGACTATAGCATCTCTCTCTCTCATTGTATAGTTCTCTGCTTTGGTCAGATTCTGCCTCTCTCTCTCTCCATCTTCTGTTAAGTTTCTAAAAATTTTTTCCTCCTTAGTGTATATCTGTGTTATTCAAAAGGATGTGTGAATTTTTGTTTCCATTGCCAGTTTATGCTCCCAGCATTTTTTGACATGCTGTAACTTTTGGGTAGCCACCCAAATAGAAGAAAAAGAGCTCCTCCTTTTTTTACCTCAAACCCACTTCTTCTCTATCTTCCTCATTAAGATGTCATCCTTGTTTTTTTCTCTTCTCTTTTATTCCTGCCAATAATGTATTTATTTAGATGGCTGTTGAGTTGCAGATAAAGTAAACATCTCTCAGTGATGATTTTTTTTTCTTTTTTTAAAGCAAAGAGAAAAGTGAATAGACACATTATAAAACACATTATAAAATGCTATTTTCCATTCTGGGTTTTGGAAGATGGAGGATATGGAGATTTATGATATACTTAATATGGCCCTTTATTTTTAAAATTAATTATATACAGTTTATATATATAGTTTGTATCAAATATTGTTTTGTTTTGAATGAATGGGGAAAACTTCCATTCAGTGACTTACAGCCATGGTTGTGTCTGCACCAGTAACAACAGAGGGTCTGCATTGTCCTGTTCTCTGTTTTCTTTGTTTGTGAGAGTCAGTTGTCATTGCCTTGTTTAAAAGCAAGATGACTCTTGCAAAATATTCACGGGAATGCTGAAAAACTGTGATTGCTTATAATGTGTGAATTTTAAATTAAATGCTTTGATTTATTTTTTAGGTATAAAATAATATCATTAGATGCTTGGCATGTAGACATAAGCAAGAACAAAATAACCAGGGTTGACCAGAAGGCATTATATTTCTGTGGATTTCCTACTCTGAAACACATCAAACACAAAGTCAGTGGTTATTTAGTTCAGAATTTTTAAAAAATTTTATTGAATATGAAGTGATTACAGAGAAAGAGTTAAAATTCAATTCCCTGAAATTTTTTAAAGTTTTTTTTGAAGAAAAGCGCGGTTCAAGTATTCCAGCAGAGCAGTCGTGGAGAAAACATGATGTTGGAAATCGTAGTGAATGCAGAATCAGATGAACTTGTAAGTATTTTTTTATTATATATTTATTAGGTGCTTACTATGCATAAAATTGTCCTAACTGCAGCGTGTTTACCAAAGAGGTATAACAAAATAACTACAAAAGTTCACAGTAAATAAAGATAAAGTAAAGAAACATTTACACCAATAAATGGACATGTATAATTGTGACATAATGAGAAAAAAAAAGCTCCAGGAATTTTGAAAAGGAAATGAGCTATGTGAGCTAAGCATAGACTTATAGATGAGAATAGGCTTGAATTGGGTGCTAAAAAAAATTATGACAAAGAGGAGAAAAGGAGGGGAAAGGTATTGTAGGTGCAGGAATAACATGACCTGGGAATTATTGTCAAAAATAGATGTGATATATTTTCTTATTCTTTTTAACCTTTTGGTGTCTGAAATTTCTCTTAATACTTTTTCTTTTTCCTTTTCAAATAAATGTGATATATTTAAGGAGAAGGAATAGATAAACCTGACTGAAGCAGATGACTTGTGTTGGGAAATAGTGGAAGATAAGGTTGAAAAAACAGTTTGAGGCCAGATTGTGCCTGGTACTCCTTGAATACCAGCCTAAGGAGTTTGAACTTTTTTTCCTATGGATGTTATCTTGAAATTGGAATTTTCAAGATTAATTTGGTGGCATTATAATATACTAAATTGCATAAAAGAGAAATGGAAGAAAACGGAAAAGTCTTCAAGGTCAGAGGTTGTGGTTACGGAAATATTACGTAATAAGGGCATAGACTGTGGAAGTGGTAATAGATCTAGATCAGTGACTTTCAACCTTTTTCATCTCAGGGCACACATAAACTGATTACTGAAATTCTGTGGCACACCAAAAAATACATTTTTGCCAATCTGACAAAAATAGGTATAATTTTGATTTCATTCACACCGATGGTTATTGTTGTGCTGGCTGTTTTCATTTTTTAATTTGATGATCTAAGGGAAAAGAGGTCAGCGTTCCTGACTAAATGGTCAGATATTGCATATTTTAAAAATTCTTGCAGCGTACCAGTTGAAAATTTCCAATCTAGATGAACAAGACTAAATAAAATTGACATTTCGTAGTTCAAATCTAGGGTTTGAAAAAAGGAAGAAAATATTAAATATGATTTTCAGGATCCAGGATAATTTGCTAGAAAATAATTATTGTTTACTGGGATAAAGAAGTTAAAATGGGAGAGTCCCTGGTTTGAGGAGAATAATGATAAACAGTGATAGAATTATAAGGTGGTACTAGAACTTAAGAGCAGCCCTGCCAGCCTTTCTCAACAGGGGTTCCACAGAGCTAAGGCCCTAAGGCCCTAAGTCATCCATTTGTATATAATGGATTAATTTACCTTCTGTGCAGTTAGAACGGTACATCCTTTATTGAGGAAATAGTCAAATTGTTTTATAGTATTCTGATCTTTAGGTGAAAAACTAGAGCTTAGAGGGAGATAGGTATATACAGTCATCAGCAAGGAGGTGATGGCTGAGACCTTGGAGGTCATTTCCCTGAAGAAAAAGAACTCTGAGGATTGAAAGTCTTAGCATCAAGAAATATAGTTGTAAAGGTTGGGAAAGGAATAGTAAAAGTGACATAGTGTTCAGGCAGGTAAGAGAGAATGATTCCCAGATGAAGTAGTATCACAAACTCATGGAGTGGATGCTGCATACATTTCAAGAATAAAAACTAAAACAAAGTCTGAATTTGTCCTTTGGGCACCATTGTTGACCTTTGAGAGTTCCATTGTAATAGGTTGGTGGGGGCTGAAGCCCAGTTCCTAAGGGTTAGTCTAGGACCGTGTAGGTGGAAAGTAGAGGTAGCAGGCATTAAGACCTTGGTTAAGAAGTTTTTTATTTAAAAGAAGGCTAGAAACAAAACTGTAGGTAGAGAAGAGAAAGTTCATCAGATAAACTTTCTTCTATGTGAAGAGAAATTCATATAGCAGAGAGGTAAGGCTAGTGACAAAAGGAGGTGGATATTAAAAATACTACAGAGGAAAGGGATGTTGACTGATAACAAGACCCCACATGGGGTGATGAGGGATTTTTATCTAGGGCTTAAACAAAATGGTTAATCTGGGAAAGACGGACCACTTTTCCTTCAAAAACTAAAGGAAAGATTGGGAGAATGAATTAGAAATAAATATATAGAAAGAAGACATAAGGATAACTAATGGAGCCTAGTTCTAATGTTTAAATTTCTTCCATTTATCAGAATAGTCATTCTGTTGTATGATTACATTCTGTCCACATTAAGTAATTACCACCAAAAACTCTAAAAATAGTTGTCTCTAATTGTTAAAGAAATATTTGCTAATACTGATTAAGCTTAATAAATAGAAAAAAATGAACAAAAATTTGTGTTTAAACTTCCAATTTCTACCACGAAGTTATCTAACCAGTAGTAACAAAAGTGTTATTTTTTAAACTATAATTTTTACTTAAATGTTATTTCATATAGCCCTAGCCAGCGTGGCTCAGTTGGTGGGAGTGTTGTCCCATAACGGAAGGGTTCCCAGTTTGATTCCCAGTCAGGGCACAGGCCCAGGTTGCAGGTTTGATCCCTTGTTGGGGCACGTGCAGGAGGCAGCCAATCAGTGTTTCTCACATCAACATTTCTCTCTCCCTCTCTCTGTCTCTCTCTCTCTCCCTCCCTCTCTCCCTCCTTTCCCCACTCTCTCAAATGAGAATAAAATAAACCTTTAAAAATATACCCTGGCTGGTGTAGCTCAGTGGATTGAGGGTGGACTGTGAACCAAAGGGTCGCCAGTTTGATTCCCAGTCAGGGCACATGCCTGGGTTGCTGGCCAGGTCCCTAGTGGGGCCCACGTGAGAGGCAACCACACATTGATGTTTCTCTCCTTCTCTTTCTCCCTCCCTTCCCCTCTCTCTAAAAATACATAAATAAAATCCTTTTAAAAATACATATTATTTCATATAGAATATTTATGCCATTGTATAGTATACCAAAGCTTTTGTGTATATATATATTTAATTTAATTTATTTATCTTTAGAGGTGAAAGGAAGGAGAGAGGGAGAGAAATATTAATGTGTGGTTGCTTCTTATGCGTCCCCTGCTGGGAACTGGCCTGCAACCCAGGCATGTGCACTGACTGGGAATCGAACCTTGATCCTTTGCTTCGCAGGCCCTCGCTCAATCCACTGAGCTAGACCAGCCAGGGCAGCTTTTGTGTATATTATTTTATCCTCAAATAAACATTGTGAAGTAGATATTATTCCTTTTTCTCATAAAAGAAATCTGAGACTCAGTGGGGTTAAAAGAGTCACCTAAGAAGCTGTGGCTGAAAACAGGTAGAACCCACATTTGGATCCCGGATTCCTAACTGTAAGGCTAGTGTTCTTATTTCATTATACCAACCACAAAGTGAAAAGAAATCAGATTTCTTAGGTTCTGTTTTATACTATTTGACTATTTGATATGAAACAGTGAATAATGATAGCTCTTTTCTAGATGTTTCCCCTGCTTTAAAAAAATTAATTTCCATAAGAAAAATAAATAAGATAATCATGAAAATAATGGAATCATAGAATTTTATAACTGGATGGAATTTTATAAAAACTAATCCAACTTATTAATTATACAAATTAAAAACTTAAATGGACATTGAAAAAGGGACTTTCACTCAACTAGTCAGCAGCAGAACTAGGAACTTCAGATTCTTGCTAAACATTATTTCTGCTAATGTTGGCTATTATTATGGACAGTAATACATTGTAGGTCAGTGATCTTCTGTTTGATTTTACTAAAACTTATTTTCTCACTAAGTAATTTCATTCAGAATTAAAATCAGTGGACCACTCTACTAAACAACTGCCAGGGCTGTTGAGAAAATGAGTAAGAGGCAAGATCCCTAATGTCATGTACTTGTAAGTCAGTCATACTGCCACTGTAATAAGAAGAGGCTGGCAGAAAGGAAGGTACACTTGGTTAACTTTTACAGATTCATACTAAATTAAAGGGTGAAGAAAGGCGTGCAGGTAAAAACAATGGAAAAATAATTGTTTGGAAAAGGAAAGGAAAATTTAAAATCTAGAAAATCCCAGAAATGCTGGAGAATGTATTAGAAAGAAAAGAGTAGCTAGCAATTCAGGTACAACTTAAAGAAAAGAAAACTTAATTGAACTTTAGTGGATGCAATAATTAAGTTGGAGTAACATTGAGAAGAGCAGCAGAGCTGAGAACTATTGGGAATAGGTATTATAGGGAATAATGGGCTTGAATGAGCAGATGGTATATCTGTTTAATTATTTATGTGGAGTACTTTTTATAGATTTTAAATACATAGTTATAAATACAAGCCAGGTTTTAATTATATAATATTGTTTCTTTAAAATTTTCTCCTGGTCCTGAAACATAAATGAATTTCTCTGCTTTTACTTTAAGAGTGTAGAAAATGTAGCTTCATCAGTGCTTGGAAAGTCGGTCTTTGTTAATTGGCCTCATCTTGAAGAAGCTAGAGTTGTTGGTATATCAGATGGAGAAACCAAGTAAGATTTGATTTATAATTTTTTAAAATTAATATTTGCTTTGCTACTTAATAGCTTTTACTGATATATTTTAATTGATATCATTATTGTAAAAATGTTCATATTGTATAGTGATCATGAAAGTCCTCTAATCACACCACTTGAAGTTTAACCATTGTCGACAGTTTATTATACTTCTTGAGATATTTTAGGTATATATATTATTTTTTCCCTTTTGCCTTCTTTTCCTTTTAATAGCTTGGAAGTTCTATAGCCTAATTCTTTTCTAGCAGTTATCACTATATTATTTAGCATCTATATTTCTCTTAGTGACAAGAATTAATAGCATACATATAACCTTACTTTACCATACCCCTTCCAAGTTTCTTTTAAATGATAAAACTTTTAAACATTATTTAAAAATTTTTTAAATATTTTATTTAAGTTCACAATCATTTTATCTATGATTATTTAGACAAGTTATTCTTTGTCTTTTATTTTTATTTCATGTAGACTTGGTCTGATTTCTTGTTTTATTTTCATGTCTCTAGAATTTTCTAAAGTAACTTTTTTCAGGAAAAATGAGGGAATGTTATGTTTTCTAAGTTATTACATGTCCAGAAGATCTGTTTTGTTTTCTTCCCACATAGGTTTAGAATTATAGAGGCCCAGTTATTTTTCCTCAGATCTGTAAAACATATTTTAATTATGTCCTGTCATATAATTTTCTTGATGAGAATTTAATAACAGTATGAATTTTTCCTTTGTGGGTATCTGCTTTTTTGTATGAAATTGGGAGGATTCTTTTTTAATCATCAGAATTCAGTCCTCCTGCCTTTTGATGCAGTCAGTTTTATTTGTTTTTTCTTTAATGGATCATGCTTTTGGTCTAAGCCCATACTCTTCACATAGCCCTAGATTCCTAAGATTTTCATCTGTGTTTCAAAAAGTTTTATAGTTTTTACTCTTTTTACATTTAAACCCATGATCTCTTGTGAATTAATTTTTCTGTAAGTATGAGGTTTAGATCAAGGTTCATACATTGGCCTATGAATATTCAATTGCTCCAGCATTGTTCATTGAAAAGGCTATTCTTTCATAAGATTGCTTTTACACCTTTGTCAAAAACAGTTGAACACTGTATGATTTCACTTGTATGTGAAAGAACAAAATAAATGAACAAACAAAACAAAAACAGATGCATAGATTCCGAGAACAAACTGATGGTTGCCAGATGGAAGGGAGGTTGGGGAGTTGGGAAAGTAGTTGAACGGATTAAGAAATACAGATTGGTAGTTACAGAATAGTCATGGGGATGGAAAGTACAGTATAGGAAATATAGTCAGTAATATTGTAATAACTGTGTATGGTGCCAGGTGGGTATTAGACTTATCAGGGGGATCACTTTGTAAATTATGTAAATGTCTAATCACTATGCTCTACACCCAAAACTAATATAATAATATTGAATGTTAACTGTAATTGAAAGATTTTTAAAAAATTAATTGAGTTGAACACATTTGTGTTGGTCTACTTTGAGTTCTCCCTTCTGTTCCATTGGTTTGTATGTCTGTTTTTATGCCAGTACCACACTGTGCTTGTTTATTACTGAGCTCTGTAGTAAGTTTTAACCTTAGGTAAATAACTTAACCTTAGGTAAAGTTATTCCATCCACCTTATTTTTATTTTTCAAAATTTGTTCAACTTTTTGGTTCTTCGCCTTTGCATATAAATTTTAGAATAAATTGTTATATATCTACAAAAATTGTGGAGAGATTTTGATAGGAACTGAATTAAACCTATACAGTAATTTGGGGAGATTTGACATCTTTACTGTGTTGAGTCTTCTGACTCAGTGGATCCATTATCATTGTTTTGTTTTTCAGCATACACATCCTGTACATGTTTTGTTAGATTTATATATCAGTATTTAAATTAATTCAGAGCAACCATAGATTGTATAATGTTTTAAATTTCACTTTCCTCAGCTAGTATGTAGAAATACAGTTGATTCTCTATGTTGATTTATATCCTAGGACCTGGCTGAACTTAGTTCCCGGCCTTTTTTCTTGAAGGGTGCAAGCCAGTTATTTTGTAGATCTGGATTTACTTGGTCATTTCCTTGTAGTGTCATTTAAGTGGGTCCTCCATCCCACATACTTCCTGTAAACTGGAGCCAGGTGTAGTGGCTTGTAGAATCAAGTTAAATCTTTTTAGCAAAAATACTTTATTGAATTTGAGAGTTCTTTTTAATCTTTATATTTTTGTAATATATATTAGTTTAGTTTCTTAAGAAAGAGAATAATAATTTGTTTTTAAATTTGGATTGAAATAGTTTTACAAGATCTTGCTCTGAAATTTATATTACATTTTTTAAAAAGGAGGCCTTTTTTTTTTTTGCTACTATATCATATAGAAACCTCTAACTTTGAAGACTTAACACTGCTAGAACTCTAATAAACCACAGATGTACCACTTTTGGGGTAATATAATTTTTATTTTAATTTTTAAGGTTTTACTTGGAAGAACCTCCGGGAACACAGAAGCTCTATCTGGGAAGAACTGCTCCACCATCTAAAGTGGTTCATCTTGGGGACAAAGAACGATCTAACTGGACCAAAGAAGTACAAGGAATTTCAGAGCAGTGAGTGTCATAAAAAGGATTTAATATCATAGAACTAGAGTGGGATCTAATGTACTTATCCTCTAACTTATTTTACACTTAACATGGTAATCTCTCCATATACTATGTCTTCATTTTGTGTTCTTAAGAAAGTAATGACTTGTAGTTTAAAATAATAATGGTTAGCAGTAGATACAGTTTATCTTGCCCAGTTCATCACTAAAATACTTCATTATGTACTGAAATAAAAGAAAGAAAAAAAAGACACGATTGCTTAATACTAGGAATAACAGTTAATACTCTTGCCTATATTTGAGAGTTACGTGTTACTATCCATAAGGCCATTGAATTCCTTGGTCACACATAAGTAATGAAACTAGGAAGGAAGACTGTTCTTTGTTCTCACCCTCTCTCCTCACCCACTCATCTCCACCCAAGCCCCATATGCCCCTGAATTCAGACATGTAACGTCTGTACCAACCTAATAACTAAGAAGGTAACCTTCCTCAGAATGCTCGATTTCAGGGTCACCAGAGTGTGTTGTGTCCCATAATCCCACCCTAACAGTACCTTTCTTTGTTCATCCAAACACTAGGGTTTCCTAAATCAAAACAGAACAATAGAGACTCACAGTGGCACATGAAATGGTGTTATAAATGTTTAGCCATCAGCCTTCCTGTTTAAACTGTAATAGCATCCATTGAGAAATGGGGAATTCAAGGAGACACCGCTTCTACAATTATGGAGCTAATACTAGGCTATAATATTCTTATTCAAAGATGAATAAACAGGGAAAAATCTTAAAACACCATAAAAAACCATCTACTATAAATGAGGGAGATAAATGCAGCTCTCAGGGTAGAAATAGAACATATTTTTGCCTTCCAACAATATAAGTCAGATGCCCTGTTAGAGCTTATATCTTTCTGAATTTATTTATAGCTTAGTAACAAAATCATAATAATAAATTTATTTGATGACCTTAACAACTCTTCTTTAATTTTTAAAAAAGATTTTATTTATTTATTTTTAGAGAGAGGGGAAGGGAGGGAAAAGGGAGAGAAACAGTGATGTGAGAGAAAAACATCAGTGGGAGAAAGAAACATTAATCGGTTGTCTATAAAACATGCCCCAACCAAGGACTGAACATGGAACCCAAGCGTGTGCCCTGACCAGGAATTGAAGGAATCAAACCAGCAGCCCTTCACTTTGCAGGATGACGCCCAACCACAACTGAGCCACACTGGTCAGGGCAACAACTCTTTTTTTAGATAGTGTGTTCCATAAGGGTAGAGAACACATCTGTTTTTGTCACCACTCTGCTCTCATTTCCTGACTGGTGTCTAAACAGTAAATATTTGTTTGAATGAAATAGAGATTATTTCAGTTAAGACTTTCAGTTGGAAAAAACAATCTTCTTCAAAATAATGTGGGTTTCCAGGGGTGTTCAACCTACGGCTCGTGGGCCACATGCAGCTGAGGATGGCTATGAATGAGGTCCAACACAAAATTGTAAATTTACTTAAAACATTATGAGATTTGTTTGTAATTATGTGTCACAATATATTGAATATGTGGCCCAAGATGACAATTCTTCTTCTAGTATGTCTCAGAGACACCAAAAGGTTGGATGCCCCTGGTTAGACATTTGTTTATGTATTCAACAATTATTTATTGATACCTACTAAGTGAATAAAATCCCACAATCCCTACACTCGTGAAACTTATGGCTGGTCGATGGCAGATGGACGTTAATGTCTTGTGTGATTTTGTTTTGTCAAACTGCGACTGATTGCTCTGATGGAGTAGTGCTCTGAGACCATATAATACAAGTGTTTGACCTAATGAGGGAAGAATTTGCCCTCGTCAGAGGAAACTTTCTTGAGGAAATGTTGGCTAAACTGGTACTGAATGTGGAGTAGGAGTTAGGTAAAAAGTGTAAAAGCAGCATGTTTCAGGATGAGGGGGAAATTACATGCAAAGTTCCTGTGGCAAAAGGAAAAGCAGTACGTGTGTGATGGCCAATGTGGCTGGAGTGTTGGAATCAAGAAGGAATGGTACTGAGGATGATGCAGGGGAAGTGAAAGAGGCAAGCTGAGAGGTAAAAGAAAAGCCAGGAGATTTACATGTTATATTATGGAAATAAAGAAAAACAGTGTTTCAGAAATAAGGGACTATGTCATGTAAAATGTTATGAAGAGGTTAAGCAAAAGCTATTCTGGTTGAGCAGTTGGTCTTGTTCACACAAGAGAATGAATTCTAGTACCTGCTAGTTCAAGATCTCTTGTCAACGAAGAAGGGTAGACAAGACTACATAGATTCATGAGCACTCAGGTTTATTTATTCTGGGCATCCTTCTCTTAAATTGCTTTTCTTTAACTGTATTCCTCCCTCATATTGTTTCATATTTTGTCCCCTCCTCCCATACTTCTTAAGCTGTTTGTAATCTGTCTTCCGAGGTGAAAATCACACTACTACTGTTGTTCTGCCCCTGAGGGTTTACCTCACTTATTTATGATTTTACAAATTATGTCAGTAAAATGAGGTGGTGGTCCCATGGTTCCAACGAGTAGGAATAATGCTTGTACAAATCATTCTTAGCTCTCAGACTTCTACAGCAAGAATGTAGAAGCAATTACTTATCTCAGTTATATCTCCATGTATCTTATTCTCCTAAATTCAGCACATCCTTTTTCTGTGAACATGAGACATGAAATACTTCCAAATACTACCAAATTACATGACTTTATTTTTAGAAACCTTCAAAGTATGCACATATGATATGCCTGATAAATTTCTGTATTCCTATGGAACAGATTTCCTTTCTGATGAAAAGGTACCAATAAGATAGTTTGAAGATAGGATATAGGATAGGTGATAGCTGAAGAAGGATATGGAATTGCATAGAGTTGTTTTTGGTTTATTCAGGGAGATTCGATCATGTTTAAAAACAAATGACGAGACGTACAACATTTAAAAGGAGGGAAAACAGTACATTTGAAGATGAAATGAGACCTAATCTTAAAGAAGATGGGATGAAACTGTTGGTGGGCTTATAATGTAATTGCTCTGTCTTTTGATAGTAGAGCTGAGCTAATCATTCATATGTCTAGGAAAAGCAGATAGTTAGATTTAACCAGCACTGGATTTTGCCAGATAGGCACAATGAAAAGATGAAGAGGCAAGGAAGTTTAGGATACTAACTAGGAATGTTCCTGGAATGGAGGACAGTGGAATCTAAGTGGGGTAGAAAGAGAAGTGAGGAAAGTAGAGGGTTAATAGTTTGGGAGAAAGTGTAAGGATAGGTGGACTAGAGATCCTAAATTAAAACAGAGTGGTTGAACAAGCAAGTTAGATGGAAAAGTTTTAGACAAGGTATTTGCATGATTTTGGAGGTGAAAACATAATGGGTGTTTTCATGACCCAAGTCATCACCAAGGGAATAGATAACTGAAGTGGGAAGGATGAGAGAGTTATTGGAGACAGGGAGGTTGTGGAACTGCTGTGGTCTTGGGTAGGTCATATGTGTAATCATGGAGTCACAAAAGAGTAGTTACTGTTAGGGGTTTGAATGTCACACGGGGTCATTAGGAGAACACCAGCACTATCTCCTAGCCCTCACGTACACAGTTTGAAAAGAACCATGAAGAGGATACCACTTGAAAGAGCTACACAGGGAGGTGTTGATACCTTCATTGAAAAAGGTGGATATTGAGGATATTACGGAGTGAAAAGATTTAGGAATTGAAAAAGAACAGAAGACTGGGAGAATGGAGCAAGGGAATACTTTATGGGATATAATGGAGAAGCTGATGATGTATTTAGAGGGTAATTTGTAGGAGAGTGCTTAAACCTTGTACTTCAAACAAGAGATGGATCAACATAAAAAATAGAGTTATCAAAGGACTGGTGGTAAACACTGAAACTATTAAAATAAGAATTAGCTTCAAGTACTAATTCTCATTTTAGATATGGGAAAGTTATAAGACAGCTTGTTTATAATTTAGAAATTTGGGGGAAGTATGAAGTGTTTTTAAAAATTTAATTCAAAAGTAACCATTGATTGGAATATAAAGCAAGATTTCTAACTTGCAAAGTACTGACAAGAAAAAAGTCAAATGAAAAAAAGAATATAGGAGTTTTCTGGTTAAGATGGTGGAGTAGGGAGATGGTATATTTGCCTGCTCCCACAACCACATCAGAATTACAGCTAAACTACAGAACAGTCATTAGTGAGACCCTGAAGTCTAGCTGAACAAAAGTCCTGTAGTTAAGGATATACATAAGAAGCCACATTGAGACTGGTAGGAGGAGTGGAGGTGCAGAGCAGGTTGGTCCCACGCCCACATATGGTGGTTAAAAATCAGGAGAGAGATCTCGGCTGTGGAGGTTCCCCCTGAAGAACAAGGGGTCCCATCCCCTTACCACCAGCCCACATCCCAGTGCCAGGAAAAGAAGTTCCCATAACTTCTGGCTATGAAAGTCAGCAAGGATTGGGGCTAAGATTGACAGAGGGCTGTTGGAATTATAGGCATTCTTAAAGGGCCCACATGTGGACTTACATGGACTTATAGGCAGGAACTGAATTGTCTAGATTCAGGGTGAGGGTTAGAGAGATAGCTTTTTCCCGAACAGAATTGCTGGCAGAAGCCACTGTACCTTTCCTGAGCCCTTCCCCTGCACCTCAGGCAGGCTTTGTATCTGGGTCTCCATCAACCTGGCTCATCCTGCTCTGGGGATTCCCTTAGACCCTGCCCCGCTCAACTAGCAGGCCCACCCAAGCTGCTTCCAGTGACTTTTCCATATAATGCCCTGTCTTGACTTATGCTTCAAACTTTCCTAAAATCTCTCAAAGGTTCATAAACCCCAAATAAGCATCAGCTGGCCTTGGTATGCCCCATACCTCTTGCTAAGCAGATCCAAGCCTGGCACTAGTAGCAGCTGTCCTAAGTTGTCAGCTAGCCTCTTCCAGTCACCTCCAAGCCTAGCACAAATGGCAGTGATCTGCAGAACACATCGTAGCTAATACCAGGAGACCTTGGTCAGGGCTCAGGCAGTGGCTGACCTTGGTCTGCACCTCTCAAGAGGCCCCAGAACCAACATACCTGGTGGCTAACTCCTCCACTGTAGTCACAGGAGTCCCTCACAACCAATGGGCCTGAGGGTCAGTACCTCCCACTGACATGCCAACAGTAATCAAGACTCAGCTATAACAGGAGGGACAACCCACACAAAGCACACACCTGGAGCACCTGGCTCAGGTGATCGAGGGAGTGAGACTGCATTCCACTGGACACCCACCTACTACAGAAGGCCACTCTTCTGAGACCAGGAGACCTAAAAGCTCTACCTGATACATAGAAACAAACACAGGGAGGCTGCCAAAACTTGGAGACAAAGAAATATGTCCCAAATGAAAGCACAAAACTACAGAAACAAACTAAACATACTGGAGACAAGCAGTCTACTAGATGCACAGTTCAAAACACTGGTTAAAAGGATGCTCAATGATCTCAGTCAGAACTTCAGCAAAGAACTATAGGAAACATAAAGTTGGATATAGAAAACATAACAAGTTAGAAGTGAAGAATGTAATACCAAATGAGGAATATACTAGAAGGAATCAACAGTGGATTAGATGAAGAAGAGGATTAAGTCAACATTTCTGAGATAAGGTAGCAGAACACACCTAGGCAGAACAATGAAAAGAAAACAATCCAAAAAAAAATGAAGATAGTTTAAGGGACCTCTGGGACAACTTCCAGTGTACCAACATTCGCATCATGGTGTATCATAAGAAGAAGAGAGAGAACAAAGAATTGAAAACCTTTTTGAAGAAATAATTACTGAAAACTTCCTTAAACTGGTGAAGGAAATAGACTTACATGCCAGAAGCCACAGAGTCCCAAACAGCATGAACCCAAAGAGGTCCACACCAAGACAAATCATGATTAAAATGCCAAAGATTAAAGAGAGAATCTTAAAGGCAGCAAGAGAGCAGTGAGCTAACTACAAGGGAGTTCCCATAAGACTTTCAGCTGATTTCTCATCAGAAACACCAGGCCAGAAGGGATTGGCATGAAATAATTCAAAGTGATGAAAAGCAAGAACCTACAATTAATATTATTTTCCCCAGCAAAGCTGTCATTTAGAATGGAAGGGCAGATAAAGTGCTTCCCAGATAAGGTCAAGTTAAAGGAGTTCATCATCAACAAACCATTATATGAAATGTTAAAGAGACTTTTTTAAAAAGAAGGTAAAAAAAGATAAAAAATATAAGTAATAAAATGGCAGTATGTACATACTGTCAACATTTGCTTTAAATGCAAATGGATTAAATGCTCGCACCAAAAGATAGGGTAGGGTAGCTGGATGGATAAGAAAACAAGACCTTTGTGCTGTCTACAAGAGACTCGACTTCAGATAGACACACACAGACTGAAAGAAAGTAAAGGAATAGAAGAAGATTGTATGAAAAAGGCAACAAACAAAGCTGGGGTAATAATACTTATCCCAGAAAATATAGACCTTACAACAAAGGCTATATAGCATGAGACGAAGAACCCAGCATTTCCACTTCTGGGTATTTATCTGAAGAAACCCAAAACACTACTTTGAAAAGATATATCCACCCATATGTTTATTGTAGCATTATTTACAATAGCCAAGTGGGGAAGTAACCCAAGTGTCTATTGGTGGACGAATGGATAAAGAAGTGGTGCATATATTCAATGGAATATCACTCAGCTCTCAAGAAGAATGAAATCCTGCCATCTGCAACAATGAGAATGGACCTCGGGTATTGTGCTGAGGAACTAAGTCAGATAGAGAAAGACAAAGGCCATATGCTTTCTTTTATTTGTGGAACCTAAAAAAACAAAATAAATGAACAGCAAGAAACTAACTCATAAATACAGAGACCATTTTGATGGCTGCCAGATGAGAAGTATGTTGGGTGAAAAAGGGGAAGGGATTGAAAAGTACAAATTGGTAGTTACAAAATAGTCAGGGGGATATAAAGTGGAGCACAGGGAATATAGTCAGTAATATTGTAATAACTGTATGGTGGGTGTCAGATGGGTACTAGATTTATTGGGCTGATCACTTTGTAAGTTATATACATGTCTAATCAGTATGTTGTCCAGCTGAAACTAATATAATGTATGTCAACTGTAATTGAAAAATAAAAAAATTATTTTAAAAAACAAAGAAGATACAATAGTAAAATAAAACATAGTTTAGGATGCTTAAAATGATAAATAAAGTAAGATGATAGATATATGACCAAACTAAGACTTGTGTCATTAAATCTAAGTGACTGTAACTCCTCAATTAACATACAGAAGCACTTTGATTATATCACCAGCATCGTTACCCCAATGTAGGCCAACTATAGGAAGTACACCTAACACCAAAATTAGTAAGATCTAAAGTGCAGTAATCCTCCATCATCTATAAAACTGTATCAGAAAGTACAGTTTTATATTTATTTCCAACTATTTAAAAATACATGTTTGTTTCTGCATAGTCTCAGTAAATAACACATTATTAAATATACTTGGGAAATCCAGGTAGAAAGAAAGCAGAAGTTGCAAAGTTAAAAATCAGACAAAACGGAAGGATAAAATAGTAAATAGGGGAAAAGGTAACTACAGAAAGTTTATTTCACAATGTTCCCAGAACAACATAAGTCTTTATACACTGAATAACATACACCTCATTTATTTGGTGGATTCTGAAATGCATATTTTCACTTTTTTGTCATCTTTGAACTTAAACTTTTACAGTGTTATAATTTAATTGGTGGACTCTTTTTGGCTCAGTGGTACATAAATTAATAATATAGTGTCTTACAATCAGTGGTGTCTTAAAATCTGCAGGAAAAACTGAAACAAATTAAGGAACACCATAATTTGGGAGACTGACATTTCTGTTCCTGACAGATCTAGTAATCAAAAAAACAAATATGTATGCCCTGGCCTGGTGGCTCAGTTAGTTGAAGCATTGTCCCATACACCAAAAAGTTGCAGGTTCAATCCCCAGTCAGCGGGGACCTGAAAAAAACTGGAATTATCTTCTGGAGGGCGGGTCCCTTGTAGTACAGCCTTCCCTGTCTGGGTTAGTGTTCTAGGAACACATCTGTATCAGTGTACTAGCCTGCGTTGTTGTAAGAGGCTGTGTTCGACTTCAGTGAATTTTTTTTGAAGGCTCTTTTAATGCATTTGGCCATTTTGTGATGGGTGATTTACGAGCACGCCTGCTCACATCGTGCTGAGTGTTCAGCAGTTTTTGACCAAAACTGCCATGACCTTTGTGCCCCACCCTCCCTATTCACCCGATCTCGCCCAAACAACATCTTTATATTTCCCTGGATGAAAAAATTCCTCAAAGAGAAATATTTTTGCTGATGTGGAAGAGGTGAAACAAAATGGCACAAGCACTAAAAGGCATCAAAATTGGTAAGTTCAAAAAGTGTTTTAAGCAGTGGAAAAACATCTCGATAGGTGTTATTACATCAAATGGAGAGTCCTTTGAAGGTGACTGAAGTTTACGCATATAAGAATAAATACACAATATTTATAAATAAATTCCAGGTTCTTTTGGGTCCTCCCTCGTAACTAGGTTGCAGGTTCGAGCTCTAGTTGGGGTGTATATGGAGGCAACTGGTAGATGTTTCTCTCTCACATCGATCATTCTCTATCTCTCTCTGTCTCCTCCTCTCCCCTCCTCCATCCTCTCTAAAATCAATAAACATATCCTTTTGTGAGGGTTGAAAAGCAAAAACAAATATGTAGATACAAAATCTAAGCAATATAATCAATTGATTTAATAATTATAGATTAGATTCTGCACCCCATGTAAAAAATAAACTCTTCATGTAGGCTTATAAGTAAATACAAGAAATTTTAAAACTACTGAAAGAATACAACAATGACCCCAAAGCTATAAAAGTATAAAAGTAAAGAAAGAGTAAGTAGAGAAAAATCTCCTGACCACTTGGGAGTTTAAAAGTATTGTCCTAAACTCTTTTTTATAGAAATAGAAAGTTTAAATAGAAAGTGTTTTTTTAGTATATATAAAGAGAAAAAATATGTACAAATCATAAGTGTATTATTACTTGATAAATTTTCACATGCATAAACAGAATACAAGTCAAGAAACAGAACCAAGAAAAAATTGCCTTCATCTCTCAAAGTGAAAGCCCCTTACACCACAGCTGTCCAACCATTACTATTCATTTCTCTTCCCCAGTGACAACTATTTTGATTTTTTGAACAGATTAGTTTTCCAATTTTTGAATGTTATATGATTTATTCATACAGAGTGTACTCCTTTTGAACCTGATTTTTGCTCAGTACTGTGATTCTAATATTCATTTGTAACATACAGTTTTTTCATTTTTGCTAATAATAGTATTACATTTTATGAAGACAACTCAATTTATTTATGCACTCCATTGTAGATGAGTATTTGAGTTGTTTCTCATTGGGAACTTTTGGTGAATGCATATGTAGGCATTTCTGTTAGGTACATATCTTATGAGTAGAATTACTGCTTCATAGGATATGCTTAAGCTCAGCTTTGGTAAATACCACCGAAAAGATTTTTGCAGAGTTAGCACATCAGTTTACATTCTTAGCAGTTTATAGGAATTCCTGTTTTTCTGTACCCTCATCAATACTTAGTACTGTTGTCTTTTCCATTTTAGCCATTGTGGTATAGTGGTATCTCATTTTGGTTTAATTCCTATTTCTCTCATGACTAATGAAGTTGAACATCCTTTTATGTTTGTTGTCCATTTAAATATGCTCTTTTGTGAAATGCCTGTTCAGTTGTTCTCCCCTTTTTTTTATTGAATTGTTTACCTTTTTTTATTTGTAATTTTTCTTACTTATCTTTGGTGTCATTCTCAATTTCAGGAAAAACCTTTAAATGATTCCCTAAATACGATGATTCCTGTAGAGCTTTTTATTTTTTAATATTCTTTATCAGATTATGGAAATTTGCTTTCATTCCTAGTAGGTTAAATGTTTTTAATCATCAATTGGTACTGATTTTGTCAAAAAATTTTTCTGCCTCTGTGAAAATGATTATATGCCTTCCTTTTGTCTGTAATTTAGGTAATTACCTGGATTGAATTTCAAATATTAATATACCCCTGAATTCCTGTAATGAATCCCATTTGGCTGTGATATATTATCCTTTTTATGTATAATGGGATTTAATTTGTTAAATTTTGTTGAGGATGTTTGCATTTATTTTCCTGAGAGAGATTGGCCTATAATTTCCCTTTCTCATAATGTCCTTGTCAGCTTTGATACCAAGAGTACTCGTGTAATAACTTTTGAATGAAAGTGGTAGAAAAAATTCCATTGAATTTTTAGAAAATGATACCAGAATGCTACACTTCAAAAGTTTATTGGAGGGGAGGGGCCAAAAAAAAAAAAGTTTATTGGAAAACTTCTGTTTCTGGCTAAGATGACGTGGCTTATTTCAGAGCAACCCTACCATTAAGAACAAAACCATATAAGTATAAGCTGCCGTGAAAAAATATATATATACTATATAATGTTACTTAAAATATTATACGTATAATATTATATAGTATATATTATATAGTATATATTATATAATACATATATTTATATATAAACACATAATAAAAATTAAAATATTGTTATAAAGAGCCTAGTAGGTGGTCTGAATAGGAATAAGGACATACTAAAAATTGAATCAGTGGGCTAAAAGACCAGCTGAGGGATTCCATCAGCACATAGTAAAAATCACTGTGAGATGAAAATAGTCAGACTTTATAATATCTGTCTAATAGGAATTCTAGAGAGAAGAAATAGAAAGGAGATAAGAAAATATCCCTCAAATAAAGAATGGTCGTATCTTTAAATCAGGGGTCAGCTAAGTTTTACTGTAAAGACCTGACAATAAATATTTTAGGCTTTGTAGACCCTCACAGTTTGTCCCAAGTATTCTGCTCTGTTGTAACATAAAAGCAGCCATATCAGTAAATAAATTATGTCCCAGTAAAATTTTATTTACAGGAATAGGAGGCAGTCTGGTTTTGCCTCAGGGTTATAGTTAACCCTACTGAGCTTGAAAAGGCCTACTGAATGTCCCATCAACCTTTCTCTGTCTGTCTGAATTTACCTATTCTGGATGACTCATGTAAATGGAATGATGTGACTTTTAGTGTCTGGCTTATTTCACTTAGCATGTTTTTGAAGTTCATATACATTGTTGTGTGTATCAGTAATCATGTTTTTATGGCTGAATATTCCATTGTATGGATATACCACGTGTTGTTTATCCATTCATCTGATGGTGGACATTTGGATTGTTTTTACCTTTTCACTGTTGTGAGTAGGGCTGCTACGAGCATTTATATATAAATGTTTAAGTATCTGTTTCTAGTTCTTTGGGTAGATACTTAGAAGTGGAATCGCTGGACTATATGACAGTTCTCTGTTTAACTTTTTGAGGAACTGCCAGACTGTTTTACACAGTGACTGCATCATTTTACTTTCCCACCAGCACTATATGTGTTACAATTTCTCCACGTTCTTTCCAATACTTGTTTTCACTCTTTATGGTGTAGCCTACCTAGGGGTAAAAAACACAGGAGTTTCTTATAGCTCTGAGTTTTCATGTAATTCCACAGACATTGGGAGAGGTATCCACAGAGTAAGGGAAAAAAAAAACTAATGCAAAAGTCTTAAGTTAGGCACTCAGAACTGTCAGCATGTTTGTTTAACATTTATTTAAGCATTTAAATAAGAGATGATGGTTGGAATGATGACTATCATCCTAAACTATACGCACACTCATACATGTCTGTATTTTTTTAATTCTTTCCTTCAGCTACCTGAGAAGAAAAGGAATAATAATAAATGAAACATCTGCAGTTGTATATGCTCAATTACTTACAGGTCGTAAATATCAAATAAATCAAAATGGTGAAGTTCATCTAGAGAAACAGTGGTCAAAACAAGTTCTTCCTTTTGTTTATCAAGCTATTGTTAAGGTAAGTCTTCATCAGGTCTCAATTCTGTCTTAGTGTTCACTGTCACACTGTGTGAAGAGTAATCAAATTAACATTTGTTTATGAATAGAAGAGTAAGGTAGCATTGTTTAATGGAGACTATTATTTAATATAATTTGCAAAATAATATTGTTTGTTTTAAAGGAGTATTACATACTCAAGAAACTTTGTGGTTAGGAACTTGTCTTTTTAATTTATTTCTTAACTTAATCTCTAAAAGAAAAATCCCAGCCTTAATTTATACCCTTGCATTATTAGATTTTTATTCTCAAAAAAAAAGTTTGCCTTACATAAATTAGTATATGGAAAAGGCTGTTGTGTTTGTAATCTTAGATATGGTATGGGGACAAAAAATTTTTTTAAAGCATGTAGTGATACTGTAATTTTGGGGAAGCAGTATAGTGATTAAGAGCACAGACTTCTTAGCTGTATGATCATGGGCAAAATTCACCCAATTTGTGTTCCTTTGTTTTGTCATCTGTAAAGTGGGACTAATATGACCTGACTGGTGTGGCTCAGCAGATTTAAGCGCTGGCCTGTGTACCAAAAGGTCTCTGGTTCAATTCCCAGTCAGAGCACATGTCTGGGTTGCAGACCAGGTCCCCAGGCGGGGACGTGCAAGAAGCAACTGATCAATGTTTTTCTCCCTCTCTTCCCCTCTCTCTAAAAATAAATAAAATATTTAAAAGAAAAATAAATTGGGGCAAATAATAGTCTCTGCCACAGAGGGTTGTGTTATGAATTAAATGAATTTAGAAATACGTGATGTACCTAGAATTTATCTGGTATATAAGCAGTCAGTAAATTTTAGTTAATGTTGTTAGGTAGACAGTCTTTAAATTAGACATTTATAGATAAAATAACCATAATCCCACAGGAAAAAAACTTGGTGTGCAATCTATAGAAGTTATGATTGTGATGATATACTTTTATATTTCATTCTGTATAGGACATCCGAGCTTTTGATTCCCGTTTCTCCCATATCAAAACATTGGATGACTTGTTTCCCCCAAGAAGTATGGTCTTTATGCTGGGAACCCCCTATTACGGCTGTGCTGGAGAAGTTAGTTCCTGTTATTGTTAATTAATTTTTTTCTGGTTTGAAGTTAATACAATTCTTTAACTTCTCTTCATTTAGGTGTAAAATAAAAGGTAATACTGAAGGGGAAAAATAAGAATGAATTCTTCATATAACTAATGAACATAGTATTTGGCTGTATATATTTTTAGTCTTGAGCAGGTTGATGTTGGGCGGTGGGGAGAAAAAGAATTCAGAACCTGCTCTCTTTAATGGTATATTGTGGTGGCAGATATAAATTAATTCTGTAGTTATTTTAGATGTATTATTGGGTTGATGAATTTGTAAATGCGTTGATGTTTTGGGGAAGTCCAGTTCTCGTGTGGAAAACAGTACATGCAAATAGGCATGTATGCCAATACATACACATATTTTCTAGCTCTTTTTGCACCAAAGGATCAGAAGTAAAGACTCTGGTAGCAGTGAACACATGTAATACCCAGACCTTGACCTGTAATGCCATGTCCCACCAAGAAGAACAGGGCTTCTCAGACAAATGGTGGGCTACAGGGCTGGGGCAGGGTAGGTATAAGATGAGCCTGAAACTTCTTGTTGTATCACAAAATAAGGGAGTGCTCAAAAGAATGATGGGAGCACATCACATAGTCACAGGGACCACGTTTAAGGGGCTCCTGCTGGTCAAGTCTGGGACAAATTGAGTATCAAAATAATTAAGTACAGTAATGAATTATAAATCATTGGTGGGGGAGATTGGAATTTGTAATTGCTTAGTGGTAATAAGTAAATAGTGAAGGGAAGGGTTCTTGCTTAGAGTATTATGTAAAAGGTAAATGTGGGGGTAATGCTAGGGGTGGAAACCATTGTTTTATAACCATTAGGATATAGATTGAATTAGGTAATAATCATTATTGGAAACTAAATCTAGAGGAAATTTTTGATCAGGAGTGGGGTATTTTCATAGTCTTGAAAGTGTTTTCCCACAAACTGTTTATTAGTTTTGAGGACAACAAATAATTGTACAGTGAAGAAATTGAGCAACATCTTGATGCTATGATCAAAGTTAGTATTATGATGAGGTACAGATGAAAGTATTCAATATATTGAGTGTCTCCAGAAGTGATAAGAAGCACACATCAGCTGTGCAGTATTCTGGCTCTGAGTATTATATAACCTTAAGCTAATCACAAGGAAGCATCAGAGAAGTTGAAAATGCATAACCTTTTTTTTAAGGCAGGGTGGAGAGAGAGGAATGAATTGTATTCTTCAAAATGTCAGTGTTATGAAAGAGAGAAAAGTTCTGAATATATTCTAGATTGAAGGAAATTAAAGGGGTATGACAGTTAAATGCAATATCTGATCATAACCTGAATCCTGTAGTAGAGGAGAAAGGAGTTTTTTTATAAAGGACATTTTTAGGTGAACTGACAAAATAGGACTGTGGGCAGTAGTTTATAGTATTTTATCAATGTAAACTTTGTACTTAATAATTATACCGTGATTATATAATAAAAATGTCCTTCTTAGGGAATAGACACTGAAATACTTAGGGGTAAGCAGCACAATACATGTAATATACCCTCAAAAGGTTCAGAAAAATAATTACGTATATTTAAATGCACAGGCAGAGCACAAATGTTAACACAAGTAGAAGAAAATGTTAACAAGTAGGTTCATCTGGGTAAGTGTTATTCAGGTGTTCTTTGACCTGTTTTTGCAACTTTTTAGTAGTTTAAAATTATTTGCAAATTAAAAAGCAAGGTACAATGACTCAAATTTGCAGTTTAATCACATTCACTTATAAATTCCAAGAGAATTTCCACTATCCAACTTTGTTGTCTTATTGTATCTCAGAAATAATAAAATGTTCGATTAAGTAGAAGAGTCAAGTAAATAAAATGGAGTGAAACAGAGTAAAACATACGGTGATTTTTTTCCTGCAAGGTTCAGGATTCAGGGGACGTGATTACAGAAGGTAGGATTCGTGTGGTTTTCAGCATTCCATGTGAACCCAGTCTTGATGCTTTAATACAGAACCAGCACGTGAGTACTGTAGTCCATATTGTTTAATTCCGAATTGAGCTTTAAAAATATTAGAGGGGTCCTGGCTGGTGTGGCTCAGTGGATTGAGTGCTGGCCTGCGAACAAAGGGTGGCCGGTTTGATCCCCAGTCAGGGCACATGCCTGGGTTGTGGGCCAGGTCCCCAGTTGGGGGTGTGCGAGAGGCAACCACACACTGATGTTTCTCTCCCTTTCTTCTTCTCTTCCCCCCTCTAAAAATAAATAAAATCTTTTAAAAAATTAAAAATAAATATATTAGAAGGACATTTTTGCCAACTTCTTTGAGTTTATTGCAAATATTTTATTGAGTACTGATTAAAAGCTCTCAAAGCTACATCTAGGATTATTTAAAAATCAGTGTAAACTTTGCTCAGAACTTCATGTAGACCTTTGAGGGAGAAATCACTGAAATCCCATTATTAATCTCTAATGGTTATTGTAGGTTATTGTATTAAAGCTTTTAAGCAGCACATTGATTAGCATACCCTCTGGAAATAAACTTGGGTTTTTTAATGTTTCATAATTGAAGCCTTCCTTTTTTAGTTACAATGACAAATGGCCTTCCTGTACAAATTTAATGTCTCTACTCAACTAAAGATGAACAGCCCCTTGAGTAAATTAGGAAATTTCATGTAAGGTCACAACATCCTTACTCAGGACCTATTTCTCCAAAGATGTTTACTGGCCTCCTTTTATTTTTCCCTGTTAAAATAAGGGGAGGATGCTGGTATCTGTTATTTTTGCTTATTGATTGGGTAATTAACTTGACTAATATTAATTCACAAGCAGCCAGCTATTGCTACTTTCATTTTCTCTAATGGTAAAATCTAAAGCTTGTCCTGTGGGATGAATTTAAGGCATTAGGCATCAGCATACCCATGGGGAAACTTTAGGGAAGGCAGAAAAGTTCCTAAAATCTTACCATCAGGCCTATTTTGGAGAAAGAATCCAGAAAGGAGTCAGGAAACCAGGAGAGTGGCTGTTAGGTAAGGAAGTTGGAGTTCGTTCTGGATGTCTTTGGAAGAACTTTGATTCATTCCTTCGTGCCTGCCTTTTTCTAGGAGCCTGCTCACTTCTAGTGTGCAGTGATGTTGCTCTGTGGGCCTTCTTCAAGATTCCTTTTCTTCATGTACCTTTAACTTCTGTTGAAGCCTTCTTTCTCTTCCTTAATGTTCTTGGCTGTTTATTTTACATGTTCTAGGATATTTGTATGGTTTTAATTAATTTTGATTATACTATAACCCGGTATTTTTCAAGAGAAGTACTATTGGTATTTTGGGCCGGACATTTATGTCCTTTATATTGCAGGACAATTGGCACCCTTGGCACCTAAACACCAAATTCTAGTAGCCTGTGCCAATTATTATAACTTCATGATTATTAGAAAAGTGGTACTACCTGTGATAGACCTCAATTTTTACTGTCTGTTCTGGAAAGCATACTTGATTTGTCTGTATTATTTCCAGGTCTGATAAGATTCTTGATGGAGAAACTGTATCATATTCTTTACTAGCCCATTAATATATTTTAATAGTATCTTTATATTCCAGACCACTAAAAATATTTGTCCATTTTGACGTGATTGTAGACATGATCATTAAAAAAATAATGGTGTCTGAATTAATTCCTTACCAATCTCTGGAAGTTTTGTATATATTGGTAATAAGATGTTCTTATATTCTTATAAAATGTTTATATAAAATATATAACTTATATAATAGTACATTTATTTATTTATATATTCATTAATGTAAGTGGAGCACCTGAAACCCATATGAAATAAGTGTGCATCACTGTGTACGCTGTTAGAAGCGTGTGGTCACTCACCACACTCAGTGCTGGGTTTTCGGTTTGCTTCCTGGTTAGAAATTATGTGATCTGATATTTTTTAAAAAAATTGACAGTCTGCATGGTTTCTCTCCTTAAGATTACATTTTATTGACTGTTAATTATAAACTTACACATACTTGTTACTTTCATGTGATTATGAATATTAGGAGAAACAAGTATTATTTATATCCGTATATGAAGTATACTGTTAATTTTGTTCAGTAGCAGCTATTTTGATGACATACTTATGTTTTATTGATTATAATAATTATCAAGGCCTCATTTTGTCCCAGGTACTTTACTAAGCCCTATTTGGAATATAAAAATTAATTCTTAGCTGCAGTGTTTGCCACTTAGTATTTAGAGTAGAGCTTATTTCTTGAGACAGGTTCACAAACTGTGTATTTCCTCTTCCTTTTTCCGGCCCTTGGGCATTCTATCCTTTAAGAAGGAGGAAGAGCAGAGAAATTCTGCCTACAGATCCTTTAAAAAGAAAGGGAAGTGATCACTTACTTTTGAGAATTTTTATATAGCCACAATCCAATGACTAATCTTGTCTTGGATACCTCCAAACTTCAAACATAAAGAAATAACATTGAATGCTTTGTGTTTCTGTAATTGACTTTTTGTTTTTATATTTAAAGAAATATTCTATAAAGTACAACCCAGGATATGTGTTGGCCAGTCGCCTTGGAGTGAGTGGATACCTTGTTTCAAGGTTTACAGGAAGTATTTTTATTGGAAGAGGATCTAGGAGAAAGTAAGTTTATGTTAAAGAAATTTACTTAAAAGTGGCAGAAAAAATTGAATGATAAAGATAAAATGGTTAATATTTCCATATATATTTTCTCTCATTAGTTGCTCTGACTTGTCCTTAAAAATTATGCATAAAATCCTCTGATGGTAATGTTATCTAAATGACGCATGTTATCAGTGATTGAAAAGATAATTGTTATTTTTAGCAGCTAACAAATTGAACCTTGAAATAAGGTATCAAGGTGTGTGTGAATCTCAGTAATATATTTCCCTGCATTTTCTTATTCACTCTCCTGTCTAATTATATAATATATGTTAACTGTTAACGTATGCTTTGTTAACTTGGATTTTGAAGCCTTTCCTCTATTTTTTAATTACTGCTACTTGGGAAATAACTGTGGTAATTAAAATACAGAAGACAATCAAAACTAAGTTTTTCTAAGAATTGAAAGCAAAACTTTTTGTTCTTTAAACAAGATATTAAAACTTGTATGTGTACATGTGGTTTAAATTTAGCCCTCATGGAGACCATAAAGCAAATGTGGGTTTGAATCTCAAATTCAACAAAAAAAATGAAGAGGTACCTGGATATACAAAGAAAGTTGGAAATGAATGGATGTATTCATCTGCTGCAGAACAGCTTCTTGCAGAGTACATAGAGAGGTAAGTGCCGAACAAGATGCTACTGGGCATCCAGAAACATAGGAATGCAATAATAATTTTGCCTTACTGATAGCAATTTTAGAGGAAAAATGTTTCTTTTAGGAAAATTTGACTTGTATTACATATGAATATTTTTTGACATTGACAGAGATTTATTTTAATTTAAAAAAGTTTTTTTAATTTCAGTTGACATACAATACTATGTTAGTTTCAGATACACAACATAGTGATTATAGACATTTATATAACTTTCAAAGTGATCACCCCACGAAGTCTAGTACCCACCTGACACTATACATACTTTTACAATTATATTGACTATATTCCCTATGCTATATTTTGTATCCTTGAGGCTATTTTCATAACTGCCAACTTGTATTCCTTCATACCTTCCCTTTTTTTTATCCATACCCACAACACCCATGTCATCTGGCAACCATCAAAATGTTCTATGTATGTATAAGTTTATTTCTGTTTTGTTCATTTATGTTTTAGATTCTACATATAAGAGAAGTCTTGTGGTATTTGTCATTCTCTGTGTGACTTACGTCATTTAGCATAATACCCTCTAGGTCCATCCATCCATCCATACAGTCGCAAATGGTGAGATGTCGTGCTTTTTTATGGCTGAGTAATATTCCACACTGTATATGTACCACATCTTTTTTATCCATTTTCTGTCAATGGACACTTAGTTTGCTTTCATATCTTGGCTATGGAAAATAGTGCTACATTGAATATAAAGGTGCCTCTGCCTTTTCGAATTAGTGTTTTGGATTTCTTCAAAGACTCAGAAATGGAATTGCTAAGTCACATAGTAAATTTTTTGAGGAACCTCTATACTGTTTTCCATAGTGGCTTCACCAATTTATAATCATACCACCAGTGCTCAGAAGTTCCCTTTTCTCTATTCTGACAGTTGTGAGGCGATACCTCACTGTGGTTTTAACTCACATTTCTGTGATGATTAATGATGTGGAACAACTTTTTATATGTTTATTAACCATTAATATGTCCTCATTGGAGAAATATCTATTCAGCTCCTCTGTACTATTAAAAATTGGATTGTTGGGGGGGATTTTGGTGTTAAAATATGTGAGTTCTTCATAAATTTTGCATATTAACCCCCTATTGGATGTATCTTGGCAAATTTCTTCCATTCAATAGGTCGTCTTTTTGTTTGGTTGATGATATTTTTCCTCTGTACAAGAACTTTGTAGTTTGATGTCTCATTTGTTTATTTTTTCTTTTGTTTCCCTTCCTCGGGAGACGTACTAAAAAAACCATTACTTAGAGTGATGTGAAAGATTTTACTACCTATGTTTTCTTCTAGGAGTTTTATGGTATTCAGTCTTAAATTTTAGTCTCTAATGCACTTCGAGTTTATTTTTCTATGTGGTGTAAAAAGTGGTGTGGTTTCTTTTTTTTTTTCTTTTTTCTATTTGCATTTATCTGTCCAGTGGTCTCAACACCATTTATTTTAAGAGATTATCTTTATCCCATTGTATAATCTGGTCTTTTTTGTCTTCTTTTTGAGAATGCGTAAAGAAAAATCTTGTTTCAGAAACCTACCTAGTCATCAGTTGTTATTGTTGGTAAATCCTTAATAAAGCAAGCAGCAGACAGGTACTCTTCTGTTCCCGGTTTAACGAAGTGCAGATTTCTACACAGTTACCAACGTACTAAAAATAATGTTGATCGGATGTGGTATTCTTATTTACTCAGCTTTCCAATACCAACATCGTTCTATGTTGGCAGTGTCAGGGCAGGAGCCGGGCGTTACCTAAGCCATTCCCGGGACCGGAACTGCCCATTTGCTTGGTTCCCACCCTTCTAACGCCGTTAGAAGTGCTTTTCAGCCAGAGCAGTCGCCCAGGAGCAGGTCTAGCCAGATGACTACTGGAGCCTTTGTTTTGAGGGACAGCGGATTGGCGTTCTGGTTTGGCAACCAGGACGGCGAGCTGGGACTCCAGCAGCTCCTTGGTCCCTTCTCTGACTACGTGTGCAGGAACCCTGCCAGCCCACCCACTGCCCCATCCCAGCACCAACCAGAAGGGACAGTTGTAAGGCCAACACTGCCCTTCAGCGCCTGTGTGCTCCGTGTCTTTGGAAAAGTCAACAGTGTCCCTTCTAATTCTAGACACAAAGTACATTTGTTTTAAGCAATGATTTCAAAAAAAAAAAAAA
>CM052539.1:94683467-94701540 GCA_028533065.1 Trachops cirrhosus
ATTAATTGACCATATAGGCCTGGGTTTATTCCTGGGTTATCTATTCTTGTTCCTTATCATAAGAAAAACTATTTAACCTCTTCCTCATTGAGTATGCGGTTAGCTGTATTTAGCTGTGGTTTGTCATATATGGCCTTAGTTATGTTGAAATATGTTTTCTGTATTCCCACTTTGTTGAGAGTTCTTATAAATGGATGGTGGTTTTTGTCAAATCCTTTTCTTCATCTATTGATAGGATCATATAATTTTTATCCTTTGTTTTGTCTTTGTGATGTATCACATTAATTGATTTGCACATCTTTAGTCATCCCTGCATTCCAGAAATCCCATTTGAGTTTGGGTGTATGACATGACCTTTTTAATGTATTGCTGAATTTGTTTTGCTGACATTTGTTGAGACTTTTGGTATCTATATTCAGCAGGGATATTGGCCTATAATCTCTTTGTATAGTGTCTTTGTGTAGTTTTGAAATGAGGGTAATACTGTAAAGTGAACTTGAGAGGCTTCTCCCCTCTTCAATTTTGAATAATTTGAGTAGGATAGGTGTTAAATTTTTTCTGAATGTTTGATAAAACTTGCCTGTGAAGCCATCAGTTTAGGACTTTTGTTTCTTGGAAGTTTTTTGATTACTGACTCGATTTCATAGGTCATAGTCTGTTTGAATTTTCTGGTTCATCTTGCTTTAGTCTTGGAAAATTGTATGTTTCTAGTAATTTATTTATTTTTTCTAGGTTTGTTGGCATATAACTGTTTATAGTATTTTCCTACAGTCCTTTGTATTTGATGTCACTTGTTACTTCTTTTTTTCCATTTCTCATATTATTTGGGTCTTCTCTCTTGGTTTTCATGACTCTGGTGAAAGTGTTACCAGTCTTGTTTATCTCTACAAAGAGCCAGCTGTTGGTTTATCTTTTGTATTGTTTTTAGACACAAGTTTATTTCTGCTCTGATCTTTATTCTTTTTTTCTTCTTCTTACTTTGTGCTTCATCTCTTTGTTCTTTTCTGGTTCCTTTAGGTGAAAGGTTAGATTGTGTATTTGTGATTTTTTTTATCTTGAGATAGGCACATATTGCAATGAATTTCTATGTTCAGCTGCTTTGAGTGTGACCTATAGATTTTTGGCTTGTTGTATTTTTATTACCATTCCTCTCATGATATTTTTGATATTTTCTTTGATTCCATTGTTAACCCAGTGATTGTTTTGTAACATGTTATTTAGTCTCTATATGTGTGTATGTTTCAGTTTTCTTCTTGTAATTAATTTGTAGTTTTATACCACCGTGATTCAAAAAGGTGCTTGTTGCAGTTTAATTCTTCTTAAATTTATTGAGACTTTTATTGTGATCTAACACGTGATGTATTCTGGAAAATGTTCTATGTGTGTTTGAAAAAAATGTATATTCTGCTGCTTTGGGTTGAAATATTCTAGAAGTATCAGTCAAGTCCATCTGGTCTAATCTGCCATTTATGGCAACTGTTTCCTTGTTGATTTTCTGTCTGGGTGATATATCCATCGATGTCAGTGGGGTGTTTAAGGCCCCTAATGTGACTTTATTGATTATTTCTCCCTTTATATCATCAATATTTGCTTTACATATTTACTTACTAGTATGTTGAGTACAGAAATGTTACAGGGATTATATCCTGTTGGATTGATCCCTTTGTCATTATGAAATGTCATTCTTTGTCTCTTGATACAGATTTTTTAAAAAAGTATACTGTATTTTTTGGACTATAAGACACCCCCCCCCATTTGGAAGGAATAATGGTTATTAATGCTGCTGTTGAGTGCTGTTTACATATACATTGGGGAAATACTATATTATTTATGTTATTAAATATTTTACCACATTTTTTGCTTCGAAATTTTTTTTCCTATTTCCCTCCTCTAAAACCTAGGTGTGTCTTATGGTCCTAAAAATGGTATATTGGACAAATATACCGGTGCATGGACAATGCTCTAATCAACTATGTCACACTGGCCAGAGCAGTTGTTGTTCTTTTTTTTTTTTTTTAAAGAACTCTAACGTTTTTGTGATACTGGTTTTGTGGTGGAGAACTCTTCTTTTCTGGGAAGCTCTTTATCTGCCCTTCAATTCTAAATGGTAGTCTTTCTGTGTAGAGTAATCTTGCTTACGTGCTTGCTTTTCATCACTTGCATCCCTTGTGGCCTGCAAAGTTCCTGTTGAGAAATTAGCTGACTGTCTTATGGGAGCTCCCTTGTAATAACTAGCTGCTTTTAAGATTTTTCTCTGTCCATAACCTTTGGCATTTTAACTGTGATGTATCTTCATGTAGGTCTCTTGGAGTTCATCTTTTTTGGAACTCCCTGTGCTTCCTGGACTTCTATGTCTTTTTTCTTCACTAGGTTAGAGAAGTTTTTGGTCATTTTTCTTTAAATAGATTGTCATTCCCTTGTTCTTTCTCTTCTGGTTTCCATACAGTGTGAGTGTGCTTTATATTGTTCCCAAGTTCCCTTAAACTACCCTTGTGGGGTTTTTTTTTTCTGTTTTGTCTCCTGATGTGTGTTTTCTGTACCTTGTCTTTCAAATTGCTGATTTGATCCTTTGCTTTGTCTAATCTGCAGTTGATTCCATCTAATGTATGGTCATTTCATTTATTGTTAGTCGTCATTTCTGACTGGTTCTTTTTTAAGTTTCATATCTTTTGTTAAAGTTCTCACTGATTTCATCCGTTCATCTCCTAAGTTCATCTCCTAAGTTCATTGTACATCCTTATAATAAGTGTTTTGAACCCTGCTTATCTCCATTCCATTTAGTTCTTTTTCTGGAGTTTTGTCTGGTTCTTTATTTGGACCATGTTTCTTTGTTTCCTCATTTTGGCTGCTTCCCTGTGCTTGTTTCTGTATACTAATTAGATGTTCTATATCTCCTGGTCTTGGGAGAGGGACCTGATTAGTAGGCATCCCGTGGGGCCTGGTAGTGCAATCTCCATCATCACCTTAGCTCCGTGCACCAGGGGAGCTTCTTGCTTGGGTTGTTTGTGCCCTTTTGCCGTAGCTGAGTCATGGTTGCTGTTGCAATGTCAGTAGGTGGGATTGACCCTCAGGCTGGCTGACTGTGAATAATGGCCCTCATCATGAGGTTAGACATGCTGCTGTGCAGGGGCTGACTCCAAGGACTGGGATTTGTTGTAGTGGTGCTCTGGTGCCTACCTAGTTCACTCTTTGAATGTGTCATTTGTGGAGGTGATTAGGTGATGCTCTGGTGGGGTCTGAAGCCAGCCAACACATATATTGGTTCTGGGACCTCTTGGGAAGTTCTATGGTGCTGGCCAAGGCCAGCTGATTTTGTGTTCTGGAGCTGAAAAAGATTCTAGCCTGCTGTGAATTGAGGAGGAGGGGTCTCAGGGAATCACCAGGGCAGAGGCCAGCTGCGTTACCCAAGTCCATGGTTGTTCAGATTTGGTGCCCACCTGCTGCCTGGGTGGGCATATGGCTCAACAAAGGAACAATGGCTCCTGTGAGCACTTGAGCCTGTGCCTTTGGGCTGGGTGAGGGGATGGCTCAGCAAAGGTACAGTGGCATCTGCCAGCACTTGTGTCTAGGAAAGAGCTCTTGGGACCAGAAAATTCAGTTCTTTTCTGTATATCCCTTGCACCTTTTAAGCTGTTGCCGCAGCGCTGGAGCTCAGAGCAAGGCCATTAGCCAATAAGTCTGTGTGTGGGCCTGTAAGAGAAATGCCTTGGACTCCAGAAGCCTTCCCTCTCAGTCAGCCACTACCTCTGCTGGTTTCACAGCCAGAAGTTATGGGGACTACCCTTTCTGGCACTGGGTCCTGATCTGTGAGCCCAGGTTGGGGCTGTGACCTCTCACTCCTTAGGGAAGACTTCTGCAGCTGATATCCCTCTGGGTTTTTATCAGCCACTTGTGGGTGTGGGACCAGCTCATTCTGTGTCTCCACCCCTCCTACCAGTCTCCTGGTGGCTTCTTCATATCCTTAGTTATACAACTTCTGTAGCTAGTCTTTAGGCAGTTCTCATTGTTGATTGTTCTACATTTAGTTGTAATTTTTCAATTGTCGTGGGAGGAGATGTACACAGTATTTACCTAATTCACTATCTTGACTAGAAGCACACATGTAAACTTAATTTTGTGTCATGGAGCTCCTTAGCCATAGGCTAAAATAGAGTGGAAAAGTACTGTACTTACATCATTTTAAATGAAAAAGGACGATGAGATTTGGCCTCTTTTTAATTGAAATTTCCCTTAATTTGCTGTCATAAATTATTCACTACTCAGCATGTCTGTGTGAGGGCTAAGAGGTTTGGTTTGGTAAGTAGGAAAACTGTTGGTATGCTAGATTTTCCTGAGGCTTAAAATTCCAGCCAGACAGTAGATTACTCTTCTGGAATCGAATTTTATTGCTGAAATGGTCTAAGAAATCACAAATATCAATTCCTCATAATAAAAATGAGAAAACTGAGTATCAAGGTTAACTAAGTTACTCAAGGACAAAGATTTATAGGACGTATCTTTACTTCTGATGCACAGTTGAATATTCTGTTGTTCCACTGGTTTCTAATGTCATATTTGAGGGCACCTGTAGCGGTTTCTTAGGGGTGCCACAGCAGTGCACCACACACTGGGTGGCTTAAAAGAACAGAAATTTATCATCTCACAGTTCTGGAAATCAGAAGTCCAGAATCAAAATATTGGCAGCGCCATGCTTCCTCTAAAGGTGCCAGGGCAGGAACTGTTGTGTACCTCCTACCTAGCTTCTCATTGCCTCATATTTTCATTTCTTAACTCGTAGATGAATCACCCCTTTCCTCCATCTTCACAAGGGGTACTCCCTGTGTGTCTTCACATCATTTTCCTCTGTGCATGACTGTCTCTGTATCCAAATCTCTCCTTTTTATAAAGACACTAGTCATGTTAGACCAGGCTGCACCTTAATGACCTCATTTTAATTTGATTACCCCTATAAAAACCCTGTTTTTACAGAGTCATGTACAAGGAGTTTGGACTTAAATATATGTGGTTTTTTCGTGGGGGGAACACAGTTCAATCTCATTACCATCTGAAAATTTAGATTGTTTTTTCTGTTGACTTTCGTATTTCTTTAAAATGTCATTTTCAGACTGTTTTTTCTTGATTTTTCAACTGCACATATGCATTGAATTTCTACCATGAAAGATAAAGCAAGCTTTAGCTCTCTTCTACTGCCCCTACTACCTATTCCTTCACCTCCCTGTACTCACAACATATTTTCCTACTCGCTATAGTTTTATCTCAGTTTTTAATTAAATATGTATTTAAAGTTTACTTAATTAAGAGAATGTAAATTGTCACAGCTGGACCGTGTTAGGGTATTATAATTCCATTTCCTTTCTTATACACGTTTATTTTCTCTGTCTTGTTTATCCATTTGTTCACATAACTAATCGAGCCATAAACTCTCTTTCATTGCTGGAAAATTTAATATATTCATACAGATCAGGGGATCTCTTGGTTCCATTTTCTTCTTGTAGACATTGTTGTAAAACCTTCTCCCTTCTTTCCTCAGTGTGAGCTGACTGCTCTCTAGGGCTGTCGTTGTTCAACCCTCAGTTTAGAGTTTCCCTTTACTGTCACTCTAGGAACTCCCTTCATTTTTCCTGTGTAGGAGATTCCTTTATGCCGTGGCTTTCATGTCTTACTCTCTGACTTACTGTCCTTTTTCATGTAGCGCTTAACTCCAGGCGCTTGCTGAGAAAGCTTGCGTGTCTGGAAGTGTCTTTATTCTTCCCTGATACTTGACAGCTTGCCTGGATGTAGAGTCCTGATTGGAGATTATTTTCCCTCAGTATTTGAAAAGCACTACTCTGTTTTCTTTGCTCCTGAGGAGCTCTGTGCCATTCTGATGCTGATTGTTTGTGTGTGATCTAGTTTCGTTTCTTGAAATCTTTTTTGAATTTTTCCTTTACAGTGCTGTTTAATAATGTGTGCCTTAGTATGGATCTTTTTTCTTTCCTTTTGCTGTTCATTCCTTTCAGACTTGAAACTCATACCCTTCTATTCTGAGAAAGTTTCTTATATTATTTGTGTGGTAATTTTCTCCTCACCATTGTTTCCATTCTCTCTTTCTGGGACTCCAGATGGTAGATAGACCTTCTGGATTGTCCTGATTTCCTTATCTCTTCTCATCCATTCTCTATATTGTATTATCATACTTCTGTTCTACTCCATGGTAGAGTTCTTCATCTTCATCTTAAATCATTTTAAAATTTCTATGTAACTTAATCATTTTTTACCTAAAAGCGTGCACTTATTCTCTGGTAATCTTTTTTTAAATATCCTGTTCTTACAATTAGTGAAATACCTTCTTTTGTTTTTCTGAAGATAGTATTTCTAGATTTTCTTCTATTCTCTGCATTTTCTGTTTTCTCAAAATTACTTTTCGTTTGTTTGATTTGATTTTTCCTTCCATACTAAAGGGGTTTTTTTGTTTGTTTGTTTTTTATTTGTCTGGTGGTTCTTACGTATCTAGTCATGTTTGAGAGTGAGGCACTAAAAAGCTAATTAGACATTTGCTATGGTTCGGCGGGGCTTGTCAGGTGAGCCTTGGCTATTTCTGCAGAGGACTTCCAAATACCACTACCTATGAGGTCTGTCTAGGATGTATCCAGCAATGTACTATGAAAAATAGAGACATTTATTTTAGAAGATACAAGAAACATCATACACAGGACAATGACACCTCAGTCCTCTTCAGTGTAGGCACCTTGGGACCTCACACAGTTCTCCTAGTCACCATCAGCTGCCCTGTCGTATTTACCTGAATCTCATCAACAATCTGAAATCTCTTTCCTGTCAAAGGTGATTTTAATTTTGGGAAAAGCCAGAATTCGCAGGGTGTTAAATCTGAGCTGTAGGGGGACTGAGTCACCTGGGTGATTTGATGTTTTACCAAAAAACTGCGCGAGACCTAATGCATAAGCAGGTGCGTTGTTGTGATGAGCTGCCAATCACTAGCACCCTTCTGAATCATCCAAATAGTTTCTGTGGAGAATTGTTCACTTAATGAAAAATTTGATGCAGGTCCATTGTTTTACCTGCTCACTCATTTTGAATGCAAAAGTCACACTGTACACATGTGCTCACTCACCAGGCATATACCACCCCACTGACTAGTACAGTGAAGTCATCATTGTTGACACATGTCCTTGGCTGCCAGTTTATATTGATGTCACACAAACATTAATGGCTGGGCTTTTTCTGGACAGACTTCATAAATGTATCTTTCCTTTGAGGCTGGCTAGTTTTCCCAGAGAGGTATGCTGCAGCCTTTTTCTTAGAGGAAAATTGTGGAGAACAAAACTGACTTCCACTGTTTTGGAAATTAACCAGCCAAAAGGGGTCTCATTATAAAGTGGATACTGTGACACCCGCCCGCACCCGACCCCAGGTCTCCTGTACGACTGAAGGACCTTTGGCAACAAGAATGCTGCTGTCTGTGTGAGCTCTCTTCAGGAATAGCCTGGTGGAAGAGAACCACCTCAAATAAAGTTATATCCCCTTCTCACAATAGCCATAGGTTCAGTGCCTGATCAACACGTAGGTATAAAAGCCCAGCCAATACGATTGCTCCAGTTCAGGACAAGTCTCAATGGCCATCCCAGTTTCAGATCTCTGTGGGACTGGCCAAGGAATTCTTTAAAAATAAATCACAGCCCAGCTTCTCCCTGTGCACAGTTCTGCTTGCTTCCTTTTCTCCTTCCTTTCCACAGGTGTTGATTCCACAGAACTTGCTAATAAACTTCCTATATGGTTATTTCCATCTCAAGGTCTGCTTCCTAAAGATGTTATGCTTCCTAGCCTGCTTCCTAGTGACACACTATATAGCCATTATGCTTTCATTAGTCCTCTGTTTTCATTGTGGCACCCGTCCTCTCCTCTTCACACCCTGCCCACCACGCATCTAGCTGTACCTGATAGACCCAGGACTGGAGCAGCCCTGCATTTCTGTTAACCTCTCATGAATATAAACTATAGCTCTTATGCCGAGATGGAAGATGATTCATCACATGACTAATTATATAGAATTTTCAACTGAAAGCCTGTTCAATTTCACCCCATACTGTATCATTAAAATGTACTTAGGACCCATAATTCCTGAGCTTTTGCAGACTCCCACAGTTCAAATCAACTTGTTTCTTAACTTCCCACACTGGCGGCCTAGGGTGCAGTTTATTTCTGTCTGTCACATCAGTTCAGGCTTATCCATCCTGTTTTCAGTTTCTAGTATTTTGCTAACAACTCATATGTGCTCTGAGATTCTGTTTCTCTCCTCATCTGTCTTCGTAGGTCTGTGCCTTTTTTTGCTTTATTACTGTGCTTATAGTGAGGCTGGGACAGAAGATTATACATCGTTGAAGTTTATTATAGTTTATAAATTAAACCATTTCTTCCTCAGCAGTTACTAAGAGGTTTTTAAGGACCTATAAATGCTTTTAGATGTTTTAGTCTGTACCCCTTATTAATGCTCTGTATTATAATCAGTCCTCAATATATTTTATGTGTCCCCTTAAGATCCAAAATTATTTGATAGGAAGTTTATATGAAGTCAGCCATATATATGTGTGTATGTATATTTGTTTTTTAAAAAGTATTTTTGTTTGTTTGTTTGGCTAGAGCTCCAGAACTATTTAGTTATATAGCCAAAAACAGCCAAGAGGATGTGTTTTATGAAGATGACATTTGGCCTGGAGAAAATGAGAATGGGTAAGAATTTGTGGTACTTATTGCATCATAGTTCAACTTAGTGGCTCCAGTGAAATGTATAGTAATAGTTTGTCAAGAATTTACATTACTTTTGAGGAGAGGGTTTTGTATTGTTTTGTTTTTTGCTTTAAGATATTAATACATTTTTTATTTCATTTATATTAAAGTACTTTAATTTTGTGATTTCTAGAAAATTACTGAGAACATGTTCATGTTAATATTAGATTTAGAATTAGTCTCAGTTAAGTGTGGTGATTATTAATTATATATTTGATGTCTTTTATAGTTTACAGCCTTCAGAAGGTTTATATCAGGTGTTTTATATAAGTGCTCACAAAGTTTTAATAAATGTGAAACATTTATTGTTTTTAATGCAGTGCTGAGAAAATTCAAGAAATTATTACGTGGCTAAAGGGGCATCCTGTCAGTACTTTGTCTCGTTCTTCTTGTGATTTACAAATTCTGGATGCAGCTATTGTTGAGAAAATTGAGGAAGAAGTCGAAAAGCACAAGGTACAAAATTTCCATAACTAAGATATTCGTGAGATTTGAAGTTAAAAGAACTAGATATTATTGTACAGATAACTTATTTGTGTTTCAACCAAATAAAACATATACTCAGTGGTTTCTAATTTATGTAAAATAATCCTAAAATTTAAAAAAATAAATGTTCCAGTCATTTCCAGTGGCCATTAGTAAGTTTATATGAATAAATGTAAATGTACTTCAATTTACAAAAGCATTTAAGTTTTATGTGCTTGTACTGTTTCTAATTTTAGGAATTAATATTTTGTGATTTTAGTCAAAATAGACAGTTTGTGATTGAGAGGTAATGTTAATCCCTATTCCTTCTATTCTGCATTCTTTAAAGACACAGTTCATGTTTTTACAGAACTTAAATTTTTTTTTAACTTTATAGAATTAGTTCTAAGTGTACTTTCCCACTCACAAATTCATTCATTTACTAAGTATTTTTGTGTATTAACTATTTCAACTATTTTGATCCCCTACCTTGATGTAATAGAAAATGAATTGATTATATTCCTTTCTTTAACTTCTGATTTTCTTTTTCACACATTTCCGTTTTCATAAAAATGACGAGCTGACCTGCGTGGGTCAGTTGTTTGAGTGTCCTTCTGCAAAGCAAAAGGTCACCAGTTCAGTTCCCAGTCAGGGCACATGCCTGGGTTACGGGCTTCCTGGTTAGGGAGTGTGCGAGAGGTGTTTCTCTTACACATCAAAAGTTCTCTCGCTCTTCCTCCCTTCCCCTCTCTCCAAAAATAAATAAATAAAATCTTTAAAATAAATAAAAGAGAAACATGAGGAATCCTTCTTTTAAAACAAAACTGATTTTGCTTTGCTAACACAGTGCGCTAATAGCAGAGTAAGTTAAGAACTGGGCTCTGAAGCCATTTTCACCATCCTTCTTTCCATGCTTATAACCTTAGGCAAGATACTTAGCCTTTCTTAGCTTTGTATCCTCTTCAGTAAAATGAGGATAAAATGGTACCTACCTCATAGGGTCATCAAAAGGATTAATTGAGTTAATGCATGTAAAACTCCTAATAATGCCTAGCTATTTTGGGTATTATTATTATTATTCTCTATCACATACTCAAGAACTGTGACTACAGTCTGGGAAATCACAACTAGAGGGCTATTTTTTCAGGTAAAAATACAAGGCTCAGAGCCAAGAGTTTGATTTTTTTTAAGGGTCATTGATACTCAGCTGAGGATAGTAAGCTTTCATTTCTCTTTTTCTTTTCTTTCTTTCTTTTTCAACTTTCTTTTTGTCTTCTTTCTCTTTCTTTTACTGTACCAATGTACAGTAAAATCTATTTGTCAGGCATTTGTTTTTGAAATGTGTTTTCTACTTAACAAGTTTATAACTTTAAGTCCAAATTTTACTTTAATCTGTTTGGATGCAGAGCTTTCTAAAATGTTTTACACATTTTCCCTTTATTTTGTAAATAAGAAGATACATAGACAAAGTTGTAGACTGATGTTTTGGTTATAGCATTTTTAAAAAATATGTGTGTCTATAAATAAGGGGAATTTTTGTTAAAAAAAAAAAACCTATGAATGTGTCATGGAGGTACAGTTATGAGTGATTGTTTTTCCTTTTAGGATTATAAATGAAAGGAGAAAAAACTAAAACAAACACAACATTCTGACCATAATTTATACTTTATAAAGCAGGATTATTATTAAAAGTATTAGTGGTTTTCTTTCTTTAAGTATATTTTATTGATTATGCTATTACAGTTTTCCCAGTTTTTTTCTTCCAGTTATTATCCCCCCTCCGCCCTTCACCCCCCATCCTCAGGCATTCCCCCCTGCCCTTAGTTCATGTCCATGGGTTGTACATACAAGTTCTTTGGCTTCTCTGTTTCCTATACTATTCTTAACCTCCCCCTGTCTATTTTATGCCTATCCGTTATGCTTCTTTTTCCCTGTACCATAGTATTAGTAGTTTCCTTATTGGACAGTGATTCCCAAACTCAGGTAATTATAAAAATTACTGGAGGAGTTTTTTTAAAAACACATGTTCTAGATTCCACACCTAGAGCAGTACTTCTCAAACTTTCAACATGCAAACAATCACTGGAAGATCTTGTGAAAATAGATTCTGATTCAGTAGCTCTAGGATTATTAGGCTTGAGATTCTGCATTTCTAACAAGCTTGCAGGTGATCACATTTTGAGTAGCCAGGCTCCAGAACTTCTCGTTTCGTAGCTGTGGGTTGAGGTTTGTTGTGAAAATTCCCTAATTTATTGATTTGCCTAATGAATCAGTTTAATTGCCATGTCCTCTAATCAATGCTATAATGCAATAATGCTTAGGGATATATTAGACCTTAGGGCTTTTTTAAAATATGCAATTCTCCAGGCATAGTTCTTGGGTTTGCTTTTTAAAGTAGTTTTCAAATTTCTTTATTCTTTCTACTTTTTTGCTGTTGTCAATGAGTACCAGTTTACTCTGTTAGTCCTTCTGGTATGGAAACAGGCAGCTTGTCAGAAAGGCCTTCACTTTTCACTCTATTTAAAATTGCAGTTTCTCCCCACACTGCTGATCTCCCTTAACTGCTTTATTTTTTGCTATGATTTTTATCTTCAAACATGCTACATATTTCCTTTATTTTGTTTCTCTTACATCTCCCTCAACTAGAATAGAAGAACAGATCACTGTTTTAGTCTCACCACCGAAATCAATGTGTGGCATATAAATGGAACTCCGTAAAGATTTGTTGAAAGAATAAATGAACTGTCTCTAAAATAAAATAGGCTCTGTTTAAAGGCTGAAGTGTTTTACATTGTTTAAATACATGAACTCTGTAGTGTGTGATCCCTGTAGCTAGGGCTGTATTATGTCCTCTTGTACTTATTTCCATAAGCTCTGTTCTAAAGCTGGGGGACTGCCAGTTAAGTAAACTGCTGCCATTTTTCTTATTACAAGAATTCATGTCAAAAAAACTTAATTTGAGTTGTAGCCATAGATTGCAGTAGGTATAAACCATTCACACATTTTTATTACGTAGAACAGACAATATTTGTTCCATCTCACGGATAGAAGGAAGCTGATATTCAAGTTAAGTGTGAGTTGACAGAACTAAAAGTAGCAAAGACAGTATAAAAGTCTTCCAGCTAGCTTGCTTGCTTGCTTTCTCTCTTTCTTTCATTTAAAGATTTTATTTATTTATTGTTAGAGAAAGGGGAAGGGAGGGAGAAAGTGAGGGAGAGAAATGTCGATGTGCAAAAGTAACATCACTCAGTTGCCTCTCACACGCCACCAACTGCTGACCTGGCCTACAACCCAGGCATGTGCCCTGACTGGGAATTGAACTGGTGCCCTCTAGGCTTCTGGGGTGAAACCCAACCTACTGAGCCAGTCAGGGCTTATTCCAGCATGTTTTAGGTAATCAAAAATTCAAACTTGACAGGTGTGGGTTCCTGGTTGGGGCGTGTGCCAGCGGGGGCTGATCTGTTTCTCTCCCTCTCTTTCTCCCTCCCTTCCCCTCTCTCTAACAATAAATAAATATAATCTAAAAAAATTTCAAATATCAAAGCTAGTTTCATAATAGATTACAAAAGCAAAGATTGTATTAAACTAATATCACCTTTTTATAAATAGCCACAAAACCCATGGTATTATCATAGATCAATATTTTATACATTTTAAAAGTCTTTGTTGACCGCTGTATACAATTTTTTGAGTAAAAAGGGCATTTTGATAGGATAGCATTTACATAAAGTTCAAAACAGACAAATCTAATCTTTTACATTAGAAGTAAGGTCACTTTTGGGAAGGGTAGTAACAGGGAAGGAAGGGAATACAGGTTTTTTTTGTTTTGTTTTGTTTTTAAATTATATTTTATTATGCTATTACAGTTGTCCTGATTTTTCCCCTACTCTCCCCCTCACCCAGCACCCCCACTCCCTCAGGCAACCCTCCCACCATTGTTCATGTCCATGGGTCATGCATATAAGTTCTTTGGCTACTCCATTCCCTGTACTGTACTTTACATCCCCATGGCTACTCTGTAACTACCTTTGTACTTCTTAATCCCCTGACCTTTTTTTCACCCATGCTCCCCTCACCTCTGTCCCATCTGGCAGCCATCAGATGTTGTGCTAAGGTAATGTTTTGCCTCTCTCAAACTAGGTGTGGCTATACATAGATATGCTCATACTATAAAAATTAATCAGGCTGTATACTCATAATTTCACATTTTCTATATATCTTATACTTTAAAATTTTTACTGTAAGAATTTGTTATTCCTCCTTATGCATCTGAAGAACTTCAGATATAAATATTTTAAATTTTTTATTTCCTCAGCAAAGAAAGAATAATAAGAAAGTACGCGTGACAGTAAAGCCCCATTTGCTGTACAGAGTAAGTTCTGTGTTAGAGAATTCTAAGTTCTTTTTACTTTGAAAGTATGGAAGGAAAAATGTTTTCAATAAATTATTTAAAAACTTTAAAATCAGAGTTAACAATAACAATTAAGGCTTTCTTCTCTTCAGCCTTTAGAACAGCAGCACGGAGTCGTTCCTGATCGGAATGCAGAATTTCGCCTCTTTGATCGCGTTGTGAATGTGAGAGAGAACTTCTCAGTGCCAGTTGGCCTTCGGGGAACCATCATAGGGATTAAAGGCGGTAATATCTCAGTGCTTGATGTGTTGTCAACTGCAATTTGTTGTCAAGTAAAACACAAATTTCCGTGTCATTTCTAAGCAGAGAATGACTATAAATTGGGGGGGAACTAAACCCTTTTATGTTTCAGTTCATTTTTTAAAATTTTAGTTTTCAGAGGAAATTCTTTTCTGTCTTGTGTAATTATTTAGGAGTGATTAAAAGAAGGGGAGGCTGAGTAAGGACTGATGAAAATTTGGTAGCTTATATATAACACATTAAAATTATATAAGACCTTGGTGCATATGTGCATATTTTCATGAAACTAAGAGAAATGTTTTACTGTTTCTCATTAGTTAGGGTTTCATCTAATCTTGCTCAGAAGTTTACCCTAATTGTTATTATAATCTCTTGATTTCTGTGGAGAAATAAGCAAACCTGAAATGTGAGCTCATTTACACTTAAAAGATTTGGGTTAAACGTGCATATTAATTTGAATTTTACTAATAAAGCTAGATTATGTATATAAAACAGACCTATCAATCTGTTGCACAACAATGTGCATATAGTTAACTCTTCTGTACTATACACTTAAAAATGGTTAAGATGGTAAATTTTAGGTTGTGTTTTTTACCAAAAAAATGACAAAAAAGTCCACCCAGCACAGAGCAGCCAGTCAGGTGGGAGGGGCGCTGTGCTGGCAGCACTGTCCCTCCCTGGCCCAGGCTTTCAACTGTGGTTTTCCTGTCCAGAAAGGAGGAAGAGCAGGCAGGCCATAAGCCTAAGAGAACTGCATATTTAGTGCCAACACTGTGCCAGGCACTTTTACATTTTGCATGTAGCTCTCAGGTGTTATTTTCTTACCTGAGAAGTTGACTCGACAGATAAGTGGCAGAGCTGGGATTTGAACTTCCACCTTATTCTTACCTAACATTGAGCATTGGTTCTCCACATTTTTCATCTTCACATCCCCTTGGGGTCTTCCCTGCTTACTTGACCCTAAAAGAGAATTTCTTTCTCTGATTTAAAAAAAAAAACTTTCTTAGATATATTTCTGGCTGCTGAATATGGAGAGAGGAGGGTCTTGGCTAGGTGTGGAAAGGGTCAGATGGGTATAATGAAGCAACCCTCCTGCTGTGGTCTGCTCAGACGCCTGAATCAGCTTTTCAGATACTGAGCTTACTGGATTGTACTCCAGTTCAGTTGTCCCGATGAACACGTTAGGAATCTGATAACTATCAGAAGGCCTTTCTTCTGACTACTATTGGTAATAGTGACTGCTTGGAATTTTGTCTTGAGAAGTGTTTTAAAGTTACATCTACCCTGAGTAGAAAAGAGCTCCATCATTGATTAGCCATGCCTGCCATGTACATGGAATGGAAGGGGGAATATTTGTTGTTACTTCCCTCAGTTGAGACCTTACTTCCATAGTCATCTCCATACTAAGGGGGTGAACAAAGGTCAATAATATTTTGAGGAAATGGTCCTTCCCTCAGACAGGAAATGGGAACCTAAAAGGTGGATTTTCTTGAGTTTATATTTTTATTAAAAATGTCAAATTGGAAGGTACAACTGGATGAGATCTGCAGGCCTAGTTTCACCTGGGCAATGAGGGACTGGGAGTAGGGGGCCATCTTCCCACCCATACCAGGAGCTAACACAATATTAGAAATTTTATTAGTCAAAAAAACAGAACTGATATGATGGAAAGGTGGAGGAGGTTGGGGCAGGGTCGGGGGGAGTGTATCAATCAATTCTGAAGCTACGTGACTCATTAATTTGCACTTAGAGTTCAAAACATTATAGCTAATTATTTCACTTTACCTTGGAGTTACAGGTAAATTTAATCTTTCCAGATATATCTCATCATGCTCTCTGCCAAATTTATTCTTCTTTGCTCCTAAATTTATTGCACAAATGTCTTTCTCATGAAACTCAATGTTTCAATTAAAACATCCATAATCTTGCATGTCATAATCAGCCAGAGCCTTGGAGTCATCTTTAGCATCTCTATTCTTTTTACCTACCTAGGTCACAAACTCCTGCCACTTCTGTCTAATAATATATCCATTCTTTCCATTCTGCTCTCCGCATTACTGCAGTGTTTTCAGATTTTCATTGTCTTTTTGTCTGTATTATTGGAAGACCTTTTAAACTGCAAACTCTAAAGTTACCTCTTTTATTAACTTAGTATGAATAATTTCAAACATACTAAAGCAAAGAGAAAAGTATAATTCCCTCTGTGGAGAAATAAGCTAACAATGCCATTACTAGCATCTGATTTTAGATAACATTGTACTTTAAATTGATACAAGTAAGGTAATCTGTGAACTTACTTTTCCTTTACTGTCTGTATTTCTCCACACCACTCTTTGGTAGATCTGATGCTTCTTACATTTTCAAAAACTCATGCTGATTTTTTATCATATGATTTTTTCTCTCTCTTTTTAAAATAGCTAATAGAGAAGCTGATGTACTATTTGAAGTATTATTTGATGAAGAATTTCCTGGAGGCTTAACAATAAGGTTTGTTTCCAGATGATAATTATATTTCATGAATATGTCCATATGGCCAGTGACTTTCTATAACTTATTTGTCTATAATTTGAGTTCCTATTTTGTGCAAGGCATCGTACTTGCTACTAGGGATGTAACAGTGAATAAGACATTTTTTTCTACCCTTGTGAAGCATTCTTTTCAGTGTGGGAGATAATTAACTAATTAAACTATTAATTAATTAAATCCTGACTAGTCCTGGGAAGAAGTTCAGGTTTCTATAAAAGTATGACCTGATAGTTCCAGAAAGATGGGACTTGAAGAATAGACACTACTTAACTAGGGCAAGAGGGAGGAAAAGTCACAGGTAGTCAAGAAGGAATAGCATCTGCAGCAACATTTTTACTCATTCAGAAAACTAAAAGAATGCAATTGTCTCTGAAGTTCAGCAACTGGGTAAGATTAGAATAAGAGAGAAAAGCAAGGACCACGCTATAAGAATGTTTTAGCCATCTTTCAGGACATGTTAAGAATCTTCGTATCTTGGTCTTCATCCTTAAAGCAAGGTCAAGCCATCACAGTCAGAGATGTGGCATGATCAGTTTTGGACTTTTTAATGTTTAAATAACTTGAGGAATACAAATGTTTTTGAATTTAGTAACATATAAAGTGATCATTATCTGTTTTAATGCAATTGTGGGTGCTCAAGCTAGATGGGGGTGGTTTCAAGTATGAATGGCAGGTGTAATATGAGACACAAAGAATTGAAATGACCCTTGAGAAGTTTGACTCTGAAGGGGAGAAAAGATAATGAGAGGTTAGGGTGTATAGATATAGAAAATTGGGTTGTTATTTTTTGTTTTAGTATTTTTTTTTTTTTGGTTTTTTGGTTTTTTAAAATTTACGTTTTAATCATTATTCAAGTACAGTTTCTATCCTTTACTGCCATTCCACGAACCCACCCATCCCTCCCCTCCTCCCTCTCATTTCCAACCCCCGTAGTTTTTGTCCATATGTCCTTTATATTTGTTCCTGTAAACCCTTCCCTTTCTCCCCTGAAGTTCCCCTGAAATTCCCTCCCCTCTCCCATATGGTCATTGTCAGCCTGTCCTCTATTTCAGTGTCTTTGGTTATATTTTGCTTGTTTCTTTGTTTTGTTGTTTAGGTTCCTGTTAAAGGCGAGATCATATGGTATTTGTCTTTCACTGCCTGGCTTATTTCGCTTAGCATAATGCTTTCCAGCTCCATCCATGCTGTTGCAAAGAGTAGGAGCTCCTTCTTTCTGCCACATAGAATTCCATTGTGTAAATGTACCATAGTTTTTTGATCCATTCATTTACTGATGGGCACCTAAGTTGCTTCCAGCACTTTGCTATTGTAAATTATGCTGCTATGAACATTGTAGTGCATAGGTTCTTTTGCATTGGTGTTTCAGGGTTCTTAGGATATAATCCCAGCAGTGGAATTGCTGGGTGAAAAGGCAGGTCCATCTTTAGTTTTCTGAGGAAAGTCCATACTGTTTCTCACACTGGCTATACCAGTCTACATTCCCACCAACAGTGCACTAGGGTTCCCTTTTCTCTACAACCTCTCCAACACTTGTTGTGTGTTGCTGTGTTTGTGATGGCCATTCTGACCGGTGTGAAGAGGTATCTCCCATTGTGGTTTTAATTTGCATCTCTGTGATAGCTAGTGATATTGAGCATCTTTTCATGT
>CM052539.1:94702040-94724894 GCA_028533065.1 Trachops cirrhosus
ATTGATGTGTCTTGATGTGGGCGTCTTTGGGTTCCTCTTGATTGGGACTCTCTGTGTTTCCTGGATTTGTGTGACTTTTTCTGTCATCAAATTTGGGAAGTTTTCCTTTTCAAATAGGTTTTCTATCCCTTGCTGTTCTTCTTCTCCTTCTGGTATCCCTATTATACTGATATTATTACATTTCATATTGTCTTGCATTTCTGTTCATCCCTCTTCATTCTTTCTGAGCCTCTTTTCCTGTTTCTGCTGTTTCTGGGTGTTTTTTTCTACTTTGTCCTCCAGCTTGCTGATCCGATCTTCTGCTTCATTGATTCTGCTTTGGTTCCTTCTACTGTGTTCTTCAGTTCAGAAATTGTATTCTTCATTTCCTCTTGGCCCTTGTTGATAGTTTCTATTTCCTTTTTCATGTTGATAAAGTTTGTGGCGAGTTCATTGTAGCTTCCCTATAGTTTCTGGTAGCTCTTTGTGAGCTTGTTGAGATCCCTGATAACTATTACTTTGAACTCAGTATCTGATAGTTGAGTTGCCCCTATTTCACTTAGCATTCTTTCTGAGGCTTCCTCCTTTCCTTTCATTTGGGGATTGTTTCTTTGTCTTCTCATTGTTGTTGAGACTCTTCTTGTTAGCTTCTGCTTGTTAAATTGATCTGTTCTGGCTCCCTGGGTTTATGGTGTGAACTTCTGTGGTAGGATGCCTGTGAGATTCAGTGGTGCAGTCTCTTTCAGGTGTCCAGGTGTTCACAGTTTCTGCCTACTCTTTTTGATCAGTTGGAGGGGTAAGGCAAAATGGTTTAAGACAGCGAGAGAGCATTCTATGATATTTACAGTAGCAGCCAGTAGAGAAGAGATAGGAGATCCTTTGGCTGTGTGTAGTGTTAACCCCGATCTTCCATCCCAGTAACCACTTTTTAGAAAGTATGGAAAGAAGATAAGACTCTTGTTGGGAAGGAAAGGATGTGAGTTGGCTCTAGAAAGCAGTGAGGTTGTGGGAGGTCAGAATCTGAGGTAAGGTGAGAGTAAAGAGTAGTAAATAGGTGTAGTGTGTGAGAGAATAGAGTTAACCACTACAGTAATAGAATTCAGGAAACTGTGAAGTGGGCTAAGATCTGGGATGGGTGTCATGAAGTATTTACAGTTGTATGGAATAGCTATTATTTACAGTAATATTAGAGCAACAATCATATGACAAAATCTATGAGATCTAGATAACAAGAATGGGGAGTATTGAGCCTTGAGTAGGGTACTAATGGAACACAAATGAAGGACAGTAATTTAGCAATACACTATGAATGAGATAACAGGGGAAACCTATCAAATGATACAATATAACCCTCCAAGCAAAGAAGACTATACAGAAAGAAGAGGAATACCAAGATACTATATATATAAAAGGTGTAAGAATAATGAAATAATGATAATACAATTATGCAGTTACTTTTAGTTCAAAAAAAAAAGGAACAAAGCAGAAGATGGAAGGAAGAAGAGGAGATAAATTTGGAAAGAAAGGGAGAAGGATCAGCACTAGAATGATAGAAAGAGAAGCGTAAAGAATTGATCTAAAAATAATAAGAATTAAAAGATAAAAGGTTACTTAAAAAATTAAAAAACAAACAAAAGAAAACAATACAAAAAAAAACCTAAACACCTATTGTTGGTTTCAGACTGGCCAAACAGGTTTTTCTAGCTGCCTTCAGCACACTGAGGGGCGCCTGGAGACAGTTTTTCTCTGTTCCAGTTCAGAACTCAGTCAGCCTCTGGCGTACTTTTCCTAGGGTAGCCACAGGTTCTTCCCAGAGCCCATCTGGTGCCTCTCTGAAGGGCCCTGGGAGTGGGCTCTAGGTGCTCCTTAACAGGATCTCGGGAGTTCACCTCTGTGGGTTCGGATGTCCCGCGGAGTGCCTGTGTGTTTTCTGGGTTCACAGGTGTGCACTCTGTGGATCCCAAGGGGCACCCACTTCCCCCAAATTCACTGCCTGGGCACCATAGGTCCCAGGGAGCGGCGGCGCCTTTTCTTTTTTCACAGCTGTGGTTTCCAAGCCTTCCACAAAACCACACTCTCTCTGGGTTGGGGACGCGGGCACACAGGCGGGCGCCCTTGTGCGCCCTTAGTTGCACACTCTCACCAGGGCTCTGCGTGGGTGCTCACAGCCCCTGTGTGGGTGCCTCTCCGTCCTCACTCCCCTCTCTGTGCCCTCCAGTAAACCGGCCTCCCCGGGTGCTGCTCAGTCCTTCTTTGGCCGGGGAGGGAGCGGTTGACCCAGCTCTCTCCCTGGAGCCCTGAGGCAGACCCCGGAGCGCCAGGCCTGGAGCTGCAACCTCACTGGTCCCCGAGCTGATCCCTGTGCTCTTATTATCCTGAAGTAGTCTCCTTACCGTCGGGTTTTTCAATGTCTGCTACAATTTGTGATCTCCTATTTTCATATATGTTGTGATACTGTTGGCTGTTTGCTCTGTTCCTCGATAGATCGGCTAGGATTTTCTTCCATGTGTAGGGGGAAGTAGAATCTGTTCCCTCCTGCCATACCGCCATCTTCAGATCTCTCCTTAATTTTATTTTTAAATTTACTTTTACTATGCTTTTATTTTCATTGTTATTAAATTTATAGGGTAACATTGGTTAAGTAACATTGTATAAGTTTAAGATATGCAACTTTATAAACAACATCGGCATATTTCATTGTATACTTAGCCTTCAACTTCTAGTCTCCTTTTGTCACCAAGTATTTCACCCTATTACCCTCTTTGCCCTCCCCCTAGCCCCCTTCCTAGCTGGTAGTTGCATTCTGTTGTCTGTATCTATGAGTTTGTTCTTTTTTTTAAATTCAATTTATTGGGGTGACATTGGTTAATAAAATTATATAGGTTTCAAGTACAGTTCTATAATTCATCATCTGTATATTGTGTTTGTTCACCACCCAAAGTCTAGTCTTCTTTCATCACCATTTATCCCCCCTGTACCCCATTCTACCTGTTCCTACCCCCTTTCCTGTGGTAATCAACCATACTGATGTCTGTGTCTATGTTGTTTATTCTTTGTTGCCTTTTTATATCCATATATGAGAGAAATCATACGGTTTTGGTGCTTTTCTGTCAGACTTATTTCACTTAGCATGGTACTTTCAAGATCTACCTGTGTTGTCATAAATGGCAAAATTTTTTCTTTTTTATGGCTGAGTAGTATAGCCATGAGATACATATGTAACATACCTTCTTTATCCAGTCATTGGTGGAAGGACACTTAGATTGTTTCTATATCATGGTATTTTGAACAATTCTGTAATGAACATAGGGCTACATATCTTTATAAATCAGTGTTTTCCAATTTTTGTGTATATAGCCAGAGAAGAGATTGCTGGGTCATATGGCAGCTCTATTTTTAATTTTTTTTAGGAACCTATATAGTGTTTTCCGTAGTGGCTGGACCAATTTGCAGTCCTGCCAACAGTGTACCAAGGTTCCCTTTTCTCTCCATCCTCTCCAACACTTGCTGTCTCTTTTCTTATTGATAATAGCCATGCTAACAGGTATGAAGTAGTATCTCACTGTGGCTTTGATTTGCATTTCCCTAATAACTAGTGATGCTGAGCATCGTCTCCTGTGTTTGTTGGCCATCTATTTGTCTTTCCTGGAAAAGTGACTATTCAGGTCTCTGGCCATTTTTAATCGGGTTTGTTTTTGTTGTTGTTGTGTGATTTCATCGTTTATTTTGGATATTAACTCCTCATCAGGAATTTCATATGCAGATCTCTCCTCCCATTCAATTGGTCACCCTTTTGTTTTGTTGTCAGTTTCTTTTGCTGTACAGGAGCCTTTTGGTTTCATGTAGTCCCACTCATTTGTTTTTTGCTTTTACTGCCCCTCGCCTTTGGGGTCAAATTCACAAGAACCCCTATGAGATCATAAGTTTATATTTATGTTTTCTTCTATGAATTTTATTGTATCAGGTCTTATCAAGTTTTTAATCCATTTTGAGTTAATTTTTGTGTATTGTGTCAGATTGGAGCCTGATTTCATTTTTTTTGCATGTTGCTTTCCAGTTTTCCCAACACCATTTATTACAGAAGCACTCCTATCTCCATTGTGTGTTTTTGGCTTATTTGTTGAAAATTATTTGCCCATATATGTGTGGGTATATTTTTGGATATCAGTTCTGTTCTGTTGGTCTGTGTGTCTGTTTTACTGCCAATACCATGCTATTTGGATTATCACAGCTCTGTAGTATAATTGGAAATCAGGTAGTACGATACTTCTGGCTTTTTTTCTCAGGATTACTTTTGCTTTTGGGGTTCTTCTGTAGTTCCATACAAATCTGATGATTTTTTTTGTTCTATTTCTATGAAAAATACCATCTATGTTTTGATGGAGATTGTATTAAATCTATATATTGCTTTAGGTAATATGACCATTTTAACAATGTTAATTCTTCCAATTCATGAACAGAGACCTTTCCAGTTCTTTGTGTCTTTAATTTCTTTCAACAATATCTTGTAGTTTGCAGTGTATAGCTTCTTTATTTCCTTCATAAAATATTTAAAAAATATATTTTATTGATTATGCCAGTATAGTTGTCCCATTTCCTCCCCTTTATTCCCCTCCACCCTCTCACCCACATCCCCACCTCCCCTCCACCTTAGTTCATGTCCATAGGTTGTACATAAGTTCTTTGGCTTTTCCATTTCCTGTACTGTTCTTAACCTCCCCCTATTTTGTACCTATCACTTATGCTTCTTATTCTCTGTACCTTTCCCCCCATTCTCCACCCTCTCTCTCTCTGCTCATAACCCTCCAGGTGGTCTCCATTTCTGGGATTCTGTTCTTGTTCTACGTGTTTGCTTAGTTTGTTTTTATTTTTGTTTTAGGTGTGATTATTAATAACTGTGAGTTTGTTGTCATTTTACTGTTCATATTTTTGATCATCTTTATCTTACATAAGTCCCCCTAACATCATATAATAAGGACTTGGTGATGATAAATTCCTTTAACTTGACCTTATCTGGGAAGCACCGTATCTGCCCTTCCATTCTAAATGATAGCTTTGCTGGTTAGAGTAATCTTGGATGTAGGTCCTTGGCTTTTATGACTGTGAATACTTCTTTCCAGCCCCTTCTTAACTGCAAGGTTTCTTTTGAGAAATCAGCTTATGAGAACTCCTTTGTACTTAGATGTCTCCTTTTCTCTTGCTGCTTTTAAGATTCTCTCCTTATCTTTAATCTTGGGTAATATGCCTTGGTGTGTGTTTCCTTGGGTCCATCTTCTTTGGGAGACTGAGCTCCTGGACTTCCTGGAAGTCTGTTTCTTTTGCCAGGTTAGTTCTCCTTCGTTATTTTTTCAAATAAATTTTCGATTTCTTGCTCTTCCACTTCTCCTTCTGATACCCCTATGATTTGGATGTTGGAACATTTAAAGTTGTTCCCAAGGTTCCTAAGCCTCTCCTCGTTGTTTTGAATTCTTGCATCTTAATTATGTTCTGGTTGATAATTTATTTCTTCCTTCTCCTCCAAATTGTTGATTTGATTTCTAGTTTCCTTCTCTTCACTGTTGGTTCCCTTTACATTTTCCTTTATTTCACTTTTCATAGCCTTCACGTTTTTCCACATTTTGCGACTATACTAAACCATTTCTGTGAGCATCCTGATTACCAGTGTTTTGAACTCTGCATCTCAGAGGTTGGCTGTCTCTTCATTGCTTAGTTCTGTTTTGGAGCTCTGATCTGTTCTTTCATTTGGTCCACATTTCTTTGTCTTGGCACAGCTATTACATAGTAAGGGGCAGAGCCTTAGGTATTTGTCATAGTGGGGCAACCCATGTTGTTGCATTGTGGTTCTGTGTGTGAGGGAGAGGGAATAATGCTGCTTGCTCAAATCTGAGTCAGCTTTTAGTCACTTCCCCCACTACCCACAAGGAAATTGGGCCCTTCTGGTGCTAATTCCTGGGTGGGTGGGTTTGTGTGTGTTCTATGGTCCTCTGGGTCTTTCCAACAAACCTCCTGTAAGTCTGGGAGTTTCTCTGGCCACCACAACTCCCACAGGTTTTTTCAGTCAGAGGTTTTGAGGTTTCATTTCTCTGTTGCTGGAACCCTGGGTTGCGTGGTCTGTCTCTCTCCCCACTTGTTCTTCCCAGTTTACACAGTCGTTCCCCCTGGTTTATCCACGCACAAATGTGGGACCACCCAGTCTGCCAGCTACCACTTTATCACATGTCCTCACCACCCTGGCTGCCCTTCTCTGCCCCTCTGACCAGTTTGGATGAATATTTGTTCCTTAACTCCTTGGTTGTCAGTCTTCCATACAGTTCGATTTTCTGGCAGTTCTGATTCTTTTTTGTTTTTAAATTGGTTGTTGTCCTTCTTTTGGTTGGACAAAGAGGCAGAATATTTCTACCTACACTTCCATCTTGGCTGGAGTCCTTTGTAAAATTTATTTCTACATATTTTTTGTCATTGCAATTGTAGATATGATTTTTTAAATTTATTTTACTGTCTCATTGTTAGTATGTTGGAACACAGTGGATTTTTGTATATTGACTTTGTATCCTGCAACTTTGTTTTTTGTTTCTAATAGTCTTTGACTAGATAGAGTCTTCAGGGTTTTCTCTATATAGAATCATGTCATCTGCTGATAGTCACAGTTTTACTTCTTCATTCCCAATTTGCGTGCCTTTTACTTCTTTCTCTTGCCTAATTGCTTTGGCTAGTACTTGCAGTACTAATTTGAGTAACAGTGGTGAGAGTGGACATCCTTGTTTTGTCCCTTATCTTAGAGGAAAGGCTTTCAGTTTTTGTTTTCACCATTAAGTATGATATTAGCTATGGGTTTGTCATATGTGGCCTTTATTATGTTGAGGTACTTGCTTTCAATGTTCATTTTATTGAGCATTTTAATTATACATGGATGTTGCATCTTGTCAGATGCTTTTTATGCATCTATTGATATGATTGTGATTTCTGTCTTTTGTTAATGTGTATCACAATGTTTGAATTGCACATGTTGAGCTAGCCTTGAGTCTGGGATGAACCCACTTGACTGTGATGCATTATCCTTTTAATGAATTGTTGCATTTGATTTGCTTGCTTTTTTTTTTTTTTTTTTGCATTTACGTTTGCATCAGAGTTATTGGCCTGCAACTTTCCTTTTGTGTGTTGTCCTTCCCTGGTTTTGGTATCAGGGTAATGTTTGCCTCATAAAATGAGTTAGGAAATATTCCCTCTGCTTCAGTATTTTAGAGCAATTTGAGGATAAGTATTAAATTTTTGAATGTTTGGTAAAATTTATTGGTGAAGCCATCTGGTTCTAGATTTTTGTTTTTTGGGAGGTTTTTGATTACTGTTTCAATTTCCTTGCTAATAATTGGTCTGTTTAGGTTTTTAAGTTCTTCATGGTCCAGTCTAAGAGGGTTATATGTTTCTAAGAATTTTTTTCTTCTAGTCATTGAATTTGGTGTCATATCGTCTTCATTGTATTCTTGTGTAATCCTTTGTATTTCTTTGATATTTGTTGTAAGTTCCTTCGCTTCTGACTTTATTTATTTGAGTCTATTCATTCGTATTGAGTCTAGCCAGAGGTTTGTTGATTTTATTTTTTTCCAAAGAATTAGTTCTTTGTTTTATTAATTTTTTTCTATTGTCTATTGACTTTGGGCTTAATTTGTCCTTCTTTTTCTAGTTCTTTAAGGTGTAATGTTAGATTATTTGAGAGTTTTCTTGTTTCTTGAGGCACGCCTGTGATACCTTAAACTTCTCTCTTAGTACAGCTTTGCTGCATCCTAAAACTTTTGGTGTGCTGTGTTGTCATTTTCGTTTGTCTATATGTATCTTTTGATTGATTTTTATTTCTTTCTTTGATCTAATAGTTGTTCAGTAGCATGTTGTTTAATCTCTATATATTTGTGGTTTTTCCAGCTTTCTTCTCCTATTTGTTTTTAATTTAGCATAGTTGAGACTTATTCACATCTGTTTTGGGGGAACACTACAAGAAAGAAAGTTTAAAGTTCCAGGGAAAGATATGATAGAATGAGAGGCACTACGGAATATTAGAAAATGTAGGATTTCTTGCTTACCCTTTGTGTTACCTTGGGTACATTTGCTAAAAGCATTCTGACTCTCAATTTCCTCATTTATATAAAGATAAACTTTACTAGGTTATTATGTTGGTTAATTTAAATGTTTGCTGTTTTTCCTTTCTGCTTTCTAAAATCTGACGGGAAAACTGAACTAAATTTAGCTTAGTTTTTCTTTTTCTCCTTTGTTTTGATTTGTGGGTATTAAAATTAAAAAATTCAAAACAGGCTTGTTAGCCTCTTTGCATGAAATCATAATTATCAGTTCTAATACCAAGTCATCACCTTGGGAATGCTGCTATTATTATTTTGCAATTTGAATGTTCCTGTTACCCAAAGACTACTGTTTACACTCAAGTGTAGCAGTAGAGTCTGCATCCCATATCTGATTTTATTTTTCATTAAACATGTTTGGTTGTGAACAACATTGTCTCAATAATTTTGAAATTTTATTTTGATGATAATTAACTTTTTCCTCAGTCTTTTTTTCTCCTCCTAGGTAGAGGCAGTAGATTTTTTGACTGATAAAGACTGTTTAAAAGATTACCTGCCTCCTGTATATTCATTTATATAGTGCAGAATCTTCAAGTACAGTTCTCACTAAACCATTTCCTACACATTTTACAGAGAGTTCTCCTAAAATAAATGTACTACTTCATAACCTTGCAGTATAAGAAAATTATTTTAGAAAATAACAGGTGATATAGAGTTGGAAAGTTTTGATAAAAGAAGGCTTATTTTAATCTTTAACACTTGTATCATGGTCAGAAAGGAAGGAAATTACCAATATTTCTCTCTTAAACCTTTCTAAGTCTAGGACTTTAAGATGGGAGGATGAGAATGAAAAGGGGCTGGACTCAAAAATTGATCAGGAGACAAATGTGATAAAAGCTAACATTTGCCTTGCTGCGTAGATAAATCCATACTGAGAATGGTGCCCCACTTGGATAGCTTCTGCGATTTCCTGACCCAGACTGCACAAACCACCATCATTTTAAGAAATTTGACATTTAATTCATAAGCTTAATCATTCTCAGCTGTTACTTTGTAGGCCTTCTGAGGGCAAACTAACATACATACACACTTTTACACATAAAACTACACCTCTATACCAGGATTTTTCCCACTTAGTATCCCTGACAGTCTATATAAAAACTCTTCAGAAATGCATCATCTTATAAACTTAGATTTTTCTGTGATTTCAAGTTGTTCTAGTGAATTAAACTAGAATTCAAATTACACACTGTCCACCCAGAAATTACTTGATATGTCTTCTTAGAATATAGTCAGTATTATTTCACTCTGAATGTGATGTAACGTTTTACTTTTAGGTGCTCACCTGGTAGGGGTTATCGACTGCCAACAAGTGCCTTGGTGAACCTTTCTCATGGGAGTCGCTCTGAAAGTGGGAATCAGAAGTTGACAGCCATTGTGAAACCACAGCCAGCTGTGAATCACTATAGCTCAAATCCATCAGTGTCAAATCCATCTGGGCATTTGGGAGTCCTGAACCATTCCCCTCAATCAATTTTTGTTCCCTCACAAGTAAGACTGTCTTTAATTTCTCTCTACTTCCCTTACAAGTCACAGGTGCACTGTAAATAGAAACTTAATTTGACTTAATTTTTTAAAGTTTTGATTTAAGTCAATTCCAGATTTGTTTTAAACTAATGGGCTAGTGGAGAATGCTACTGATAACATTTTACCTATGTTGTAAAATTATAGTTGTCTGAAAGAAGAAATTTATTTTAAAAATAATCTTGAAAATGCCTTTTTCTCTTTGTATATCTACTTTCAAACATTAAATTTTTTATATAACCGAAATATCCTATGATATCTGCTATAAAAATGACATAAATTTGAAAGGGAGACGACTATATCATGTTCATCAAAAACAATTTTCAAGTTCCCACCACATAATTCATGGATAATTCCCTTTATTCATCTTTCTGGGGACACAAATTGAGTTGTTTTGTGTGAGACACATACCTTTATTTAATCCCATGACTACAAATCTTACCATCCTCTTAAATCCAAATAATACATGCTTATTGTAGCTAATTAGAAAACACAGATAAGTAGATAATGACAAAGGAACCAGAAGCAAAAATGCTCTAGAATGTCATAGGTAGCTACTGTTAAATTTTGTTACATACTTTTGCAGAGTTTTAATCTACATGAAATCAGTTCTCCATAAGTAATAGCTGATTTTAAATCTATTACATTACTTTTGTATAAGATGAAGATTTTAAAATAAGTTTATTAGATGTTAGTTTAAGTGAGATAGTATGTCAGTACATTGAAAGAGAAAAAGAACGTGTTGGTGGAGATATATTGATTCAATATAATCTTTCACAGCATTTGTTATACGTTAAATACTTTCCAAAGGAAGCCATTTTACTCCTACGATCACTATACTGAGCTCCAGAAGAAAGGAATTGAGATTTCAGATAATGAAAGTCAGATATCCTCTCCTGTTCTAAATAGTTTTAATGAATAAGTTATTTTATTTTTAATAATACTCTTTATTTTTTCATGTTTCACTTTCTTAAGAAATTTCCTGTGCTTTGCCAGGTAACTACTAAAGATGATGATGAATTTTGCAACATTTGGCAGTCCTTACAGGGGTCTGGAAAGGTTCAGCACTTTCAGCCAGCTTTGCAAGAGAAGGTTAGTATACCTTTTTTGATGGACATTTAACTTTAAAAAATTTAATTTTATTTATTTTTTTCAGGTATGCAGTGATTAATTTTCTTCTGAAATCTCATAAAATAGAAATAACAGTTTTGATCATGAATTTGTATACTTCCATTCAGCTACATATAAATATATTTTGGACCATTGAATGAGAATATAAACAATTCTTCTTTTAAATCAGTTTTGGATTTTTTTAGGTTTTTAAACATAATAACTATGTTTAAATTGAACAAATGCCTTAATGGCACTCATTAACTTATTTATTTCCACTTGAATGTGTAGTTTTATGCTGGCAGTTAATTGTCTTAAAGATGAATGAGCAAATTCACATTCCTTGATAAAGAAGAGGAAAGAAATTCCACTAAGAGAGTAGACTCAGACCCAAAAAAAAGACAAAGAAGAAAAGAATTGAATTCTTATGAATTCCTGTACTTTTCTTGCATGTTACTGGCCTATCTTTTTAGCTTAGGTCAAGAAGGGATGTTCTTTCAAGTTTCTAAGTCAGCAGTCTGCACCATGAAGGCCTCATTTATTATAAAATCCTCCGATGATGGTGGCATTATCAGAATTAGGGGAAAATAGCAAAGAGAATGATAGTAAAATAAACATAAAAAGTGAGAGTGACAAAATACCTAGGTCTCCTCTGCCAGTATGCTGTTATAAGTTTTCCTTAGATCATCCATAAATCATTTCTAACGAAATATAATCCATGTCCAGATTTTCAAAACCTCTTTTCTTCTTTAATATATTTGGTACTGCTAACCACTCCATCTTCAGGAGTGCTTTGTTTTCGTTCATTTATTCATTCAACATGTATTTATTGAATACCTAACATATGGACTTAGACCAGGGTAATAGTAACCTGTGAGAAGTGGTCAAATACTACACATATTTGGAGGGCTTGCCAGCTGATGATGAATTAGGTTATGTGGGTAAAAGAGAAATAATGGATTAAAGGATGTGACTCTTAAGGTTTGAGTAACTAAAAGGATAGACTGACTATTAACTACCATGGGGAGGATTGTGAGTCAGTAGATTTGTAGGAGAAGATTAAGAGTTCAGCTTTGGACATGATGAGTTTGAGATGTATATTAAACATTTAAGTGTAGATGTAGAGTTGGCCATTGAGTCCGAAGCTCATGGAGGGTGTCCAAGTTGGAGAGAGAATTTGGGGAGTCATCATCTACATATATGCATGTGTATGTATGTGCCTGTATAACTGTTTTCTAATTATCTATAACCAAGGAAGTAGATATAGATAGAGAAGAGGTCCAATAACTGAGCCTTAGAGAACAACATCCTTAAAGAGTTAGAGCAACTAGGTGAAACTGACAAAGAAGACTGAGAAGGGGCAGCCACTGAAGCAGAAAGAAAACCAGGAAAGGGTGGTGTCTAAATGCCACGTGAAGAATGGATGTCATATAGGATCCATGTGTCAAATGTTGCTCTTGGATCAATTAAGATAAAAACTGAAAATTACCCATAGAGCTTAGCACACAAAGGTCACTGGGAACCTTGACAGGAGCAGTTTCAGTAGCGATTGGAGTGAAATACTGGTTAGGAAGGGTTGAAGAGAAAAGGGGAGGAGAGAAGTCAGAGGCCATCAGTATAGGCAATTTTCAAGGACTTTTGCTCTAAAGGAAATTCTCCCTGAGTTTCCTGTTGCCTTCCCTGTTAAATTCCTTATTAACCTCTGTTCTTCCAGACATTCACTGGGGCTGTGCCCCGAAACTCCAGAACAGTTTTCTTTTCCCTTTGCCCTATTGCTTGACTTAGGACTTTGGCTCTTTCCTCTCTTCTAATTACCATTCAGTCTGTCTGAATCCAACCTCTCAATCAAGACCTAACCCAATATCTCCAACTATCTAGAAGACAGGTATAGATGGACACCCACCATCCCCTCAACCTCAAGATGTCACATAATTTACCTCACCTGTGGCCTCTTCTCTTATCTCTATTTGTAAAGCTAGCATTTTTCCCAGGGTTATAATCTGAAAAGCATGGACTTAAAAATTTTACTCTCCCCTAATAGTTCTTTGCAATGACAAACCGTCAGGCCTTCTCAGTGTCTTCAACTGCACCTTAGTCAGTCATCCCAGGCCTAGATTAACCTCCTATGTACATTTCCTATTTTTAAATATTTTTTTTCTTTTTTAGTTTTTCTTACATAGTACTGCTTGATCAATCTTTTCTAAAGATCCTTTCATCTGTCTTGGCCCCATGGTATAATTGAGCAAAGGTTCTAGTTAATAAGCTCCTGGGTTTGAACTCAGTCTATGCCCTGAGGCAGTGTGGTATGGTAAATCTGGGATTAAACTCAGAATCAGGAAGTTAGGTTTTGTGACTCAAATTGAGCAAATTTAATTTTCCTGACCTTCTTATGTATAAAATTAAGTTTGTGGACTTAGATTATACTGGAGGTCTTTTCCAGCCCTAAAATAGTGTTATTCAAATACTTAGAATGTGTAGGGCTCCTTGGTTAAGTACTACTGGAATTCAGCCTCAACTCAAACTAACAGTTAGTCCTTTTATAAGCTAACCCTACCTGATTCTCATATAAAGCTTGTCCAAGTTTTTGGTAAAATAGTCTGTACCAGTCAAATTTACTTTCTTTACTTTCCCTTTCCCACAAACAGATAAATCCCATTTCAGCTTATCTGTACTTCCTGTTCCTTCAATTTAGGATGCTTTTCCTCTAGTACTACTAAAATTCCCCTAAGTCTCAGCCAGGGTGTTCTAATCATGTTACCAACTATTTCCTTGAGGGATCTTAATACATGAATATTTTCTCAGAACATTCTGCATGCATCTCCTGTTATTGGATGCTATTTCATTATTTATATTGGTTTATATCAGTGTGCTACTATGTTTTATCTCCAGTATGTTCCAAGAATTATGAGCCACCACATAACAACACTCATAACCATGAGGCATTAAAAAACAGCTTGATATTTATCCGATGAACAAATTCTAGAAAATTCAACATGATTAAAAAAATCCAGCTTCTGGAAAAGACAAAACTGGAGGCAGTAAAAAGATCAGTGGTTGCCAGGGGCTTGGGAGAAAGCAAGGGATGAACAGGTGGAGTACAGAAGATTTTTAAGGTACTGAAAAATACTCTGTAATACTATTGTCAACATAAAAGAAACATCCAAACCTGTGAAGAATTTTTATGAGTTTATTTGAGCCAAAGGATAATATGCCAGGAAGCAAGATCTCACATGTTCCCTAGAATGACAGTTTGGAGTTTCTTTTCTGTTTGGCATTAAAGAGGGAACATAAGGAAGATTACAGGATCGTGGGAGAAAGCAAGACAAAGAAATAACAATGATTGGGTTACAGGTTAACAAGATTATGTGCTCTCTGAATGGTGATTACGTTTCCAGAGGTCTGAAAAGAGGCATTTCAAAAGTGTGTTAACCTAGATGCAAGAAAACAATGGACAGGGCTTAGCTTAAAGCGAAGATAAACCTTTTATTAGGGAAGGTATAGGCCTGAAGCATACTACCCACCTGATCTTCCCACAAAGGTTAGGAATTCATGATCAAATCACCCTGTGAGGTTACTGTTAGATTTAGATTTATTACAGAGCTGCCTTTTCTTCCCCACTCTAATGGTGGATACATGTCATTACACATTTGTCCTAACCCATAGAATGTAAAACACCAAGAATAAACCCAATGTAAACTGTGAACTTTGGGTGACAATGATGTATCAGTATAGGTTCATTGTAATCAATATACCTGTCCCATAAGGTATGTTGATAATGGGGAGGCTATGTATGTGTGAGGTCAGTGGGCAGTTATGTTATGAACCTAAAACTGCCCTTGAAAAAAGTCATTTAAAAAAATTCAAGTTTTTCATTGGCAAAATATGAAAAGGTGACTAACACAAATAGCTTAATGTAGATACAACAGCCCAAGAAACTATACTCAAAACCAGAATGTTTTCTTTATTTCTTTTTTTCTTAAGATTTTATTTGTTTATTTTTAGAGAGAGGGAAGGGAGGAAGAAAGAGAGGGAGAGAAACAACATCAGTGTATGTTTCTCATCAATCCAGTTGCCTATCACCAATTCCTGGGGCTTGCAGCCCAGGCATATGCCCTGACTCAGAATTGAATCAGCAACCTTTCACTTTGCAGGACGGCACTCAAGTAACTGAACCATGCTAGTCAGGGCTAATTAAAGTTATGGCACACTTTTTCTCTGAAATGTTACTGTGAACTTAGGTTTTAGAGTTAGAACTCAAATATCGGTTTTCCTATTATTTAGTTCTGTAACCAAATTACTTTATCACTTTGAGCCTCAGTTTAGTCATCTGTATAATAGAATCAAAATCTACTCTAGCATTTTTATAATTATAGCATTGTTATAATGATATTAAGACAATGAATGCAGAGTATATCTTAACCATGCCTGGCACATAATAGATACTAACACAATATTTGTTCATACCAGTCTATTGCTCTAATTCCCTTCCTTAGAGTCAAAATATCCCGTACTGTACTGCTGTAGTCCCAAACCCCACCAGCCATTGTGCTATGCAAATAGGAATCCCTTGGCCCTTTTGACTCTTAAAGACGAAGAACCTGGGATATTCTATGTATATGAGCTCATTGGATCTTCCTTGGCACTCTGGTGCATGTCACAACTGTTTTCGAGCATGCCCACTGCCAACTAGGATATGATAGGCCTTTGTGCCCAGTGTTCATTATTTGTGCTCAGAAGAAAATAAATAGGGCTCACCAAAAACAAAACTGATATAATGAATTTGTATCGAACATCTGCTTTTGCTTCCTCTTCTGCTTCAGCTGTGGAAAGTTATCTATCTTCAGGCCTCCTCTCCCTCTCAGAAAACAAAGGAATATGATATGATCTTTAGACAAAACTTATTCATGCCATTTTGCAAATTCTGTCCATCCCTATACTGCCTTGGTTGCTATAGCTTTATAGTCAGTCTTGCTCTCTGGTCATAGTATTCAGTTATATGAAAACCTGGACATTGTATGGATATTAGTTAATATTGGATTGTCCAAAAAGTCCATTTAGTTTTTTCCATAAAACAAAAGACACATTTTTCATTTCATTAATAACTATCGATTTGGATATTTTGAGTATGTCAGCTATCTCCTGTGGTGTAACATTGGTTGTTCTCTGTTAATGTCTTGATTTGATTCCTCTCAACTTCAGTTGGTCTACCCAACCATGAAGTATCGTCCAGTGAGAAATCTCCAGCACAGAACTTCGCAAACCACTTTTGACATGTTCGATCAGTCACAGGACCTTCTCCATACACTGCACAAGTCTTTTTTTGTGTTTCAGTTGCATTTTTATCTTTCTTGAAATAATAAGGCATAATATGCCGAAAATGTTGCTTATTTTCGTCCATCTTCAATATTAAGTGGCTACACAAAAACTCATCAATTTCAATAAGTTTTTTAAAAATGCATGCTTATATTACAGCTGTCACCACACAGTCTTAACAAAATTGTTTCAAATGAAGTTAAAGACAACTGAGCGCTACTAGAGCCAACCAAATGAACTTTTTGGCCAGTCCAATGAAAATCAGGTCTTGTAGGAAGGGATGAAGAAGGGCTAATATCCTCAGCTTTCATATCAGAGGCACAAATGATAAATTTTCAAAAAATGTTTTTAATGGAAATTTTTTAAATAATGAAGACAAGAGAATAGTATAATGAACCCACAGATATCCATCCCTTACCTTTCATTTCCCACCCCACCTTTCCCAGAGATAGGAATATTTTTAAGCAAATCTAGAGGAATTTTTTTAATTTTTAAAAATATTTATTTATTTATTTATTTTTGAGAGAGGGGCAGAGTGTGAGAGAGACATCATTGTGAGAGAGAAACATTAATTGGTTGCCTCTTTCACACTCCCAACCAGGGACCTGGCCCACAACCCAGGCATGTGTCCTGACTGGGAATCGAACTGGTGACCCTTCAGTTTGCAGGATGATGCCCAACCCACTGAACCACATTAGTCAGGGCTAGGGGTATCTTTAGAAACTGTTAATTCTGTTGTAAAGAAACATTTACCTAAAGTTTAGTCATTTCTTTAGTTTCTGTCTTAACTTCAAGCAAAATAGATTTAATTTTTCCTATTAAAGGTAGCATTCTTGTAAAATGTTAGTTTTCTATGTATCTTTCTAAGTAATGTATAGAGCAACATCTGAAGTGATGATCATTATGTTAATAATGTTTATTTCTGAGTGGTGGAATTTGAGTGGTTTTTAAAATTCTTTGTACTTTCCTTCATTCCTTAATATTTCTCTGGTAAGCTATGTAATTTTAATAAAAATAGTAATCACTAAACATTGAAGAAAAGAAGTAGTTATGATATTAAGAGTCTCTTTAAATCATTTATAAGAATTTCAACTTTCAGGGTGCAATTTTACCTCAAGAAATAAGTCAAGTAACTCAACATCATAAATCTGGCTTAAATGACAACAGTGTCAAATATCAGCAAAGAAAACATGAGCCTCACAGAAAATGTAAGTTTTAAGGTAAAAAAGTATACTTGTGGTGTTAACTGCTTCTTTTTATTTTTTTTAATTAATAGCTTTACTGAATTATAATTCACAGAACAAAATTGGTTATTTTAAAGTATGCAATCAGGTTTGGTTTTTGGGGTTCTTTTTTTCTTTTTTTCTTTTGGTATTTTCACAAGTTATACAACTAGTGCCACTATCTAAATCGAAAATATCTTCATCACCCCCAGAAATATCATATCTATTAGCATTTGCTCCTCTCACACCTGACAACCATCAGTTTACTTTCTGCCTCTGTGAATTGGCTTATTCTGGACATTTCATATAAATGGAATTATAAAATAGTATCCTTTTATGGCTGACTTTTTTCAGTTGGCCTAATGTTTTCAAGGTTCTTCCATGTTATATGTTGTTGCATGTATCACTACTTTATTCCTTTTAATGGCTAAATAAGTTGCATTGTACAGATACTACATTTTGTTTACCATTCATCTATTGGTGGACATTTGTGAAATTTCCACTTTGGGGTTATAACAAATAATGCTCCTATGAATATCTGTGTACAAGTTTTTGTGTGAACATATTTTTTGCAGTTCTCTTGGGCATATATAAATGAGTAGAATTACTGAGTCATATGTTAACTCTATGTTTAACTTTTTGTGGAACTATAAACTGTTCTCCAAAATAGTTGTACCAGCAATGTAACTTTTCCACATCCTCCATAACAGTTGTTATTGCCCATGTTTTTTTTATAGCCGTCCTAGTGGGTGTGAAGTGGAGCCTTCTTGTGCTTTTCACTTACAGTTTATCAGCGACTGATAATGTTGAGCATCTTTTCATGTGCTTATTGGCTGTTTGTATATCTGGGGAAATATGTATTCAAATTATTTGCTCATTTAAAATTGAGTTATTTGTCTTTTTATTCTTGATTTGTAAGAATTCTTTACATATACCGTATACTACAGGCTCATCTGATATTTTTTGTTTGTTGTTTTGTTTTGGTTGCTTGTGCTTTAGGTGTCATAACTAAGAAACTGTTGCCTAATCCAAGGTCATAATGATTTATACATGTTTTGTTTTTCTAAGAGTTTTATAGTTTTAGACCTTACACTTAGGGTTTTTTTCCTCCCCATTTTTGAGTATTTGTATATGGTATGAGGTAGGGGTCTATATTCATTCTTTTTCATATGGATATCCAGTTGTCCCAGCACGATTTGCTAAAATGCTGTTCTTTCCCCCAGTGAGTTGTCTTGGCACACTTGTGAGAAATCTATTAACCATAGACGTATGGGATTATTTCTGACCTCTCAATTCCATTGCATTGATTTATATGCCATCTTTATGGTAACAACACACCATATTAATTACTATACATTTGTTATAGTTTTGAAATTGGAGAGTTTGAATCTTCCAACTTTTTTTTTCCAGATTGTTTTGTCTGTTCTGGTCCCTTGCATTTTCGTATGAATTTTAGGATCAACTTGTCTATTTCTGCAAAAGTAGCAGCTGGAATTTTTAGAAAGATTGTGTTGAATCTGTAGATCACATTGGGTGGCATTGTCTTTTTAACAATATTAAGTTTTCCTATCCATGAACATAAAATGTCTTTCCATTTATTTAGGTCTTCTTTAATGATATATTGTAGCTTTCAGTGTACAAGTCTTACACTTTTTCTGTTAAATTTATTTCTGAGTATTTTATTTTTTACTGCTGTTGTCAATAAAACTCTTAATTTTTTTTCTTGTTCCTTATGATATAGAAATAAAACTGACTTTTGTGTATTGATCTCATATCCCTCCATCTTTTGGAAGTTGTTTATTAGCCCTGATATTTTGTGGCCTTTGCACATATAGTTTTACTTTTTCCTATACAGTCTGAGTACTTTTCTTTTTCTTGCCTAACTGCTGTGGCCAGAACCACCAGTACGATATTAATAGAAGTGATGAGAGTGAACATTCTTATCTTGTCTTGATCTTAGGGATAACGTTCAACCTTTCAGCAATAAGTGTAGTGTTAACCGTGGGGTTTTCGTAGATGCCTTTTATTATTGGGGGAAGTTCCCTTCTATTCCTAGGGAGGTTTTTTTTTTTTCTTGGAGGGATGTTAGATTTTCTCAGATGCTGTTTCTTTGTCTATTGAGGTGATCATATGGTTTCCTTGAAGATTTTTGCATCTGTATTCATAGGGATATTTTTATTTTCTTTTCTTGTGATGTCTTTGATTTTGATGTCATGGAAATACTGATATCATAGGCTGTTGGGTATAACACTTTGAAAGAGCTCCAGCCTTTTACTGATCTCTCTGTGGTTTTTTGCCAAAAATGCTATTTTTGAAGGCTACATGGAGTTGGAGACTGAGAAATGGCATTAGAGCATGTAAAAATGCCACAAAGTTCACTCTTATTACTGAGATTTTCTTTTCTCTTGAATAAATATTCCCTGATTGCTGCAAGCCTTTGATTAACTTCCATAGTTCTGAAAATTTGGATTTTGGTAAATTATGTCCATTTTCTCATTTCTTTTATGGAGGAGAGAATTTTTAGAGATCCTTACTCTGACATTTTTGCTGATGCCTTCACACTAAAACTACTTCTCGTGATTTTATTTAAACTAATCCAGTTACATTTTGTGTGTGCAAACACTTCCTGGTTAAATTAATCCAAACTATATTACAGGTTTTTGTTAAAAAATAAGTACAGATATTTTCTTAATAATATTCTGTACCTAGTTTGTATATTTTTACTCTTTTCCTTTTTTCATTACTATCTACTGTGTTCCAGACACAAGAGATGCAGAAATGAGATTCTTCATCTTGCACTTACTTTTCCTCATCTCTTGATCAAAGTATTTCCAAACTGCAGCAAATTGCTCTTTATGTTTAAAATGTGAATCATTTTTTACTGATTCATTTATTTTATTTATTTATTTTTTATTTTAATTGTTGTTCCAGTACAGTTTTCTGTCTTTTACTCCCATCCCAGCCCAACCCTGCAGTGCTCTCCACCTCCCTCCCATTTGTACCCCCCCGCCCTGAGTTTTTGTCCATGTGTCGTTTATACTTGTTCCTGCAAACCCTTCCCCTTTTCCCCTGAAATTCCCTCCCCTTTTCCCTTGGGTCACTGTCAGCCTGTTCTCAATGTCAGTATCTTTGGTTATATTTTGCTTGTTTCTTTGTTTTGTTGTTCAGGTTCCTATTAAAGGTGAGATCATATGGTATTTGTCTTTCACTGCCTGGCTTATTTCACTTAGCATAATGCTTTCCAGCTCCATCCATGCTGTTGCAAAGGGTAGGAGCTCCTTCTTTCTGCCACATAGAATTCCACTGTGTAAATGTACCATAGTTTTCTGATCCATTCATTTACTGATGGGCACCTAAGTTGCTTCCAGCACTTTGCTATTGTAAATTATGCTGCTATGAACATTGTAGTGCATAGGTTCTTTTGCATTGGTGTTTCAGGGTTCTTAGGATATAATCCCAGCAGTGGAATTGCTGGGTAAAAAGGCAGATCCATCTTCAGTTTTCTGAGGAAAGTCCATACTGTTTCTCACACTGGCTATACCAGTCTACATTCCCACCAACAGTGCACTAGGGTTCCCTTTTCTCTACAACCTCTCCAACACTTGTTGTGTGTTGCTTTGTTTGTGATGGCCATCCTCACCAGTGTGAAGTGGTGTCATTGTGGTTTTAATCTGTATCTCTCTGATGGCTGGCGATACTGAGCATCTTTTCATGTGTTTCTACATGTCCTCCTTGGAGAGGTGTCTGTTCAAGTCCTTTGCCCATTTTTTAATTGGGTTGCTTCTCTTCTTAGAGTGGAGTCGAGTAAGTTCTTTATATATTTTGGAGATTAAACCCTTGTCTGAGGTATCATTGGCAAATATGTTTTCTCATATGGTTGGTTCTCTTTTTATTTTAATACTGTTTTCTTTAGCCATGCAGAAGCCTTTTATTTTGATGAGATCCCATTTGTTTATTCTTTCCTTTATGTCCCTTGCTCTAGAGGACATGTCAGTAAAAATGTTTCTGCATGAAATATCTGAGATTTTCCTGCCTATGTTCTCCTTTAGGACTTTATTGGTATCACGATTTATATGTAAATCTTTTATCTACCTTGATTTATTTTTGTGTATGGTGTAAGTTGGTGCTCGAGTTTCATTTTTTTGCATGTAGCTGTCCAGTTCTCCCAATGCCATTTGTTGAAGAGGCTATATTTATTCCATTTTATGTTGCTGCCCCCTTTGTCAAATATTAATTGACCGTAGAGACTTGGGTTTATTTCTGGGCTCCCTGCTCTGTTCCATTGGTCCATGTGCCTGTTTTTACACCAATACCAGGCTGTTTTGATTACAGTGGATTTGTAATACAGTTTGGTATCAGGTATTGTGATCCCTCCTACTTTACTCTTCTTTCTCAAAATTTCAGCAGCTATTCGGGGTCGTTTATGGTTCCATATAAATTTTTGAAGTGTTTGTTCTATATCTGTGAAATATACCATTGGTACTTTAATAGGTATTGCATTCAATGTGTAAATTCCTTTGGGTATTATGGACATTTTGATGATGTTAATTCTTCCGATCCATGAACACGATATATGTTTCCATTTGTTTGTGTCTTCCTTGATATCGTTCTTCAGCATTGTATAGTTTTCTACATACAGGTCTTTTACCTCCTTGGTTAAGTTTATTCCTAGGTATTTTATTTTTCTTTTTGCTATATCGAATGGGATTTTTTTTCTTGATTTCTGCTGCTGCTGTTTCATTGTTGGTATACAAAAATGTCTTTGATTTCTGGTTATTGACTTTGTATCCCGCTGCTTTGTCACATTCATTTATTAGGTCGAGCAGTTTTTTTTGCCAAGTCTATAGGATTTTCTGTGTACACTATCATGTCATCTGCAAACAATGACAATTTTGTTTCCTACTTTTTGATTTGGATGCCTTTTATTTCCTTCTCTTGTCTGATCGCTGTGGCTAAAACTTCCAATACTATACTGAATAGAAGTAGTGGAAGTGGACACACTTGTCTTGTTCCTGATCTTAGTGGAAAAGATTTTAGTTTTTGCCTGTTGAGTATGATGTTGGCTGTAGGTCTCTCATATATGGCATTTATTATGTTGAGGAATGCTCCCTCTATTCCCACTTTGCTGAGTGCTTTTATCATAAATGGGTGCTGTACCTTATCAAATGCTTTTTCCACATCTATTGATATGATCTTGTGGATTCTGCCTTTGCTTTTTTTTATGTGGTGTATTACATTTACTGATTTGCAAATGTTGAACCATGCTTGCATCCCTGGGATGAATCCCACTTGATCATGGTGTATGATCTTTTTAATGTATTGTTGGATGCAGTTTGCCAATACTTTGTTGAGGATTTTAGCATCTATGTTCATCAGTGATATTGTCCTGAAGTTTTTTTTCTTTGTTGTGCCTTTATCTGGTTTTGGTACTAGTATGATGTTGGCCTCATAAAGAGAGTTAGGGAGTCTTCCATCTTTTTGGATTTTTTGGAATAGTCTGTGAAGGATAGGGGTTAACTCTTCTTTAAATGTTTTGTAGAATTCTCTTGTGAAACCATCTGGACCTGGACTTTGGT
>CM052539.1:94725394-94760646 GCA_028533065.1 Trachops cirrhosus
ATTGATGTGTCTTGATGTGGGCGTCTTTGGGTTCCTCTTGATTGGGACTCTCTGTGTTTCCTGGATTTGTGTGACTTTTTCTGTCATCAAATTTGGGAAGTTTTCCTTTTCAAATAGGTTTTCTATCCCTTGCTGTTCTTCTTCTCCTTCTGGTATCCCTATTATACTGATATTATTACATTTCATATTGTCTTGCATTCCTGTTCATCCCTCTTCATTCTTTCTGAACCTGTTTTTCTTTTCTTGCTCTTTCTGTGTTTGCTTCTACTTTGTCCTCTAATTCGCTGATCCGATCTTCTGCTTCATTGATTCTGCTTTGGTTCCTTCTACTGTGTTCTTCAGTTCAGAAATTGTATTCTTCATGTCCTCTTGGCCCTTGTTGATAGTTTCTGTTTCCTTTTTCATGTTGATATAGTTTGCAGTGAGTTCATTGTAATTTCCTTATAGTTTCTGGTAGCTCATTGTGAACTCATTGAGATTCCTGATTAATTATTGCTTTGAACTCAATATTGATAGTTAAGTTGCCTATATTTCATTTAGCATTCTTTCTGAGGCTTCCTCCTTTCCCTTCATTTGGGGATTGTTTCTTTGTTTTCCCATTGTTTGTGAGACTCTTCTTGTTAGCCTCAGCTTCTTAAATTGATCTGCTCTGGCTCCCTGGGTTTATGGTGTGAACTTCTGTGGTAGCATACCTCTGAGATTCAGTGGTGCAGTCTCCTTGATCTCCCAAGCTCACTAGTCTTGTGCTGTCGTTTAAGTTGGCTCTGTGTTTGTCTTTGGGATTTAATTGTTATCGTGTCTTTCTTTGGTGGGTCCCTCCCACCAGCTGGTTAACTGAGGGTCACTCTGTTCACCACTTCATGTATTTTGTTGTGCTGGTGTGGGCAGGTTGTGTTAAAGCTGGTTCTTCCATGTGTACAAGGTTTTGAGGATCCTCTCTTGCTCTTCTTCAGTTATTTGTACTGGGTAGTTTCTCCACTACTTAGTTTTATTTCCAGATAGATCCTGCATTGATGATTGTGTGGTTTTCACTTCCTCCTTCACCTTCTTCTGTTGTTATCTATTGGTGGTTCCCTTGTTATTGGGTTTCCTCTTCCAGCAGGTATCCTGGTATTCACAGCTTCCACGGGCTCTTTTTTTTTTTTTTTAATCATTTGGACGGGAAAGGCAAAATGGTTTAAGACAGCAAGAGACTGTTCTCTGATATTTACAGTAGTAGCTTGCAGAGAAAAGATAGGAGATCCTTTCACTATGTTAACCCTGGGGTTAACCCAGGGTTATAGTGTTAACCCTGATCTTCCACCCAACTAGCCACTTTTTAGAAAGGGTAGAAAGAAGATAAGGCTCTTGTTGGGGAGGGAAGGTTTGTGAGTTGGATCTAGAAAGCAGTGAAGTTGTGGGAGGTGGGATTCTGAGGTAAGGTGAGAGTAAAGGATAGAAAATAGGTGTAATGTGTGAGAGAACAGAGTTAACCACTACAGTAATAGAGTTCAGGAAACTGTGAAGTGGGCTAAGACCTGGGAGGGGTGTTGTGAAGTATTTACAATTGTATGGAACAGCTATTATTTACAATAATATTAGAGAAACAATCATATTACAGAATCTATGTGATCTGGATACCAAGAATAGGAAGTATAGGAGGACCTTGAGTAGTGTGCTAATGGGACACAAGTGAAGTGAAGAACAGTAAATTAGCAACACACTATGAATAGAGAGAACAGGGGAAACCTGTCAAATGATACAATATAACCAGCCGAGCAAAGAGGACTGTACGCAACGAAGAGTAATATAAAAATGTTTTTAAAATAAAAGATGTAAGAATAATAAATAATACAAATATGCATTAACTTGCAGGTTCTCTGTAATAGCAAAGTGAAATTTGTCTCACTGTCTCACCTGTAGGGAAATCCCCTCTTTGGGTCCTACTCTGGTCTTTTCACAGTTCCTGGTTGTTGGGGTTTTTTTCCTCACTTGTGGGTATTTTTTAAAAAAAGCAGAAGAAGGGAGGAAGAAGAGATAAAATTGGAAAGAAAGGAAGAAGGAATAAAGCAAGAAAGAAGGAAAGGATAAAAGAACTGAAAGATAAAACAATAATACAAATTAAAAAATAAAAGATTACTTAAGGAAAAAAACAATCCTCTTGGTGGTCTCAAACTGGCCACATCGGTTTTTCTGGTCTTGCTGGCTGCAGGAGGCTGAGGGGCGAATGTTACGGCTTTTCTCCCTTCCCCATCTGCACTCAGTCTAGTGCACACTCTGCCCAGAGCTAGCCTGGCACCTTGGGTGGGGGATCCAGGTCTTCCTCAGAGTGCTGTTTCCCTGGGGTTACCTCTGTGGGCTGGGGTGCGGGCACGTGCGCGTTCTCAGCCAGGCTGCCTAGGTCCTATGGGCTTGGGTACGCACCCTTCCCAGTTCTCTGGGGGTGCGCAGGGCCTTCTGCACAGCCTTGGGATCGCTGCTGGGTGGGGAGTAGGCCCGAGCTATTGCTTCAGGAGAATTCCCCAAACAGTGTCTCTCTTTTCACTTTTTCTTTTTGAGAAATTCCTCGTACTCAAGACTGCTGCTCCTTACAGCGGCCTAGCCCCTGGCACAGCCCAGTTCTCCAGCCAGACCGGTGACTATCGGGGTCAGGGCCTGTCACTGTGTGACTCTCAACTCTCCTCAACTGATGATGTCTACAGACACCACGGGTGCTCACAGTCCCTGTGTGTTTACCACTTAGTCCTTATTCCCCTCTCTGAGACTTCAAACAACCAGGTCTCTCCCAGTGCTGCTTAAACCTTGTTTGGCAGAGGAGGGAGCAGTTGACTTGGCTCTCTCCCAAGGACTCTGTGGCAAACCAGGCTGAGGGCGCCGAGCCTGGGGCTACAGCCACCCGGGTTCCTGCACTGTTCCCTGGGACCTTATTGTCCTGAAGCAGTCTCATTACTGTCTGGTTTTTCAGTGTCCGCTACAATTTTTCGTCTCCTATCTTCATACATGCTGCGGTACCGTTGGCTGTTTGCTCTGTTCCTCTGTGGATCCGCTAGGTTTCTCTCCCATGTGTAGGGGAAAGTGGAATCTGCTCCCTTCTACCTCGCAGCCATCTTCCTCTCCTGAATCATTTATTTATTCAACTGCTACGTCTTGAGTGATTACGTGCGAGTTGCTGGGAATGCACCAATGAAAAATAGACAAGTTTTTACTTTTTTTTTCTAATAAGCCCTGCAAACGGAAGGCCTCAACAAATTGGACAAAAACTTAAGAGTTGTTCCTCTCCATGGAAATCTTTAGTAAAAGGTGAAAGATTTGTACAATCTGAAGAGAAACCAGAGTAGAAGTTTTTATATTCTAAAGTGGAATCTGATCATAGCCAAAGAAACAATACCTTTCATAATCTGTAGTAATGATAAATGCTATGATGAAAAATAAAGATTAGGAGGACAGAGTGATAGGTGCCCTATTTTAAATAGGTGGTCAAGGAATGCCTATTTGAGAACATAATATTTGAACAGAAACACAAATAAATGGGGAGTGGAATGTTATAAACTATGCAGAAGGCTAGCCGAAGAGATTTCCAGCAGAGAAAACGTCAACTGCATAGTCTTGATTCTGATTTATTATATATTATATATGCATACCTTTTATGCATTTATATAGGACTTGTAGTTTTAAAAATAATTTTTAAAATGTTTTTCTAAAATGATTTTTAAAAAATTTAATGTAGCTTTATATCTTTGGTTCAGTTTGATAACTGTTAGACTATATATTTTATTAAGATTTTATTTATGTTTAGAGAGAGGGTAAGGGAGGGAGAAAGGGGGAGAGAAACATTGATTTGAGAGAGAAACATTGATTGGTTGTCTCTTGTGTGTGCACTCACCGGGGACTGAGTCCCCAACCAAGGCATGTGCCCTGAGAGGAAATCAAACTAGCGACCTTTTGCTTCATGGGATGACACCCAACCAACTAAGACCAGTCAGGGCTAGACTATGATTTTGTATCAATATTTTTTTCTTTTATATTTTAAGTTAAATATAGATTAATGTCTATTTTTTAATATATTTTACTGATTATGCTATTACAGTTGTCCCAATTTTTCCCCTTTGCCCCCCTCCACCCAGTACCCCCATTCCCTCTGGCAATCCCCCACCGTTAGTTCGTGTTCATGAGTCATGCATACAAGTTCTTTGACTTTTCCATTTCCTATACTATTTTTAACACCCTGTCTATCTTGTACCTACCAATTTATGCTTCTTAATCCCTGCACCTTTTTCCCTATTCACCCCCTTTCCTCTCCCAGCTAATCCTCCAAATGATCTCTGTGTCTATGACTTTGTTCCCTCCTAGTTGTTTGCTTAATTTGTTTTTCAGATTCAGTTGTTCATAGTTGTCAATTTGTTGCTATTTTAAGTTCATAGTTTTGATCTTCTTTTTCTTAAATAAGTCCCTTTAACATTTCACATAATAATAGCTTGGTGATGCTGAACTCCTTTAGCTGTACCTTGTCTGTGAAGCACATTGTCTGCCTTCCCAGTCTAAATGATAGTTTTCCTGGATAGAGTAATCTAGGTTGTAGGTCCTTGTTTTTCATCACTTTGAATACTTCTTGCCAGTCCCTTGTAGCCTACAAAGTTTATTTAGAGAAATCAGCTGATAATCTTATAAGAACTCCTTTGTAGTTAACTCTTCTTTTCCCTTGCTGCTTTTAAGATTCTCTCTTTATCTTTAACCTTTGGCATTTAATTACAATGTGTCTTGGTGTTGTCCTCTTTGGGTCTAACTTGTGTGGAACTCTCTGTGCTTCCTGGACTTGTATGTCTATTTCCTTTGCCAAACTGGGGAAGTTTTCTTTTCATTTTTTTCAAATAAGTTTTCAGTTTCTTGCTGTTCCTCTTCTTCTTCTGGCATACTTATGATTCAGATGTTGGTATATTTGGAGGTGTCCCAGAGGCTCCTTAGACTATTCTTGTTTGTTTGTTTTTTTAAGTTCATTTTTCTTCTTGCTGTTCTGATTGAATGCTTTTTTTCTTCCTTATGATCCAAATCATTAATTGGAATCTCGGCTTCTTCCCCTCCACTGTTGGTTCCCTATAGAATTTTCTTTATTTCACTTAATGCAACCTTCATTTCTGCGTAGGTCTTTTTTATAAAGCTGTTGCCATGCTCAGTGAGTTCTTTGAGCATCCTGATAACTAACCAGTGTTTTGATCTCTGCATCTGATATATTGCTTATCCGTTTCATTTAGTTCTTTTTCTGGAGTTTTGATCTGTTCTTTCATTTCAGCCGTATTTCTTTGTCTCCTCAATTTGGAAGCCTCCCTGTGTTTGTTTCTGTGTTTTAGGTAGAGTTGTTTTGAATCCCTGTCTTAGTAGCCTGTTATAGAAAGGGAACCTGTAAATTGTGTGGGGTGGAGCCATCGGCAATCACCAGGGTGGGGCAACCCATTTCACGGCTTTCTGGCTCTGTGTGTAGAGGGCTAGGACAGGGCAGTGCTGCTGCCTGGCTTCTGGAAGTTTGCCCAGGAGGAAGCCGTCTCCCAGCACTCACCCTGTTTCCAATCACTTCAGTTTCTCCCCGTACACCACTGGTATGACCATCTAGCTGTTGCCCTGTCACTGAATCCCATGGGGGTAGGTATGTGTCAGTCCTAAGTGTGCAGACCCTTTAAGAGGATTCTCCTGAAAATCCAGCAGTTTTTTTCGCCACCCCAACGCCCACTGGTTTTTACAGCCAGAAGTTATGGGGATTTATCTTCTGGCACTGGAACCCTGAATTGTGTGGTCTGGCCTAGGGCTGGGATCCCTCGCTCCGGAGGCATCACTCCTGATTTTTATCCACCACATGTGAATGTGGACCTTCTGTTTTGCCTCTCTGTGCCACACTGCATCTCTGCACCTCCCCACCCATCTCTGCATCTCTGCCTCTGCTCCCTGTCTGGATGAATTTGGGTTCTTTAAATCCTTACTTGTTGGACTTCCATACAGTTTGATTTTCTGACAGTTCTAGGTGATACTTGTTTTGTGGTCTACTTGTAATTTTTTCTGTAGTTGTGGAAGGAGGCAAAGCATGTTTATATATGCCTCTATCTTGACCAGAAGTCAGATTAATATCCTTATAAATATGACAAATATAACTTGAAGATTTTATATTTAATTGAAATACATTGTGATTATTGTTTAAATTATTTATGTAAATGTATGTAAATTATTTGTATTATGTGGAATGCTAATTAGTTTTCCTGTGTGTGTCTCAGTAAAGGTTTAATACCTGTCAACTCACTTTTTCTCTTTTTGCAAAATTATTTCCATTCCTACCTTCTTTCCCTTTCCTTGCTCTTTCCTTCCCCCTTTCCTTCCCCCTTTCCTTCCCCCTTTCTTTCCCCTCTCTCTGTTCCCACACTTTCCTTCCTATTCTAGCTTTGTCCCTTCCTTTTCTCCTTTCATCCCATTCCTTTTCCTCCCTCCCATCCCCTTCCCCTGCTTCTTTCCTCACCATTCCTGTATATTTTTGTCTTTCTTTTTCCTTCCTTTCGTATCCCTTCCTTCTTTCTTTCCTTCCTCTTCTTATTCATTAGTTTAATTTTCCCCATTATTCTCCCAGTTTCCTTTTAACATTAATACTAAAATAGCTTCCTAATTGGTTTCCTTCTATCTAATCAATAAGTCAGTGACATATTTTAATTTCCCCTAATGCATAATTCTGATCAGATCACTACTATCTGCTGAAAACCTTTCTGTGAATAGTTGCCTTTGGTCTACCAGTTTAATTCCATAGTCTTTAATTCCTCTCTGATTGTAGCACCAGCCTTCCTCTTGAGTTCAGTTAAGCTCCATTACTTACACTCCTTAACATCCCACAGAACTAGTCTATTCAAAATTTAAAAACACATTCCTTATTCTCTGTTTCCATGTCTTTTCTCCTATTATTTCCTTTGCCTGGAATACTTAGCCTCCTTTTTTGCCCACTGGAAACCTGCTATCCTTCAAGGCTCAATTAGATGCCATCTTTTCTTTTTTCTTGTTGTTGTTATCTGTATCTCCTCTCCCTCTCATCTAGATTGTAAGTTCCTCAAGATCAGGACCTTCATCTTGGAATTATGTGAATTTTTAACATAGTACCTTGCAGTGGTAAAATTTGGTAAATTTAATTAGTGTGCAGCAAGTTCTTTCATTTACCAAAATTTCTATTTTCTTGTCTCCAGTTAAAGAAGAGAGTAAGAGCCCCAAAACTGAGAGTCGGTCACAAAAAATGTCAAGTAACCAGGTAAGCTAAGTAATGAAATACTCAGTAGCCAACTTTTTATTGCAATTGGTGGCTTTGTGGCATCAGACTGAGTTTACAGCCCTTACAATCAAATCCATAAGGTGTGTGGCAAGAGGATGCCGAAGTGTAGTTCACGAGTCACTTAGATGGATGGTTGCACAGCTAGAGTCCAGGGTTTGGAACTAGAAATACCTGAAACCCTGGTTCTTCTGTTTAAAGTTGGGTGGCCTGCAGCAATGCACTGCATTTCTCAGCCTTAAGGTCTTGATCTTTAAAATGGAGATAAAAATAGATCACTTGCTCCCTGGCTGGTGTCGCTCAGTGGATTGCAAGAGGGCCTGGAACCAAGGGGTCACCAGTTCAATCCCAGTCAGGGCACATGCCTGGGTTGCAGGCCAGGTCCCCAGTAGGGGGCGCGTGAAAGGCAACCACACATTGATGTTTCTCTCCCTCTCTTTCTCCCTCCCTTTCCCGCTCTAAAAATAAATATATAAGATCTTTAAAATAATAGATCACTTATCTCTCTCATTATATATACACAAACATTCCTATGTACATAAATCTGTATATGTATATATAAGTATAGAAATATACACAGCAAAAGAATATGGATCAGCACTTTAAAGTTAACTGTTAATTCCTTGGAGTTAGGTTGCTGGGGGAAGCAGGAGTTTATGTTTTATTATTTGTAGTCGTTGCTGTTTGATATGAAGTATGATCAAAGTCTAATAAATTTTAATCTAAAAAAATCAACATGTACCCTTATGTGTATATGTTTGTATGTATATTTTAATACAGAGTTAAAAAAATTAGATCTCTTATAACTAGTAATATATCAAATGTATAAAAGATATCTTTGGAGAATATTTGGCATATAACAGGTTCTCAATAAATAGAATCCATTAATATTTACTTTATCCATTAATATCCTATTTTTTAATTATAGTTTATTGATTATACCATTACAGGTGTCCCACTGTGTCCCCCTTTGCATCCCTCCACCCAGCACCTCACCACTCTCTCTGGCAGTCTCTGTACCATTGTTTGTATCCATGGTTCATACATATAAGTTCTTTGGCTACCCCATTTCCTGTACTCAACTTTACATCCCATGGCTATTCTGTAACTACCTATTTGTACTTCTTAATCCCCTCATCTCTTCACCCTCTCTTCCCACAACCCCCTTGCATCTGGTAACCATCAAAATGCTCTCCATATCCATGATTCTGTCTCTGTTCTTCTTGTTTGCTTAGTTTGTTTTTTAGATTCAATTGTTGATAGATATGTATTTATTGCCATTTTATTGTTTATAGTTTCGATCTTTTTCTTGAGTAAGTCCCTTTAACATTTCATATAATAATAGTTTGGTGATGATGAACATCTGCCCTTTGATTGTAAATGATAGCTTTTCTGGGCAGAACAATCTTGGTTGTAGGTCCCTACTTTTAATGACTTTGAATATTTCTTGCCAGCCCCTTCTAGCCTGCAAAGTTTCTTTTAATAAATCAGCTGACAGTCTTATGAGAACTCCCCTGTAGGTAACTAATTGGTTTTCTCTTGCTGCTTTTAAAATTCTCTCTTTATCTTTAACCTTTGCATTTTAATTATGAAGTGTCTTGGAGTGGGCCTCTTTGCATCCATCTTGTTTGGGACTCTCTGTGCTTCCTGGACTGGCATGTCTATTTCCTTCAAATCAGGGAAGTTTTTTTAAATTAGTTTTTCAAATAGATTTCCAATTTCTTGCTCTTACTCTTCTCCTTCTGGCACCCCTATGATACAAATGTTGGAGTTCTTGAAGTTGTCCCAGAGGTTGCTTACAGTCTCCTCTTTTTTTAATTATTATTCTTTTTCTTCTTGTTCTGATTGGTTGTGTTTGATTCTTTATGTTCCATATCATTGATTTGATTCTCAGCTTCAGTCACTGTACTGTTGTTTCCCTGTAAATTGTTCTTTATTTCAATTAATGTACCCTTTGTTTCTGACTGAGTCTTTTTTTATACTGTGAGGTCCTCACTGAGTTCCTTGAGCATCCTTATAAGCACTGTTTTGAACTCTGCATCTAATAGATTGCTTATCTCAATTTTGTTTAGCTCTCTGCCTGGAGTTTTGATCTGTTCTTTCATTTGGGCCATGTTTCTTTGTCTCCTTATTGTGGCAGTCTCTCTGTGTTATTTCTATGTATTAGGTACAGCCGTTATGACTCCATGTCTTGGTAGTATGGCCTAATGTAGTAGGTGTCCTGTAGGATGCGGTGGCACAGCCTACCCTATCACCCAAGCTGGTTACACAAGTATACCCTCCTTTTGTAGTTGAGCCTTATTGCTGTTGGCAGGTCAATGTTAGGGATTTATCCAGGCTAGTCATCTGTAAGGACTGGCTGTGACCACCACCAACCTCCACTCACTGTGGAAGATCAGCTGTGGAGGGGCCAGGTGCTGGTGCTCTGGCATGGTCTGTAGCAGTCCATTGGGTACAAAGGCTCTGGGGTTTGGTGGTGGTGTAAACCACGGTCAGCCCTCATCTGTGTTCTGCTTAGAATTACTCGTCATGAGCTATAAAGTAATCTGAGTTGGCTGCTACTTGTTCTGGGGTTGGAATTCCCAGCCAAAACCAAGCTGTGATTCTTAGTCTGGTTGCTGCTAGTACTGGGCCTGCAGCCCCTTAGCAAGAGGTGTGGGGACTAGGGGCTTACTGAGGCCAGCTGTTGCTTATTTGATAGGATTTAGGAAGTTGTGAAGCATGAGCCAAGACCAGCCATTCATAAGTAAAAGTACCTGTTAACAGCTAATGTGGCACAGAGTCTCAGGGGATCTCCATGGCAGGGCAAACAGTGTTAACCACATTGGCATAGTCTCAGATATGGTACCAGCCTGCCAGCTCTGTGGTTCTGTGGGTGGGAGAGTTCAGAATAGGAACAGTGGCCTCTGCCTGCCTTTCTGTCTGGGAGAAAGCTGTCCCCCAGCTCTTGCTTTGATGTCAAACACTTCACTTACTCCCTGTATGCCACTGGTGCCTTTCAACCACCCCCTTCCCATGCTGGAGCTCAGAGAGAGTGAGTCTGAGAAAGTCTGCATGCAGTTTCTTTAAAAGGAACTGCTTGGGACTCCAGAAGTTTCTTCCACTGACTCACTCCCTGCAGGGTTTTGCAGCCAGAAGTTGTGGGGACTTATCTTCCTGGCCTGAAATGCCAGGCTGGAGGGCCTGGGTTGGGCTGGAACTTCTTGCTCCCCAGATATCCTTCCTGAATTTTATCCACCCAAGTAGATATAGGACCAGTCTGTTGCCCATATCTGCCCCTCCTACCAGTCTGGATGGATGTGGTTTCTTTAACTCCATAGCTGTCACACTTCCTTCCATTCAACTCGATTTCTGACAGTTCTGAGTGATGGTTGTTCTATAGTTTAATTGTAATTTTGAAGTGGTTGTATGAGGAAGCATGCCATGCTTTCCTATGCCTCCATCTTGACCAGAAGTTTAATTCATTAGTATTTAGGTATCAGTAAATAGGTTGATTTATATGACTTTTAAGGCCCTCTTCTGCCACTCTTATTCTGTAATTTTCTTCATGTCATGTACCTCTTTGGTAAAGCCTATAGACTCTTTCTCAGAATAATGTCTTAATGCTAAAAAAATGTACATAATATGTAAAAAACAACCAATTATACTGAAATAGGATTAGAATCACCCCTGTTGTGGTTTACTGCCTATACTTATAATGTAAGGGAATCCTGAATTCCTATTTAGAAATTAATGAAGATAAATATGTAATTTTTTTCCTCATCTAAGTTTACAGGCCTACCTTTTTTTCTTATGATATAAAATATGGGAGAATATCACATTTTTAAAAGTTTATAGCAATTTATTTAGAACACTATTAAGTACTGTTACTATAAATTTTATCTGAACAAAAAAACTCCCTTGTACTCTTTAGACATTTGGACGGCCTGACAAATGTAATATGAAGCTACTAAAGAGAAATGAAACTGCAGAAGTCTCAGAAAATCAAAAGGTGGGGACTGGTTATCCACATGCTGCTGATAAGGTAAATGAATATTTATTAATTTGATTTTCCCACCTGGTTTGATGATTGGGTGAAAATTAAAATCATTTTTGTACATAAAAGTCTTAGCTTTTTGTTTCTGTGTCCTTGGACTTTCATCTTCATGCACAAAATATTATTCTTTCAGCCTAACACTGGATTGGAGAACTTGTTAGCATCCTTGAATATCTCCAAAGAAAATGAAGTACAGTCATCTCATCATGAAGAACCTCCAAGTGAAGAACATTTGTCACCACAGTCATTTGCTATGGTTCGTATTTTGTAGGAGCTTGTGTACTATGGTAATTTCAGTGTTGTTGGCCATGAATACACATCCCATGCAACTGTTAAAACACTTCTCTGTCACGTAGACTAGCGTGTTAATCTTACTGTCATCCTGTGAGGAAAACCAGCCCTTTTTCTTTTTTCTCTTTGGACCATACATAGCTCCCTTACTTTTCGGACATTTGCTAGTAGGCAGTTTGTTCAAAAGGTAAGTAGTAACAATAAACTTTTTTTTATCTTTTTGCAAAAATGCTCACTCGTACAAAATGTTGGTTGTTTTTTTTACTCCAGGCTACTGATTTTCCTTGTTCTTTATGTGAATGTCGTTATTGTTTTAATTTTTAACAATGTAACTCATTAAAAGAAGGATCAGTAAGCTCTATAATTCTGTTAACTTTTCTCCCCTTTCCCCACCATTTCCATACCAATCATTTTGAAAATAGAAGGGAACGCGGATGCTTAAAGAAATTCTAAAAATTGATGGCTCTGATACTCTGGACCATAAGAACAAAATGAAGGAGTTTGGCAATGAAGTCACTGTTTCTTCTAATAGAAGAGATGAATATTTACCTTCCTCACAACCTAAACAAAATAAAAAATTAAGTAAGTAAACTAAGTGCAACTACTAATAACATCATTTCAAAAATTCAGTGTACTTTTTATCGTGTGTTTTAAAGATGAAACTACTAGGGGTTTCTTACTTTATTTTTATTGTTTACACTATTAGAGACATCCCCATTTGTCCCTCCTTTGCCCGCTTCCACTCTACCCTTGTCCCTACTTCCCTGCAGCCATCATCACACACTGTTGTCTGTGTCTGAGGCTTGTGCATATATGTTCTTTGGCTAATCCCATCACCTTTCATCCAGTCCTCTCCTCTCCCTCCTTCTGACAGCTGTCAGTCTTCCATGTATCCATGCCTCTGTTTCTATTTTGTTCCTCAGTTTATTTTGTTCATTAGATTCCACATACAAATGAAATCATAGGGTATTTGTCTTTCAGCAACTGGCTTATTTCACTTAGCATAATAATCTCCAGGTCCATCCATGCTGTTGCAAAAGCTAAGAGCTCCTTCTTTTTATGACCACATTGTATTCCATTGTGTACATGTACCACAGCTTTTTATCCACTCATCTACAGATGGGCACTGGGGCTGTTTCCAGATCTTGGCTATTGTAAATAATACTGCTGGTTTGAACATAGGGGTGCATATTTTCCTTCTAATTGGTGTTTTGGAATTCTTAGGATATATTCCCAAAAGTGGGATGACTGGGTCAAAAGGCAGTTCCATTTTTAATTTTTTGAGGAAATGCCAAACTGTTTTTCACAGTGGTTGCACCAATCTCCATTCCCACCAACAGTGCACAAGGGTTTCCGTTCTCCACATTTTCACCAACACTTGCTGTTTGTTGATTTATTGATGGTAGTCATTCTGGCATGTGTGAAGTGGTATCTCACTGTGGTTTTAATTTGCGTTTCTCTGATGATTAGGGATGTTGAGCAATTTCCATATGTCTGTTGGCCATTTATATGACCTCTTTGGAGAATTGTCTATTCTGGTCCTTTGCCTGTTTTTTAATTGGATTGTTTATCTTCCTGATGTTGAGTTATGTAAGTTCTTTATATATTTTGGAAATGAATCTCTTATTAGGTGTACCATTTGCAAATATGTTCTCCCATACAGTGGAATCCCTTTTCATTTTGTTGATGGTTTCTTTTGTTGTGCAGAAGCATTTTGTGTAATTTGATGTAGTCCCATTTCTTTATTTTTTTTCCCTGGCCAGAGGAAATACATCAGAAAAAATATTGCTATGAGAACTGTCTGAGATTTTATTGCCTATGTTTTTTTCTAGGATGTGTATGGCTTCACAACCTATTTTTAAGTCTTTCATCCATTTTGAGTTTAGTCTTGTGTGTGGTGTAAGTTGGTGGTCTGCTTTTATTGCACGTACACATCCAATTTTCCCAATATCACTTATTGAAGAGACTGTCTTTATTTTACACTCTTAACTTCTTTGTCAGGTATTAATTGACCACATCAATTAACTTGGGTTGATTCCTGCACTCTCTGTTCTCTTTCATTGATCTACATGCCTGTTCTTATACCAGTACCAGGCTGTTTTGACTACATTGGCCTCAAATATAGTTTAATATCAGGTATTATGATCCCACCAGCTTTGTTCTTCTCAAGATTGCTAAGGCTATTTGGGGACTTTTTTGGTTACATAATTTTTGGAATATTTATTCTAGATCTGTGGAATATGCCATTGGTATTTTAATAGAAATTGCATTAAATCTATGGATTGCTTTGGGTAGTATGGACATTTTAATGATGTTAATTTTTTAGTCCATGAACACAGTATATGTTTCCACTTATTTGCATCTTCCTCAATTTCTTTCTTCAATGTCCTGTAGTTTTCCAAATACAGATTTTTACCTTCTTGGTTAAATTTATTCCTCATTACCTTTTTTGTGCTTGTTCTTACAAGAGTAAATGGGATTCTTTTATTCGTTTCTCTGATAATTCATTGTGGCTGTATAAAAATGCCACTGAATGTTAATTTTGTATTTTCCATTTCACCAAATTCATTCATTAGATTTATTCATTTTTTTGGTGGAGTCTCTAGGGTTTTCTGTGTTGTACAATATCATGTCTTCTTTGAATGACAGTTTTACTTCCTCCTTTCCAATTTGTATGCCCTTTATTTCTTCTTGTCTGAATGCGGCGTCTAGGACTTCCAGTACTATGTTGCGTAAGAGTGGTAAAAGCGGACAGCCCTGTCTTACTCCTGGTTGTAAGGAAAACACTTTTGGTGTTTGCCCATTGACTATGATGCTGGCTGTAGGTTTTTCATATATGACCTTTATTATGTTGAGGTATGTTCCTTCTTTTCCCACTTTTTGAGAGCTTATATTATAAATTGGTACTGGATTTTATCAAAATCTTTTTCTGCATCTGTTGATACGATCGTGTTATTTTTTCTTTTCATTTGTGTGATATACCACGTTTATTGATTTTTGCATATATCGTACCAACCTTGCATCCTTGGGATAAATCCCAGTTTACTGTGGTGTATGATCTTTATAAGATATTGCCAGATCCACTTTGCTAATATTTTTGAGGACTTTAGCATCTGTGTTCATCAGGGATAATTGTTCTATAATTTTCTTTCTTTTTAGTGTCTTTATTTGGTTTTGGAATTAAGATAATGAGGACCCTGTAAAAAGAGCTAGGAAGTCTTCTATCCTCTTGAATTTTTTGGAATAGTTTGAGGAGAGGTGTTATTAGTTCTTTGAATGTTTGGTAAAATTTGCCTTTGAAGCCATCTGTTCTAGGACTTTTGTTTGCTGGAAGTTTTTTGATTATTGTTTCAATTTCATTGGTTGTAATCTGTCTATTCAGGTTCTTATTCTTCCTGATCTGTGTTGGAAGACTATATATTTCTACGATTTATCCATTTTGCCCAGGTTGTCCCAGTTTGTTGGCATATAGTTGTTCATAGTATTTTCTTACAGTCCTTTGTATTTCTATGATGTCAGTTTTTACTTCTCTTCATATCTGATTTTATTTGTTTGGGTCCTCTTTTTTTTCCTTGATAAGTCTGGGTAAAGGTTTTTCAGTCTTGTTTATCTTTTCAAAGAACCAGCTCGTGGTTCCACTGATCTTTTATATTGTTCTTTCAGTCTCTACGTCATTTCTTTCTGCCTCAATCTTTATTATTTCCTTCTTTCTACTCACTCTAGGTTTTGTTATTCTTTTTCTAGTTCTTTTAGGTGTATGCGTAGATTCTTTTAGGTTTTTCTTGCTTATTGAGATAGGCCTGTAATGCTGTGAACTTCATTCTCAGTCCTGCTTTCACTGTGTCCTAAAGATTTGGGGTTGTTGTTTGTTCAGTTTATTTGTTTCCAGGTAATTTTTTATTCCATTCTTGTTCTCAATTGATTACTCATTCATTTTTTAATAACATGCTATTTAGTGTCCATGTGTTTGAATGTATTTGAGTTTTAATTGTAGTTGATATCTAGTTTCATGCCATTGAAATCTGAGAAGATGCTTGATATGATTTTAATGTTCTTGAATTTGTTAAGACTTATTTTGTGACCTAATGTGTGGTCTGTCTTTGAGAATGTTTTATTTACACTTGAGAAGAATGTATATTCTGCTATTTTGGGATAACATGTTCTGTAAATATCAATTAAAGCTATCCGATTGAGTGTGTCATTTAAGGTCACTGTGTCCTTATTGGCTTTTTGTCTATAAGATCTGTCCATTGATGACAGTGGGGTGTTAACATCCCCTACTATGATTATATTGCTGTAGATCTGTCCTTTAAAATCCTACTGTTATTTTTTAAAGACTGTTATTGAAAGTAACACATAAGAATGTAATTTTCATGTTTTTGTTATTTATATATTAGCTCTGTATCCAATAGATATATAGTTCCTAAATGTCTTCTTGTGAACACTTAAATTGTACTGTTACAGATACTCATTCTGTAGATCCCAAACCTGGAAAGGTTTTCACATTCTAGCTTTTTTTCCCCAGTAATTTAAAAATGACTGTGTAACTTAAATATATCACTTGACTTTTCTGAACTTCTTTTTTCCTGTTTACCTGAAAATAAAATTTCAGGTGACTGTTGTGGTAATTATATGACATCTATAAACCATTAAAACTGGGTCTAACACATTGTAGGTGCCAAAAATTAATATTAGCATTATGTTAAAATAACTTGACCAACATAAAAATAAAAGAACTATAAAATCAATTTAAAATAATTAATGGAGGCAGACACCTGAAATCTGTGAAACCTGTAGCACCACGTCTGGCGCACAGCTGGATTCAGTAGCTATCCGTCATTGCCCCATGCCTCTGTAGGGCCCCTGTACTTGAGTATTTTGTCTATGTCATTGTCTGCAAAAGGCTACCTAGAAGAATCAGTAATGTAAAAGTTGGTGGGGACAGAAGTTTTTCAGAGAGGTAAAAAACATTTTGAAGTAAGCAGATCTGTTTATTAAGGAGCAACATATGGAACAAAATTGGAGCCTTCCTTCATTTATACTCCAGTGAACATTGGGATAAATAATTAACTAAAAATTTCAATAACTACTAGGAAATTAATTATCATAGTGACAGACATGCTCTTGAAATAGGACAAAATAAAAACTTAAAAAGAAAATTAGATAGAGATGGTTCTGTCAAAAACAAATAACTTTTACTTTATTTTAGTGTAGTGAAAAAAAATCATACACCTTAGAGTCAAGAGCTTAGAATCCAGCCCGTGTTGCAGAACTGATGAGATCTGTGACTCTGGGCAGGCCACTTAACCATTTCTTAGTAAGAGGGTTAGAATCATTTTTCAAGGGGGTGTGTTCTTGTTCTATTAGTGAGTTAATTGATCATGAAAAATGTGAACTTTAAGAAGTCATTTTCTATATGAAAGCACTTTAAAGACTTAATTTCAGAAAAAAAAATTTAAGAAGTTCATTTGGAGCAACAAAAACATTCATTTATTGTGCCTCAGAACGTAAGATGAAATTTTGAGAGGACTGAAGCCAGAGTCACCTCAAGAGAGCCATTTGCTTCTTTAAATTTTGCCTGTAACATAACTGTGTAATCATTAATCTCTCAAGATGGTCATTTTTGCCTATCAGCTACTTACTGTTTTTTAAAATCTTTATTTTAATCACATAACATTAATCAATTTCAATCACCTAAAAAAAGTCTTTATTGAATTCTTACTAATTTTAGGCAGTACTAAATAATTCTTATATTTGCTTCTTGGGAGATTCCTCTTTTCACCTTTTAACAAATTTTTGCTTTTATTTTATGAAACCCTGTAATAATTACATAGTTTGAGAAATCATTTAATGTGGATATGTCCTGTTCTCTTCTTTGGCAGCATCTTATGTAAACAAGCCTCACAGTGCTAGTGAGTACCACCACGTTCGGTCTGTAGACAGTGTGTGTTGGCCTGCTTCCAGCCAGGTTCCTCCTGTGTCCACACCCGTAACTGAACTTTCTAGAATTTGTTCCCTTGTTGGAATGCCACAACCAGATTTCTCCTTTCTTAGAACACCACAGGTATAGTATACTACTGTTTCATTTATAGAAGTTCTTGAACACTAAGCTTAAGTAAATTGACGAAAGTCTTCGGCTAGAAAAAGTCTAATGGGGCTGACTTTTTTTACTTTATCAGCAGTGTATACATGTACTTCTCACTCTGGTGTTCCATTTATGTAGAACCAGAGCCCTCAGAGAGCCTGACAGAGGAACCTAGGCAGCAGGGAGCCCGGCCAGATTCTTTAAACCATAGAGCTAGGGATTTTGGTCTCAAGCATCTTGGTTTAAACTTTCTGATCTTAGAAACTCCTCAAATTTGGGGGGAACCCCAAAGTACTTATGTTTACTTGCTATATCCATATTTACTGTATTAGAAATTAAAACTAAAATAAATACTTGTTTATTTAAAAATAATTTTTCCAAAAAAATTAGTAAGAGGCCTTGCTTTACATTTTTGCAAAGCTTTTCCTTGTCTAGCTTAAGAGAACCTAGATTTTCATACCTCCTTTTACTATCAATCTCTTGTGATATGTTTTTTTGGTTGAAGTATATGAAGTAAACCTGACCTCACATAGTAGGTAGTTGAAACAGGGGGATTATTTTAATAGCCTTTTCATATAATTGAGGATGTTCTTTGATACTAGAGTAAAACATTGTTTTCTTAAAAATTTCTTGTAATGTAGAAACTGAAACTATATCAGGAAGTTTCTGTCCTCCATATACCTGTGGAAAATGAGAGCGAGAAGGCAAATAGCGTCTTAATACTATTGTAAAAATAGTTGTGACCTCAAGGACCTCTAAAGGGTCTCAGGGGAGTCCCCAGACTGCACCTGGAGGACCACTAGCCACAAGAAAGATTGTTTTATGCTTTTAACATGTACGTTCTTAGTACAATTCTTGCCTAAAACAGAAAGCAGGATTAAATTCTGCTACCTTTTGAAAAAGGAGATTTTTTAAAAAGAATTCTTTTTTTAAAAGGGAAAAAGTGGAATGTAAAGAGTTATAATTTAAGTGCGAGTATAAAATCAGTACCTCTGAGTCTTTTAGATTTTGGCGGTTAATTCATATTAGCGCAATATTGCCTCTTTGAAAGATCGTGTAAGGCAGGGGTCAGCAAATTTTTTCTGTAAAGGTCCACACAGTAAGTATAGCCTTTGCAGGCCATGTGCTCTTTATCATAACCACTCAGTTCTGCAGTTACAGTGTAAAAACAACCATGGATGACACATTAAAGAATGGACTCAGCTGTGTTCCAATAAAACCTTATTTACAAAAGCAAGAAGAAGTCCTAGTTTCCCAACCCTTGGTATAAAGAAAACAGTTTTTCTGACTTTCATTTGCATTAGGATACTTGACCCTTCAACTAGTTTAGAAAGCACTTTTATTTTGTAAACACTGGAAGATAAGGTAACAATTTTAAAGTTTTTGCATGCTAACCCAAAATTTAAATAGTCCTCTTTGAATTCTTGAATTTTTTATTTTTATTTTTTACAGAATGTCAGATGAAGTTATTCTATTTGTTTAAACTAAGCTTTGGGGGAGGAAGTCAGCTTCCTAGACAGATAGCTTCATAGACATTCACATTCTCTCTTTTCAGACAATGACAGTTTGCCAGGTAAAGTTATCTAACGGCTTACTGGTGCATGGGCCACAGTGCCATTCTGAAAATGAAGCCAAGGAAAAAGCTGCACTTTTTGCTTTACAACAGTTGGTGAGAACTGTTCATGACCTTCTCTAATACATTTTTAATTAATTCCTATAGATGTCTTTGTTGCACTGTCTTACAACTTTTAAATACTTCCGTAGGGCTCTTTAGGAGTGAGTTTCCCTTTGCCTCCACCAATATTCACAAATTATGCTCCTGCTGTACCACCTGGAACCATTCCTCCAGTTTTTCCCCCACCTACTGGTAAGATATTTTGCTTTTCTAAATATTTGTTATTGAGTTACTATTTTTAGAAAGTTCTTTTAAGATGCATCAATTTGAATAAACAAAAAGAATTTCATCTAGGTGTTTAGGGAATGTAATAAAGCATTGTGAGATGTTAGCCTGAAACCAGAGCCTGCAGATTCACCTGGCAACATCATTTCCTCCTCCAGCCTCTCGTGTGGCTAAAATAGGACGGCACTTTGTTCTGGGTATCCCCATAGTCCCCAGTAGCTGCCAACAGATGAATTTGGGTTTAAGTTAGACATTAAAAACAAAGATGAGGAGGCCTTCCTGTGTGGCTCAGTTAGAGCTTCCTCCCATAAACCAAGGTTGGCAGTTGAATTCCTGGTCAGGGCTCATGTCTAGGTTGTGGGTTCTATCCTTCGTCAGGTGCATGTGGGGGTGGGGATCCAATGAATGTTTCTCACTCTCCCTTCCCCTCTCTCTAAAAGCAATAAAAAATGTCTGTGGGTGAGGATTAAAAAAACACAGGCCGGGAGAAAACAGGTGAAGGGGATATAAACAGGTCAGGCTTTGAAGCCATGGTTGTGAAAGACGCTGTCCTTGATGACGACAGAAATGAAGAGTTGGAGGGGTGTTTAAGCTTACTGGTGTGTTTCTTTATATTCTCTCCTCATTGTTTGCCTCTTTCAAATGCAGTGCCTTGAGTTACCAAGCAGATAGCTCCATGCTTCCTGTGGCCATTTAGTGACTTCCTCATGTAACTGCTTTGGGACTCCACTTTCTTATTTATGCTAGATGCGTCTAGGATCTCTTCAAGACTAACATTTTGTAATTTAATGATTCTAAATCTCAAGTTCATTAAACATTTTTTTTATCCTCACTTGAGGGTATATTTATTGATTTTACAGAGAGAGGAAAGGAGGGAGAGAGGGGGAGAGAAACATCGATGTGAGAGAGGAACCTCTATCAGTTGCCTCTCATACACCCCCAACTGGGGATCCAACCCACAACCTAGGCACGTGCCCTGACTGGGAATTCAACACGTGATCATCAGTTTATGGGATGATACTCCAACCCACTGAGCTACCTGGTCAGGGCTAAACATTTCTTTTCTCACTCGTTTGTTTTCCTAATGACAGTTGGCTTCTTCATATCCTAATCATCATTTTAAAGCCAGTAACTTGCTTATTTCAAGTTCAGAAAATTACTTTTTTGAGTCTACTATATTCTAGGTATTATTCCAGTTCTACATATCTGATCCTCACTATAAACATGACAGAGATTAATAATGCTGAACAAACAAGTTATCTCTAAAATCTTTTTGCCTAACCTCCATTAAACTAAAACACAGATTATTTTTAAAGCTTAACTTAAAAGGACAAAGAGATGAGAGAAGAAATATCAGCAAATTAGAGATTTGAAAAGAGTTTGTGATGAGAAAAGCCGTTGAAAAAGTAGTAACCAATTTAGCGTAGCAGGGTTAAGCTGTTGGGTTGGCCAAAAAGTTCATTTGTTTTTTTCTGTAAGATGGTTCTGGTAGCCCTTAGTTGTCTTTAACTTTATTCAAAACAGTTTTGTTAGATTGTATTGTGACAGCTGTCATATCAGTGTGCCTTTAAAAAAACTTAACCTAAAATGATTAATTTTTGTGTAGCCATTTTAATATTGAAGATCAAAGAAAGCAAGCAACTTTTTTGGCATATTATACTTTATTATTTCAAGAAAGGTAAAAGTACCACTGGATTGCAAAAAAAGATTTCTGCATTGTATGGAGAAGGTGCTGTGACCGATTGAATGTGTTAGAGTGGTTTGCAAAGTTTCTGGGTACTGTTGACATTTTTGCCAAATAATTATTTGCTGTGGGACTGTTTTATGCATTGGAAGATGTTTAGCAGCACCCCGGCCTCTACCCACTAGAAGCCAATAGCATAAGATAGCTGACATACTCAAAATATCCAAATCAATAATGTTATTGGTGAAAATGAAAAATTGGTCTTTTATAGAAAAAACTATATGGACTTTTTGGCCAACCCGATACAAACTGAAGTGCCTGTAGAAGAGGATACAGATGAGCTGACACGTAGATTGTCTCTCACAGTTCCCACGAGATTCAGGGCTTGGACACTGTCAGAAGCTGCCAGAGCTTCCCATCAGGCCCAGGCTAAGAGTGGGGTGGGTTCAGAATCTGTAGAGTGATGGGATCCCCCTCTCCAGATCCTACCTCCACACAGCCATGCAGTTAGACAAAAGACTGGAGGTATGTTCTCCAGAGGGCTCCCTAGATATGGGAATACCCGCATAGAGTAAAGAAGGAAATGCCAGGCTGAAAACGGAGCATAAGGTAAATTTTGTTTTTCCCATCCTTTTTTCTGACTGTAGCCAGCCATAGCCCAGGTAGGAAGTTAGTTGGAGAATGGTTCTTGGGAGAAATTCATTGAACTCCAAAGAAAAGACCTACTGACTTTTGGAGGGTGTCCCAGCCAAAAGCCTGGCTCACTGCCCAGTCATCCTGAAGAGAAGCTCTCAAGTCCTCTAGCCTGTTCCCTCCCCACACAGACACTGCTTCTGATCACTGCTTTAGTGTCTTGCTCTTTCAGATGAATAGATACTAAGACTGTGAGAGATCCTGAAAATTTTAGGAAAAGAAAGTAACTAAAATTAAAAGAGAATCCAAAACAAAGAGAAATGAAAGTGACCTGGAAACAGTGATAATGTAGGAAATAAGACATCAAAGACAGTTATTGTGAATATCCTTAGTGAAATAAAACTGTGTTGCATCCTAAAAATAAGAACAAGAAGGTATGAAAAAAAGCATAATTGGAGAATAAGAATAAAATGTTGAGTTGAATTTTTAAAATTCAGTAGATAAAGGCCAAGCAAAGCCATGGAAATCTCAGGAAGAAGAACAAAATGTAGAAAATGAGAAAGAAGGGCGGTTTAGAGGGACAGTGCATGGATCCAACACCCATCTCATTGGAGTTCCAGATAGAGAGACCAGAGATCATGGAAAGGAGGACAAGTATGGAAGAAACAGATACGAAAACTTCCTGGACTAAAGGACATGCATCTCTAAATTGAAAGGACCACCAAATGCTTAGTACAATAAATGAAAAGAGATACAGGTTGCCTTGAAACTCGGAATACCAGTAATAAAGAGATAACCTAAAGAGATCAGAGAGGAGGGGGAAATACATTTAAAAGATCAAGAATCAGAGTGGTATTTTGCTGTTTAACAGCGGGTCAAAGCTAGAAACCAGTTGAGCGTTGAATATCTCCAAATCCTGAGGCAGAATTAGTGTCATCTGACTTTTCTGTATAGCTAAAAAAACTATGAATCTTCTTCACTCTGTGACTACTACCAAACTTGCTTATATGTGTAATCAAGACCTTATTTTATAAGTTTATGTAGTTTTCTTCACTGGAATTTGCACATTTACAATTCATTACAGTAAAATATATTACAATTCTTCTAATCCAAAATTTCTTAAATGGCTAAATTTTACATAATTAAATTATACTATCTTACAGTTCTGGCGACCTTTATCTCTCTCTGGAAAGCAAGTTTGAACACAGCACATGTCGTCCTCATTGGCAACGTGCTGTTTAGTACAGCAGGTGCCCACATGCTGCACTGGTGCTGGCTGCGTAATCCTCTGTGGAGCTTGTTAGCGGCACAGAGTCTGGGCCCAGGTGGCAGTGGTTTGTTAGGGCTGGTGCTTTGCCCAGGAATCTGTACTTGACAAGCTCCCCGGGCGATGGAATATACAGCCTTAAATCAGGTTTGGATACTCCTGGTTCAGTGTGCTTTTATTAAGAAACAAGATACGAATTTTTTAAAATCCTTGAATTAAAACATTAGAATAGTGAAAAAGAAAGATTCTACACGTCGTGAAAGTGATCACATTTGAAGCCTTAAGCTTTTTTGGGTTTTTGTAGGCTGGGAATACTATGAAAGCAACTTGACATTGGGGGCAGTTGAGATCCTTAAGATTTCTTTCTTTGTGCCCTGTCTTTTCTCCCCCAAGGGACAGTTTCAGTGACCCTTTTAGGATTTTTTTAAATAATGTTACAGATATTCCAAAACTCTTATCAGTATATGGTATTCTCTGGGCCATGATAGGCCAGAGAGCATAACGATAAGCTGACTTCTGTGAAATTGTTCATAATCCTAAGAGGGGCTTCTGAGGCTGAATGTTGTAAGCAAGACTTATCGTAAGTTAAGTGTATGCCTCTTTGCCAAAGCTAAAAAAGCCAAGAATGGTAGCACAAGGAGGTCTTCAATTTCAGGGATTTATTTGATGAGACTGTTTTACTAAAAAAAGAAATTTTCCATGATTTTTAACAGCTAATATAATGCCTTCATCATCTCATCTCTTTGGCTCAATGCCATGGGGACCACCGGTGCCGGTTCCTGGAAAGCCCTTTCATCACACTCCGCATGCCCGGCCCGGGCCCCTGGCTGGGGCCGTAGTGGGTGGTGTGCACAATCAGTTCATACCTCTACAGGTGAGACATAGAGATAGAAATACTAGGTTTTTAAGGTTATGTTTTTAATGCTCAAAGACTATCGATAAGAATTTGTTTATACAAGAATTACTTATTCAGTACCAACTAGAAGTTGATGATGACCAATGGTGAGCCAGTGGTGAGTCTGACCTGATCCTGGCACTCTTTTGAGTTTATGTTCTAATAAATAATTGCAGCAAGTAATGATAGCCTTTTCTAGCACAAAGTGATTTAAAATCAGGAATATTATTTTTTTATATTTAAGGAATGAAGCATTTTTAAATATTTTATTCATAACTATTTCTCTAATTTCTAAAGTCTGTTTGGAAACATAACTGGAAGTCGTAAGTCAGCAGAGATCAATAAATATTAGTAGTGTAATTTATGGTATTTTCTGACTAGTTTTTCTTTTTACCCTATATCGTTAATTGATGATGCTTTTATTCCTTGAAGGTTACTAAAAAAAGGGTTGCGAACAAAAAGAACTTTGAGAATAAGGAGGCCCAAAGTCCTCAAGCCACCCCACTGCAGACCAGCCAGCCAGGGTCTTCCAGTGTCACCAAAGTGATTCCGCAGGAGAGTTCATCAGCTTCCTTAAAGTCCGCTCAGATTACTCAGCCTGCTTCTTCCTTTCAAGCGGAAGCTGCCTCTCAAAGTCGTGGCATGTGTCACCATAAGTCAACACCAAGCTCTTCTTCAAGAAGAAAATCAAGAAAACTGGCTGTCAATTTTGGCATTTCTAAACCTTCTGAATGAATTTGGTACTTGGAATTAAATTAATTTCTTTCCCTTCCACCCACCTTTTTATAAATCCATATCTATGTCTCATAAAAAAATAGAATGTGCTATTATTTTAAAATAATGTTTCAATTGAAAATTTTTAATTTTTAACTTGTCAGGCACTTTTCATGCTGTTGAAAAGACTATATCAAATTGTGCATCTTAAATATGTGCGGTTTGCTTTACATTAATTATACCTCAATAAAGCTGTTTTTAAAAAGACTAAATTAAATCTTGTATTAAAATAATACTAGTGGACTAAGCATTAAGGTGTACCACTCTAACTATTGGCCTCATCATTTGAAGCATCCTCAAGTATGAATTAGACGTCATATTGCAATAATAATAAACATTTTTACACTATCATTGAGGGATAATTAAATGGAGCATGGAAATTGGGCCTCAAGTATAATTTACTGAATTTGGATTTGATTTTTCTTTTTAATGATGTAACAGAATTGCCAGGAAGAATGGCTCTTAGAAGTATTTTCGTTTATGTTCTGTTGTCTCTAAGGGTCCTTCAGACCTGCTGTGAAATAATCACATTTGTGCTCGTGCCACTCGTTTTGCTTGATTCTAAATTTTGTACCAAAGCACTTTTAGAATACTGATCAGAGTATTTCATTTAACTACTTAGAACTATAAATAGCAATCTAGATTTAAGCAACTAATTACAATTATTTTTAGACCATTCAAGGACTAGCATTGGTAATTTCTAATAAAATTAAGTTTCAAAATTTACAGGGTACAATGATTACAGATTAATATTCCAATAGAATAAATTAGAAAATATTAATCATGTTAATTAAAATAAATTGCATTATTCTTTTGTAGAGCTGACAAACATCTATAAGAGCTCCATCGTTGGTCCATGTGTAGTGAGTGCTTCCTGGGGCTGATGAAATTCAAAATTTTTTTAAATCCAGGGTGTGCTATATCTTATAAGCACAATCACTTTGTGATGTACATTATTTACATGACAGATGCCTCTCATTCTATTTCCATATTTTTAGCTTTATACTGAACTGCTCGGTGACTCTGGCATTTTGTCTTTGCATGTCATGTGTGGGTGTGTAATTTTCAAGCCGTGGCTCTTAAAATTATTTTAGAATTTTTGAAAATTTATCAGTGGTACCAGGACCTGAATTTATGTGTGTGTGTGTGTGTGTGTGTGTGTGTGTGTATGTATATATACACATATATACATATATATATCCTTCAGCTTTTGTGATGTGCTTATATTTTTAAGGAAGTTATACTTTTTAAAAAGTTAGATATCGCAATTTTTATATGGGAGCTGCTAATTATGTCTTATTACATTTAGCTCATTGGGAACTCTGCCAGGAGTCTTAGACTAGTGTGTTTAAAAATGCTGGTATCAAAATAATTGGATGCTTTTAACTGCTGATTTCAGAGTTTCTTTAGATGTTAATAGGATGTCTGTATATTAGCGGTGCCTTTAGTGTGAGAGAGAAATGTTCATGGTCTGTCATTTGTTGTAGTTGTGCAAGTTCTGTGACATTTCCTGTTTCCTGTGTTCACACGTGCGTCAGTTCCCAGCAGTTCCTTGTTGCGAATGTTTCTTTATCTCTAGTGGGATCTTGAGTAATAAGGCTCAGGTAATTCTCAGTGTTCATCCTTACTGCCTCACAAACTATTTGTTTTAAAAGGAAATATCTATGAGAATATAATACAAAAAGTTAAATTGTGACAGTAATGTTCTGCTTAATATGTGTGAGATTTTTCACCTTTATGTAACTGTACAAACTCCAACAGTCAAGAATTGCCTCACCCATCACATCTGTGAGACCACTTTATGAACTGTGTGCAGCCCACATTTTTTCTTAGATCACAGAGGAAGGGACACACGCACGTGATAACTCCGAGGAAAAGTTCAGTAAGCACAGCGCCACTTAACCCACAGGGTTAGTTCCCCAGTATTTGAACAGAGCAAGCTGTCCTATGTGGATAGACAGTAAAAGTGTTTTCTTTTCATTCCTCCTTTTCTTTTTTTAAAAAACATGTTATTTTAAAGGTCAAGATTAAAGGGAGATTAAAATAGGAGAGAGTTAGCTCTGTAACAGCTAGGTCGTGTTGCAGACGTATCCCAGATGTGGGCCCAACATCCACAGGACATGTGCCCTCCCTGTGGGGCAGAGGCTGTTTTTCCCTCGTGATGATCTTGAGGAGACTGGATCCATTGACAGTTTGGGAAATGTACAGCTTTTCCTTTTTGGATGGGACAGATTCATTCACCCCAAAGTTTACATACATATCTGTTCAAGTGTTGAACCTGCTGCGGATTTTCTGTGACACTGGTGGGTGATGTGTAGGGCACAGAAGAGCAGAGTCCCCAGATTGCGTCATGTTTCCACGTAACTAGAGTAGTTCAATCTAAATGTCCTTGTTCAATATCTTTTTTTCCTTTTTAGGTCATTGAGTTTTGAAGATCTATCCTTTCGGTTTCATTGTTTCTTTTCATATTTCCTGTATTATCTGCTTATTATCAGTTTTATAATATGACAGATAGAATATATTAATTGATTTAAATGTCATGTAGACCAAAGTCTTAAACATCTGAGACTCATTTGCATGAAAAATTAATTTTACCTCTATGTGTTCCTTGGTTTCAATTTAAGACTTTGGGGTTTTTTTAAGAACTAAAAAGATAAAGAGATCTTTTTTTCTCCTATTGGGGAAGGGATAAAAAAGTAGATGCAGGTTTTTTGTGATTCCTTTCCTCTGATCAGGTATTTGCTTTAGTTTTCCAGACTTATCTAGATTCTTGTTTTTAAGAGGAGGAAGTAGAGAGAAGGGACTGGAAGAGGGAAACCAATTAAATAAGACGTATCCAGTCCCTGCATTTTCAGATTATAACATATCTTTGTAGCTCAAGGAAATAGATAAACCTCAGGGTCTGTTCCATTCACTCATTTTTAAATCATCTGTTCTGTTTGTATCAGTAAACCATGCTTTTTCATAGTGATTGTCTAATTTTCACCTAAAGATAGAACTGAACAGCTCTCCTTTGTATTCTACCATGCTTCATGTCAGAGCAGTTTTTAAAACAGCTGTATACATCAACATCCCAGCTTTCTGAGCATACTGTATTTATTAGTGCCATCTTGCTTCCAAATTGTGTTTTTACTGTAGAGGAGAATTAATTTATTTGAGGGAAATGACAGTGGCAGGCATTCTCTACCTTTAAAAATAAAAGAATCACTGAAATTCCCTTATCATTTTTCTAGACATAGTGACAGTACTCAAGACTGACAGTGTTCTTCATGTGCATTTGGTAAGCTTTGTCAGTGAAACCGTCTTTTTGGCAGGAGCTTTCTTCCTTAGTCAGGTTAAGGCTTAAAATTGCAGACGGGAGCCCTGTGAAGTCTGAGCTCCGGTTCGCGTTTCTCCCCAGCCCCTGCAGTGTCGCAGTGTCGCAGTGTCGAAGCAGCCAGCCCACAGGGCCAGGCTGCAGGCGGGTGGCAGCGTCGCTGTTGTATGTGGAGTTAACAGCTTGGACATTACAGTCCTTGTAGAGAAAGAGGAAAAATGTAGAAAGTAGTTTTAGTGGCTAAGAATGTCAGCAGTCCAGAACTAGTTTTGTGTGTGTGTGTGTGTGTGTGTGCGCGCGCGCGCGCGCGTGCGCGGTGGCAGTGAGCCAGCAGCAGCGCCCTGCTTGCTCGGTCAGCGCGCTCGGCCATCTCAAGTGCAGTTTGTGGTGGAGACTCTGGTTTCCAATAGATCAGGTTTTACATAAACTTGTGAAAATTAATTTGTCCAACAGTACACCCACGGCTATTGATTATTTCAGCAATTGGTATACTATTAATTTGTCCCTGCCGAATAAGTTTCTATAGATGTTTTAGTAATTTGAAGCCAATTTCTTGTACCATTTCTAATGAGTAATAAGCATAAGGATTTGGTTCACAGTATATGAGTTGCTGTATCATCAAAGTGTTCGATATTTTGTTCATTTAAGCAATATAAATAAGTATAATTCATAAAAATGTATCTTAATTCCTTTCTTTTCTCACATAACTATTTTATAAGTAACTAGAATTTTTCATTAGATCTTATACAGAGCAGTATTTTATTAAAAATTCAAAAGGGAAGACTTTGTGCTCATTTTGTAGTTTTTTTTTAAATATCTTTACATTATCTGTAATTAAAGTGTTTTAACCTTTCATTGGAATGGACTTTGAATTTATTTTTGTGGTATTATGTTGTTCATTTGTAGATTTATAGCATGAAGTTAGCCTCAAAATGTTGTGTCAGAGGATTTTAAAATATAAGAATCACTGCAAGAGTTTAAATGTTATACATGTTAAATGCCATATGAATTTTAATTAAACATTTGAGAATGATTTCATAAGCTGTTTGTTCTCGTATGTTTGCCTTAATATCAAAAGAAGAAACATTCTACTAGTCACTTGAGTCCACATCCTTTTATGCCTGTATTTTGAATCTGTGTCATTTAGTGTAAACTACCAGCATGGTTAGTAGAAAAAGTCTTAATTATAGATTCAGATAGCCACTGTTCTGATCTTAGCTCTACTTCCTACTAGTTGTAAGTAGGTCATTATCATATTAACATGAGCAAGTTATATAAGGTCTTAGTCCCATTTTCTTTATCACCTAGAAGAAAAAACAACACTCCTTGTGTTGTTAATATGTACTGTGCACTAGGTGCATAGTAGGTATATTACAAATCCTTAGTAAATGAGGATTTTCATATGTCTGTGCAGATCTATTGCCTCAGACTCACACAGAATCCTCTGGATGGTACCAAATATCTCTATATGCTTTTCCCACTGAGTTAGTCTCCAGTGTCCACTTCATATAGAGTCCCCATGCTTCTCTTCGGCATCTGGGAGGCTCTTCTCTTTTTGTTCTTCCTTTTTCCTGTCATGATCCCCTCTGTCTTTTATACCATGCAGGGGAAAGTTCTTACAGAGCCTCATAGGAAGGGGCTTTAATTGCGATTTTTAAGACTGGGGAATTTACAGTGATAACGTCTTGCTAATATTGGCCATGTCTCACAGTACAAGTGATGCATAACGTGGTGTTTGGCCACGTTGATCCAGCAGAGGCATGTGCTCTAAGATGACCTTTTCTCCTTCGTTCCCAGACTGCCAGCTCCCCACACTGAGAACATCAGTGACCTCCCTCTCTGCCCTGATCTATAGTATCATTGGGCTCCCTTAATCTTGTTGCTAATATTTTGACTTGAGAATCAAAACTAAAACTGAAATCCACTCAAGCTAATTTGAGAAAGGGAAAGCTGTAAGAACATGGGGCAATCTCAGAAACCAATGCAGGAAGTACAACGAGGCTTCTAAGAAACAGAACCTTGGTCAGGGTGTTACCCTCCAATTCACTGTCTCCCCTCCACGGGGCCGTGGGGTCTTTGGGTCTGTGACTATGTAGGTTAGGTCTTTACTCACTCAGCTGTAGTATGTGGGTTGGTAAGGAAATGCTGACTTCTCAGAGGCAGACTCTTAAACAGTAACCATATCCTGGACCCACATTGAGTCCTTACAGTTTTTTACATCAAAGATGGCCTGATGGAACCAGAGCTCACTGTCTTATCATTACTTGCAAACCTCTCATAAAAAAGGTAATTCCAGTTAAACTTCACCTTGGAAAATAGTTGCCTATAGAATTATCCAGTGCTTTAATGGAGTCACTGGCTCACAGTTGTAGGAGTCGTAACCATGTTTCAACTGAGTTCCTAAATATAGGATCAATAGATAATGTGTATCTGCTGATTATTAAGTGCTTATTAAGAGTTTAATATCCCAGTCCATTGTCCTCATGGTTTATCTGATAATATCCTCTAACCCTACCATGTATGCAGATTTCACCAGAGCAGAAGTCAGAGGAATCCAAATCCTATACTCTTAACTACTTTGCTATAGGTTTTAGGTTTTATTATCTAGTTTTACATCAACGCTGTATAGTTTTATTATGTGTAGTTTTATTATGAATATATTCTTTCATTCCATTTGCTATTTATTGCTATCTTCTAAAGGCTTAGCACAAGCATAGAGCTTACAAATATTGAATAAGACCTAGTATTGCTACTCATAAAGTCTAGTGGAAGAGTAAACCACCAGGTGCAGTCCCAGTATGCCAAGCATACAGGAAAGGGGGACCTCACAGGTGGGGAGGTGTCAGGGTCTCTTTTCTGGAGGAGCTGAGACTTAAAAGGATCCAAGTAGAGGAGATTGATCAGAGCTGAATTATTGACAGTGCTGATTAAGAGAGGTCAGAGGTAAAATACAGGTAACAGTAAGCTAAAGATCATAACACTGCAGACCATGGAAGTTTAAATTTCATCCTAAAGGCTTAGTCAAACCTCTTTTCTTTAGATGTAACAAAGTCGCAATTAAATTAGCTCAAGAAAATAAAAGAAGGGTAGGGTTAAAAGGGTGATCATAACAGATACAGGAAAGTCACCCAGAATCCAAGAAGAGGAGCACAGCTGGGTCTCAAAGGGGCCTCCAAGAAGAAGAAAGCTCTCAGAAACACACATCTCCACCTCTCCAGTCTTACCTCTGCCTTTCTGTTTAACACTCATAGCTTCCATGTTCCAATTATACATTGCTTCAGTTCCAGCAACCAGCCTGCGACTAGGGTTTCTTCATCTCATCTCCAAATGGGATATGTTCTCCTCCGCCTAGGCAAGTAAGATCAACTGATACAAACATGGCTGCTGCTGTGTCCCATTCGTTGTGGAGTGGAGTTCTTTAGAGCAGGAAGTTTAGGGTGTGAAGACATCCCCCAAATGCTCCTCTAATAGAAGCTATTGCATGGTTTTCAGAAAGCAGTTATTTGCTTTCAGAATGAGAACTGGTGGGATTGTGGAGACTAGATTAGACAAGATGAGGTTTTAGTGATTCAAGTAAGAATAATGCAGCTGCACTGACCATGGTTCATATTGTTCAATATGTTGGATGTCAAAGTGAAAAGAAATGTGGACTCAAAGTTTGCAGGATCACCTCTTAAGCTGGTGCATTAATATTTTATCAGAGACCCTCATTGGTGGATAGCAATTCATGCTGTATTTGGTCAGGAGCCCAAGCCTTCCTGAGATTAACTTTCTCCTATCTGTGACCCGCTAAGTCTTTTTATTATCTAAGAAATAAAAGTTATTCTCAGGAACTTTCTCAGCCTGATGACTCTTCCTAGAATGTCAAACAAATACTGCCTTAGGCAGCCATATTCATGGATCATCAGGAGCATAAACTATTCCTACCAAGAATGCATCACCTTACTGGAGTCAGAGCTATCCTCAACCACAAAATCTTGAATGGCAGTGGTGCTCTCTGCTTGTTACAATAGAACACCATGTTCTACAGAAGACAACAGGACACAAACTGATAGAGAAATCCATCACATGATGGCCAGGGCTGGGAGTTTTCTCCACTAACATTAGTTATAGGGTTTTGCAATTTATATTGCTCATAGGCAAAAATCACATCATTAATTATGTCTCCATGGATTCTGCACTGAAGTTTTGTGCTGAAGACTCAGTACTAGTAACAGTTACTACCTGCAGGCTATCTACTAGGCACAAGTCACTTTATTTTATTTTTTTAGTATATTTTATTGATTATGCTATTACAGTTGTCCCATTTTAACCCCTTTATTCCCCTCCACCCTGCAGCACACCCCCTCCCACCCACATTCCCCCCACCTTTAGTTCATGTCCATGGGTCATACATATAAGTTCTTTGGCTTCTACATTACCTGTACCATTCTTCACCCTTGTCTATTTTCTAGCTACCATTTATGCTATTTATTCCCTGTACCTTTTCCCCTCTCCTTCCCTCCACTGCCCTGCTGATAGCCCTCCAGTGATCTACATTTCTATGGTTCTGTTCCTGTTGTAGTTGTTTGCTTAGTTTTTTTTTAATTTTTTTAATTTTTTTAATATATTTTATTGATTATGCTATTACAGTTGTCCTATTATCCCCCCTTCATTCCCCTCCACCCTGAACATCCTCTCCCACCCACATTCCCCCCCTTTACTTCAGTCCATGTGTCATAAGTTCTTTGCTTCTACATTTCCCCTACTATTCTTGCCCTCCCCCTGTCTATTTTCTATCTACCTTCATTGCTACTTATTCTTCATATCTTTCCCCCACTCTCCTCCTCCCTGTTGCTAACCATCCATGTGATCTCCATTTCTGTGGTTCTGTTCCTGTTCTAGTCGTTTGCTTAGTTTCTTTTTGTTTTTGTTTTAGGTGTGGTTAATAACTGTGAGTTTGTTGTCACTTTACTGTTCATATTTTTTGTCTTCTTTTCCTTAGATAAGTCCCTTTAACATTTCATATAATAAGGACTTGGTGATGATGAACTCCTTTGACTCGACCTTATCTGAGAAGCACTTTATCTGCCCTTTCATTCTAAATGCAAGCTTTGCTGGATAGAGCAATCTGGGATGGAGGTCCTTGTCTTTCATGACTTGAAATACTTCTTTCCAGCCCCTTCTTGCCTGAAAGGTTTCTTTGGAGAAATCGGCTGACAGAAATATGTGAACTCCTTTGTAGGTAACTGTCTCCTTTTCTCTTGCTGCTTTTAAGATTCTCTCCTCCTCTTTCATCTTGGCTAATGTAATTATGATGTACCTTGGTGTGTTCCTCCTTGGGTCCAACTTCTTTGGGACTCTCTGAGCTTTCTGGACTTCCTGGAATTCTATTTCCTTTGCCAGATTGGGGGAGTTCTCCATCATTATTTGCTTCTGTGTTTCAATTTCTTGCTCTTCCTCTTCTCCTTCTGGTACCCCAATGATTTGGATGTTGGAACGTTTAAGGATGTCCTGAGGTTCCTAAGCCTCTCCTCATTTTTTTGAATTCTTGTTTCTTCATTCTGTTCTAATTGAATGTTTATTTCTTCCTTCTGCTCCAAATCTTTGATTTGAGTCCCGGTTTCCTTCACTTCACTGTTGGTTCCCTGTACATTTTCCTTTATTTCGCATAGCATAGCCTCCATTTTTTCATCTAATTTGCAATCATACTCAACCAATTCTGTGAGCATCCTGATTACCAGTGTTTGAACTGTGCATCTGATAGGTTGGCTATCTCTTCATCACTTAGTTGTAATTTTTCTGGAGCTTTAATCTGTTCTTTCATCTGGGCCATCTTTTTTTGTCTTGGCACACCTGTTAGGTATAAGGGGCGTAGCCTTAGGTGTTCACTAGGGCAGGGCTGCCCACTTCCATGCTTTGTCGCACTGTATATGGGGGAGGGGGTTCGAGAGGGAACAATGCTACTCGTTCTGCTCTCTGCCAGTTTTCAGTCACTTCTCCCACTACCCACAACCAAACTGGGCTCTTCTGGTGCTGATTCCCAGGTGGGTAGGTTTGTGTATGTTCTAGAACCCTGTGGGTTTCTCCAATGAACTCTCCTGTGAGACTGGGAGTTTCTCCCACTGCTGCCTCAACCCCCATAGGTTTTTTCAATCAGAGGTTTCGAGGCTTTATTTCCCCATGCTGGAACCCTGGGTTGCATAGTCTGTCTTGCTCCCCAATTGTTCCTCCCAAATGTGGGACAGCATAGGCCACCTCGCCAGTTCTGCCAGCTGCCGCCTTCACAAGTCACTTTATATAGCACTTTCAATCCTCAGAACATTAACAATAATGTTAAAATATTATTAACTCATTTCACAAATGAGGAAATTAAGACACAAAGAGATTAATTTGCCCAAAGATATAGTATGTAGCTGATTATGTATTTTATTTTACATAAATGGCATCATGCTTTAATGTGGCATTCTAAAACCAGCCTATTTCCCTCAACAAATATCTCTGAGAAATGTCCTGCTCTGCCCCTTTGTAGATCTATATGCTTTCTAAACACCTGCTGGAACAAGAGCCAGTGCTGAGAATCTTAGCTCACCACTGATAACACCTGACTCCTTGAAGGGATTTTTTAAAAAATATATTTTATTGATTATATTATTACAGTTGTCCTATTATCCCACCTTCATTCCCCTCCACCCTTCACACCCTCTCCCACCCACATTCCCCCCCTTTAGTTCATGTCCATGTGTCATAAGTTCTTTAGCTTCTACATTTCCCCTACTATTCTTGCCCTCCCCCTATTTTCTTCCTACCATCCATGCTACTTATTCTTCGTACCTTTCCGCCCTTTCTCCTCCTACCACTGCCCTGTTGCTAACCCTCCATGTGTTCTCCATTTCTGTGGTTCCATTCCTGTTCTAGTTGTTTGCTTAGTTTCTTATTGTTTTTGTTTCAGGTGTGGTTGTTAATAATTGTGAGTTTGCTGTCATTTTACTACACATGTTTTTTATCTTCTTTTTCTTAGATAAGTCCCTTTAATATTTCATACAGTAAGGGCTTAGTGATGATGAACTCCTTGAACTTGACCTTATCTGAGAAGCACTTGATCTGCCCTTCCATTCTAAATGAAAG
>CM052539.1:94761146-94783289 GCA_028533065.1 Trachops cirrhosus
GAAGGAAGGACTGTGCGCGTCTGTGGGTATCCTAAAGGACTTTAATATTTTAATGAAGATATTAGGTCACTAAGTCTACATAGTTTTAAATAAATATTTCCTTTCCTTTTCACAAGTCTCTGGCATTGAGAGACGTCTCTCCTCTGGGGGTGGGCATAGTGAACCTAGTGGGGGGTCCTTTTGGTAATAGTATATTGTACACCCCCCCTTGGGTCTGTTACGTAACAAGTGCACCCACAGATATGTCAGGGCACCATGCAGGCTAAGGCTATAAAAAATTTTTAAACACACATAAAAGCTAAAAAAGAAATAGTGGAATTCCATATATGCACCACCTAAATTCTACCTTTAATATTTTTCTATTTGTTAGATCGGAGTCACTCAAGAAACCAGAGAGATGCAGTGAGCCAAGGAGCAGGGTTTATTAGCAGGAAATAAGAGGGAAAGTGGGAGCCAACCAAGGGAAGTTAAGACTCGCTTGGTTGTTCTTGGGCAGGGTTTTTAAGTGTAAAAATCCATGAAGGGTAACTGGTTGGGGTGTCAGAGTCTGACTGGCTGGAGCTGGTTGCTGGGTGCCGTTTCTGCTGACCACAGTTCTTGATACATCTTGTCAGGCTCAAGCTAAAGCTGCATCCTGTTATGCCGGATAGGCCGACCCCAGACCCCAATCGTAGCCGGGCATCTGTTTGTCCTGGGGAGGGTCCATAGGCAGTTTTCCAGGCAGGAATTTTCCCAGGCTATGGTTTCCCACAGTATGGTGTTCCCGCCTGGTGATTTTCCATTTCTCCTAGGCCTACCTAGGTCTGTCACTAATCTTACCTTATCATACATCTATCCCTCTCCATCTCTCTTCCCATTTAATAATCCAACTTATTCTTGTATGCATTTAAAAGTAAGTTGTAGATAACAGTATACTTTTCCCCAAGTACTTCAGTATGCATATCATTAAATAGAAGTCATCATTTTTTGTGTTCTCTTTTTTCTTTAGAGGTAAAATTTACATAAAGTGAAATGCACAGATCTTAAGTGTACAATTCTATGAGGTCTGGAACCTAAATCATTACCAAGACACATGAACATCACATGCAGAAAATTCCCTCATACCCTCTCCCAACACGCTCCACCCCCAGATGACCAGGGGAAATCACTATGAAATTTTTTTTACCAAAAATTAATTTGCAAGTTCTAGAACTTCATATCAATGGAAAAATACCATATGTAATCCTTATGCAAGGTTTCTTTCACTCAGCATGATGTTCAGGGACTTGTCTGTGTTGTTGTGTGTGTGTATCTGAATACCACAAGTCCATTGTGTGCGGAACATAGCCTGTGTATCTCTAAACTACAGAGCTCTTTCCCAGGTGGGCTCTTAGGAACAAAGCTGCTATGAAAGTTCTTGTGCAAGTCTTTCTGTGGACATTTGCTTCCATTTATCTTGAGTAAAAACCTAGAATTGGAATCGAAACTGTCAGAATTTTTCAAGTGTCTGTACTGTCTTTTACTCCCAAGGACACCACTATGTGAATTCAGTTTACTCCTCATGTCCATTTGTCTTGTTAGTCTTTAATGTTAGCCGTTCTGTTACGTGTAGAGTATCACTCAGAGAAGCTGATGAGACTGTTTTCTTTGTACTCACAAGAAATTAAAATATTTTAAGACATGTATGGTACATGCAGTCTTATTTATTAGACCCTGACTTTTAAAATTTTTTGCCGTGTTCTTTTTTGCGGTAATTTGCACATAACAAAGTGTATCATTTACATAATGTTAATGTGTACAGTGCAGTGGTATTAAGTAATTTATGGTGTTGTGCACACATACTATTTTCTAGCAGCAGGATTTTTTTCATTATCCCAAGTGGGAACCTCTTGTTGTCACTCCCCACTCTCCTCCCTCACAGCTTCTAGCAACCACAACCCTGGTTTTTGTCTCTACGGATTTTCCTATTCCGGACATTTGCATATAAAGGGAATAATATCTGTGGCTGGCTCATATGATATTAGGTGTGACTGTTTATTCTTTGGATGACAAGACACGCACAAAGATACTCTGGAGAGATGAAAGGCAGAATTGTTATTACTAACAGCTTCCAATGACAGCAGGCTGTCCCTTGGGCCACAGGTGCCACCCCTGGAGATGGGTAACAAAAGCTGTCAGAGGAACTGTATGTGGTAAGCAGCATATGTAGAATAAGCAGGATAGGACTAGCTAGGTTTTGTGGGCTTCCTGGGAATTGGGTATTTTGAATAAATCTGAGGGAAGAATAAGCCATGCCTGGGTATTAGGTAGCTTGGGGCCTCTGGTTGTTAGGAATGTGTTTATTATAAGCCAGGAGTGTTAGAGCCTGAAAGGGAAGTAGGTGTGGTAGAGGCTTAGCAAACTAACTGTAAACAAGCAACAAGCAAGAGGAATGAGAATTTTAACTATGACTTAAAAACTGGGTCAAGGCAGCACTTGTGAAATATTATCTTACAATGGTCTTTTCTTCAGGCTTCTTTCACCTGGTATCATGTCTTCAGATTTCTCCCATGTGTCAGTGGCTCATTCTTTACTGTTGCTGAATGATACTCCATTGTACAGATAGCTGACACTTTCTAAAGATAGATTTTAGTTATTTATTTTTAGGGAGAGGGGAAAAAGGGAGAAAGAGAGGAAGAGAAACATCAATGTCTGAGAGAGACATTGATCGGCTGCCTCTCACACGCCCGCAACTGCAGACCCTGCCCACAACCATGTGCCCTGACCGGGAACTAAACCAGAGACCATATCAGTCAAGGCTAAACAGAAATAAAATTTATTCAATGCCCTCTTTCATGAATTCATAAACATGTGCCATAATTGGCATTTCTTTAAAATTTTTTTTCTATTTTTCAATTATAACTGACCTACAATATTATATTAGTTTCAGGTGTACAGCATAGTGATTAGATATTATATATTTTACAAGGTGATCACCCTGATAAGTCTAGTGCCCACCTGGCACCACACACAGTTATCACACTATTAGTGACTACACTCCCTATGCTGCACTTTACATCCCCATGACTATTCTGTAACTACCAATTTGTACTTAATCCCTTCCCTTTTCTGCCCATCCCTTTAACCCCCTTTCATCTGGCAACCATCAAAATATTCTCTGTATCTATGAGTTTGTCTTTATGTTTTACTTATTTTCTTTTGTAGATTTCACACAGAAGTGAAATTATTTGGTATTTGTCTTTCTCTGCCTGACTTATTTCACTTAGCACAATACTCTCCAGGTTCACCCATGTTGTTGCAAATAGCAGGATTTTATTCTATTTTATGGCTGCGTCATATTCCATTGTATACTTGTATATGCACTTCTTAATCCACTCACCTATTGTTAGGCACTTAGGTTGCTTCCATATCTTGGCTATTGTAAATAATGCTGCAAAGTACATATGGATGCATAGGCCTTTTTGAATTAATGTTTTGGTTTTATTCAGACAAATACCCAGAGGTAAAATTGTTAGGTCCTCCTTTGTCTCTCATTATAGCCTTTGTTTTAAAATCTATTTTGTCTGTTAAAAGTATTGCCACTCAGCATTTTTAGTTGTCGTTTCCATTACCATGCAATATCTTTTTCTATCTCTTTACTGTAATTTCAGTCTGCATGTGTCTTTTGATTTAGAGTGAGTCTCTTGTGGGCAGCAAATGTAAGGGTCTTGTTTTCTTATTCAGCCACCCTATGTCTTTAGATTGAAGCATTTAATCCATTCACATTTAAAGTATTTGTTGGTAGATAGGTAGTTATTAGCATTTTATTACTTCTATTTTTATCTTTTTTCACCTTCTTTTTAAAGAAGTCTCTTTAACATTTCATATAATAAAGGGTTAGTGATGGTGAACTCCTTTAGCTTTTTCTCGTCTGGGAAGCTCTTTATCTACCCTTCAATTCTAAATGTTAGTTTTCCTGGGTAGAGTAATCTTGGTTGTAGGTCCTTGCTTTTCATCACTTTGAATATTGTGTGCCAATCCCTGCCAGCCTGCAAAGTTTCTGTTGAGAAATCAACTGACAGCCTTATGGGAGCTCCCTTGCAGGTAACTAATTGTTTTTCTCTTGCTGATTTTAAGATTCTCTTTTAGTCTTTAACCTTTTGCATTTAAATTATGATGCGTCTTGGTGTGGGCCTCATTGGTCTCATCTTGTTTCAGACTCTGTGAGCTTCTTGGACTTGTATGTCTATTTCCTTAGCCAGGTTAGAGAAGTTTTCAATCATTACTTCTTCAAATAGGTTTTCAATACCTTGCTTTCTCTCTCTTCTTCTTCTGGTACCCCTATGATGCTAATGTTGGTTTGCTTGATATTGTCACAGAGGCCCCTTAAACTACTCTCATATTTAAAAATTTTTCCTTTTTAATGTTCTGATCGGGTACTTTCTGCTACCTTAACTTCCAAATCACTGATTTGATCCCTGCTTCATCTAATCTAATTCTGATTCTCTCTAATGTATTCTGCATTTCAGTTATTTTCTCTTCATTTCTGACAGGTTCTGCTCTATGTTTAATATCTCCATTTTTATGTTTCCTATGTCTTTGTTGAAGTTCCCATTAAGTTGATCTGTTCTTTCCCTTCATTGAGCATCCTTATAACCAGTGTTTTGTGATGCAGACCCCAGCTTGTGGGGTCAGAGACATTGTGGATGAGATACAACAAATTCACACAGACTACCGAGTCCTGTGGAGGAAAAGGGATGGCACAGCTTCTCTCTCAAGAGGAGAAAAGCCTCAGCCCTTGCCTAAACAGGCTTTTATTGCTTTTCTGGGCACATTATATGATGGTCCTCATTTACTATGCACAGGTTCGCTTTAGTTGGTTACCTTTTACAGAAAACAAAGGAGACGATGCTGCTAATCACATCACAGAAGAAGGATATTTGCAAATGCAAAGGGAAAAGTGGTTGAACTGGTTACACTCATCCTTGGAAGGTTTAGCACAGACTTTAGGAAGTTATAGGTAAGCACTTGCTGCCTCAATTCAGGGTGAGGGAGTTTTAGTGAGAAGCAAGTCTCAAAGTGGCCTAGGTACAGTGCAGGCCTGATTCCCCACAGGAGAACCTATCCATGGGCATGGGTCCTGTCTGGTCCCACACCATGCAAAACGTTCTCCTATAGTTTTGGACTCTGCATCTTGTTGATTGCTTGTCTCCGTTTTGCTTAGTTCTTTTTTTGAAGTTTTGTTATATGTTTTCATTTGGGTCATGTTTTTTTTTTCTCCTCATTTTGAAAGCCTCCCTGAGTTTGTTTTTCAACATTAGGTAGAACTGCTATGTCTCCCTGTCTCAGTAGAGAGGCTTTATGTAGTAGGCGTTCTGTGGGGCCCAGTGGTGCAGTCTCCCTGTTCATCTGAGCCAGATGCTCCTGGGGTGTTCTTTGTGTGGATTGTGTGTGCCCTCCTGCTGTAGTGAAGCCTTAATTGTTGTTGGCATTTCATTGGGAAAGACTGACCATCAGGCTTATTGGTTTTAAGGAATGGCTGTGACTACTGTGGAGGAGCATATCCTATGAAACAGGATTTGCTTCAGCAGGGCTCTGGTGCCTGGTGAGTCTCCCCTTTGGGTATTGTTTCTGGATGTGGTGGGATGGTGCTCTGGTGTGGTATGAAGCTGGCCACCATGTGTGTTGGTTCTGGGACCTCTTGGAAGGGGCACTTTTGTAGGCCAAGGTCAGCTACTACCTGTGCCCTGCCCAAAGCCCCTTGGTATGAGCTACAAAGTGATCTACAGTTGGTTTCTGCTTGTGCTGAGCTTGGAAGTGCCTGGAAGAGACTAAGCTGTGAACTTAGGCTAGCTACCAAGGTTGGGACTACTTAGCTAGAGGTACAGAACACATGGAGGCCAGTTTCTCCTTATTTGGTGTTTATGGACTTTCGAGAGATTTTAGGAAAAGTCTGCAGCATAAGCCAATACAGGCCAAGGCCACTTGTATGGAGGAGCCACGGGAAGTGGCTTGGGTGGGCCTACAAGCTGGATGCCGTGGTGTGTCGGGGAATCCCCATGGCAGGGCAAACAGTATTAGCCAGGTTGATGGAGACTCAGATATAGTGCCCACCTGTCTGTGCAGGCTGGGTGGAGGGAGATCTCAACAAAGAAACAATAGCTTTCACCAGCACTTCTTTCTGGGAAAATGCTGCTCCTCCAGCCCTTGCCCTGAAGCCAAACAATTCAGTTTCTCCCTGTATGTCCCTGGCACCTTTTGAGCTTCTGCCCCATCACTGGAGCTGAGAGGGAGTGAGGCTGTCAGCAAGTAATTTGGTTTGTGGGACCCTTTAAGAAGAATGCCTACACTGAATCTGTATATTGCTTTGCGTAATATGGCCATTTTAACTAAGAAGATTCTTCCAGTTGATGAACATGCAATAGCTTACCATTTCTTTGTATGTTTTTCAATTTCTTCTATAACGTCTTTTAGTTTTCAGTGTATAGGTTCTTTACATCCATTGCTAAGTTTATGTTTAGGTACTTAATTTATTTTTTTGTTGTGTTAATTGCAAAAGGAATTGTTATTTTCATTTCTTTTTCTGGAATTTTACTGTTAGTATATAAGAATGCAATGGATTTTTTATTTTATATCCTACAACTTTACTGTATTTGTTTATTGTTTCTAATACTCATCTCTATCAAAATCCCAATGACTTTTTTTAAAGAAATCCAACAAAAAATCATCAGATCTATATGGAACCACAAAAGACCGGAAATAGCCAAAGAAACCCTGAGAAAAATAACAAAGCTGGAGGTATCACACCTCCTGATGTCAAAGGGTCAATAATCAAAACATGGTATTGGCAGAAAAACAGATGTTCAGACCAGAATTGAGAGACCGGAAATATATGACCCAATAATTTTTGACAGAGGAGCCAAAAATATACGGCAAAAAAAAAAAGAGAAAACGTCTTCAATAAATGGTGCTGGGAAAATCGGAAAGCCACATGCAACAGAATGACACTAGACTGCTGTTTCTCACCATACACAAAAATTAACTCAAAATGGAACACAGACCTAAACATAAGACCTGACACAATAAATTACATAGAAGAAAACATAGGTTCGAGATGTATGAACACAATGCAGTATACAGTTGACACACTATGGAATCATACACTTGAAACCTATACGATTTTATTAAATAATGTCACCCCAATAAATTTAATAAAACTTTTTAAAAACTAAACTTAAACTTAACCCTAACCCTAATTCTAAGCCTAATGAAAACTCTAAGCCTGACCCAAGCCTAATTCTAAACCTATCCCAAAACCTAACCCTAAGCCTAGCCCTTAACCTAATGTTAATCACAATCCTAACAGTGATTTCAAAGCTAAATCCATTCCTACCTTTAACGCTACCCCTGATCATAAACACAACACCAACCCTAAGCTTAACTCTAACTCAAATTCTTACCCTAAATTAAACTCAAAGTTTACCCCTACCCCTAACCCTTCCCCCACAAAAAGGAATTGCTTAGGACTCCATAACCCTTCATCTCACTCAGCCATTGCTTTGCCAGAAGTTGTGGGGACTCCTCTCCTTGGCACTGGAACCCTGGGCTGGGGGCCCTGGTGTGGGTCGTCACTCCTCAGGAGGGGCCTCCACAGCTGAGATATTTCTCCTGATTTTTAACTGCCACAAATGGGTGTGGGATCAGTTTGCTTTGTGTCTCCTTCCCTCCTACTAGTCTTGATGTGGCTTCTTCTGTATATCCTTGGATACAGGACTTCTGATCAGCTAGACTTCAGGCAGTTCTCAATGATGGTTGTTCTATGGCTTAGCTGTAATTTTGATGTGGTCATGGGAGAAGGCGAGCACAGAGTTTACCTACTCCACCATCTTGTCTGGAAGACTGGATAGACCACATTTTGTTTATTCCTCAATCCATTTAATGGACTTTTGGGTTGTTTCCATGTTTTGACAATTATGAATAGTGTTGCTATGAACATGAACATTCATGTACAACTTTTATTTAAATACCTGTTTCCAATTCTTTAGAGCATATGCCTAAGAGAGAAATTGCTGGGTGATATGGTTAACTTACTGAAGAATTGCCAAACCACTTTCCACAGTGGCTGAATTAATACGTTTCTACCAGCAATGGCTGAAATTTCCAATTTCTTTACATCGTCACCAACACTTGTCATTTTCCATTTTGTTTGTTATGACCATCCTGGTGAGTGAGAGGTGGTATTGCACTGCCGTTGTGATTTGCATTTCCCTGAAGTCTAATGACACTGAGCTCTTTTCAGTGTACTTGCTGGCCATCTGTGCACCTTCTTTTGAGAGAGGTCTCTTCAAGTCCTTTGCTCATTTTGAAATTGGGTTGTTTAACTTCTTTAAAATTTATATTTATTGATTTCAGGAGGGGAAGGCAGGGAGAGAGGGGGGGGGGCTTTGATTTGTTGTTCCCCTTATTGCTGCATTCATGGCTTGACTCTTCTATGTGCCCTGACCCAGGATTGAACCCACAACCTTGGCATATTGGGATGCCACTCTAACGACCGAGCCACCCAGCCATGGCGAGTTGTTTGTCTTTTTTGCATGAACTCTACTTTAACTTCAGAAAGCAACTTTCTTTTTCCAAATAATTTCCTTTTATTTTTACTATTTGTAACTTTAATGTAATGGGAAATTAAGGATTGCTTATTACATGCGATATTTTTAAAAACATGGTTGAACAAATTGTGTGCATTGTTTACATGAAAGGATCTGCTTTTGAAATGATGCTATCTTAGTTTTCAGAAAAACGATAAATGTCCTGATTAGTGGGAAACATTAAATTAAACTGCAATTTGAATCTTAAAATCCTATTATCAGAGCAGGTGGCAAAACACTGTGTTTGTAACCTGAGATGTTAAATACAATGGAGAGTGATAAGTCTCCTCAGTTAAACCTCATTAATTCTCCAAAATAATATTTTAAATGAGGGTCGAAGTTCAACAAATTATAGTAAGACAGACTAAATATTTATACTGATAAAAATTAATCAAAAAGAGATGTTGGCCACTATTATTCTAGGTGGATTTTTTTTTGCTTACATCAGGCAAACTGTATTATAACTGGGAAAATCATAGTTAACATGACCAATTGAGGGATTTAACTTTTTACATACTTGTATATGCCAAATTGTAAACACCCAAGAATCAGGGAGCATGCAAAAACTAAGTCTTAGGGAATACTAATTGCATTCAACCCAGTTAGGAAATATAGTTTCTCTAAGTAGAAATAAGCCAAAGCAGTCCAATCAACTTTCAAGTGCTAAATAAGTAGACAAAACATAAACAGGGATAAAATTTATTTAGTTTAAAAACATCTGTGACAAGGCTTTACACCGAAATCTCTTAAAAACAAAAAGGTTGCTTCATCTTAAGTAAAATGTATCTGGAGAACTGCCTTAGAAATAAGAAATGGGGCAAGGATAAATGGATCCCTCTCACACTGAAGGCTGCGGTCTCCAGGACTCAGGGTACACACTTGTCTCATTTAACGTTTTGGTGATCCCTCTGGAAGAGGGAGTTCACAGTGACACATTTAGGTTGTCTGATGAACCCAAACTGTTGAATTATAACAATGTCAATTCTGGTAACAGCTCATGGCAGGAGGTCTGCTCTGACAGCTTGCTGCCCAGGTATAAAAATGTGAGTGGGCTTACCTGTTCTCAGAGGGTTGCTGCTTCCTTCCCTGGCCTACTCAACAGACATTATGTCACCCCTGCTATGGGGTTGGTGGTGATAATACAAAGATGAAATGGACTGAGGAGGATCTCTATTCAGGAGAAAAACTGGATACATAGGTAATCGAATGTGTGCCCCAACAGAAGTGTCTGGAGGGCCCTGTGGGGCATACCAAAGAGAGTGTTCTGGTCTATCATGACAAGCTGTGTAACAAATGTGCATATGTTTTGAGCATTCCCCCCTTATCCTCATTTATGAAAACTTCTAAGCATATGGAAAACTTGTAAGGCTAGTATAATGAACATCCATATACATGCTGGTTCACCAATTATTGACATTTTAGCCACATTTATTCTTTCTTCTTCTTTGTCTTTTTCTCCCTCTTTTTATATTGTTGTTCAACTACAGTTGTCTCCATTTTCACCCCACCATGGCCCCTCGCCCCACCCATCCCACCTCCCACCCTTGACCCTACCCCTCTTTGGCTTTATCCATGTGTCCTTTATACATGTTCCTTGATGAACCTTCCCCTATTTTCCCCCATTATCCCTCCCCCCCAACCCCTCTGGTTACTGTCAGTTTGTTCTTTATTCCCATGTTTCTGGTTATAGTATCCTTTACCTCTAAATACTTAAACATATATTTCCTAAGTACAAGGATCTTTTCTTACTAAAACATAGAATATTGGAATAGGGAATTTTAGCCTGGATACAATTCCATAGCTAAGATACAGGTCATATTCAAATTTACCCAATATTGGAACTGCTTTTCTTCTTCATCCAATGTAGAATCCAACCAGGATTATGCAATGAATTTAGATACCATGTCTCTTCAATTTCCCTTCAACTGATTTACGTCTTCAGGTTTTTTCCCCATATCTTTCAAGACACTGATATTTTTTAAAAGTGTATTTTATAGGTTATGCTATTACAGTTGTCCCAATTTCCCCCCCCTCTATTCCTCTGTCTTGTACCCCCCTCCCACCAGCATTCCTGCCCCCCTTAGTTCATGTCCATGGGTCATACATATAAGTTCTTTGGCTTCTCCATTCCTATACTATTCTTCACCACCCTCTGTCTATTTTGTACCTACCATTTATTCTACTTATTTCCTGTACCTTCCCCCTCATCCTCCTCTCTCCCCCTCCTCACTGATAACCCTGTATGTGATCTCCATTTCTGTGATTCTGTTCTTCTTCTAGTATTTGCTTAGTTTCTCTTTTTGTTTTTTAGGTTAAGGTGTTGATAGTTGTGAGTTTGTTGTCATTTTACTGTTCATAGTTTTGATCTCCTTTTTCTTCGATAAGTCCCTTTAACATTTCATATAATAAGGTTTTAGTGATGATGAACTCCTTTAACTTGACTTTATCTGGGAAGCACTCCATATGCCCTTCCATTCTAAATGATACCTTTACTGGATAGAGTAATCTTGGATGTAGATCCTTGCCTTTCATGACTGTGAATACTTCTTTCTAGCCCCTTTTTGCCTGCAAGGTTTCTTTTGAGAAATCAGCTGATAGTCTTATGGGAACCCCTTTGTAGGTAACTGTCTCCCTTTCTCTTGCTGCTTTTAAGATTCTCTCCTTCTCCTTCATCTTGGGTAATGTAATTATGATGTGCTTCTTTGGGTCCCACTTTTTTTGGACTCTCTGAGCTTCCTGGACTTCCTAGAAGTCTATTTCCTTCACCAGACCGGGGAAGTTTTCCTTCATTATTTGTTCAAATAAGTTTTCAATTTCTTCTTCTGGCACCCCTATGATTCAAATGTTGGAATGTTTAAAGTTGTCCCAGAGATTCTTAAGCTTCTCATTTTTTTGAATTCTTATTTCTCCATTCTGTTCTGATTGAATGTTTATTTCTTCCTTCTGCTCCAAACCGTTGCTTTGAGTTCTGGTTTCCTTCCCATCACTATTGGTTCACTGTACGTTTTTCTTTATTTCACTTTTCATAGCCTTCATGTTTTCCTCTATTTTGCAACCATATGCAACCATTTCTGTGAGCATCCTGATTACCAGTGTTTTGAACTCTGTATCTGGTAGGTTGTCTATCTATCTCTTCATCGCTTCATTCCTTTTCTGGAGTTTTGATCTGTTCTTTCATTTGGGCTATATTTCTTGCCTTGGCACAGCTGTTACGTTGTGAGGGGCAGAGCCTTAGGTATTCACCAGGGTGGGGCAACCCACATGGATGCATTGTGTCACTATCTGGAGGAGGGGTCAGAGAGGGAGCAATGCCTCTTGCTGGGCTCTCTGCCGGCTTTCAGTCACTTCCCCCACTACTCACAAGCAAATTGGGCCCTTCTGGTGCTGATTCCTGGGTGGGTGGGTTTGTGTACGTTCTAGGACCATATGGGTCTCTCCAGTGAACTCTCCTGTGAGGTTAGGAGTTGCCACCGCTGCCACAACCCCCACAGGTTTTTCAGTCAGAGGTTTTGAGGCTTTCTTTTCCCACGCTAGAACTCTGAGTCGTGTGGTCTGTCTTACTCTCTAGTTGTTTCTCCCGGTTTATCTGCACACAAATGTGGAACCACCAGCCTCCACCTCACCTGCCTGGTCCTCCAGCCCCACCTTGCCTCTCATCCTCTCCACCCCAGCTGCCCATCTTCGCCCCTCCTACCAGTCTGGGTGAATATTTCTTCTTTAAGTCTTTGATTATCAGACTTTCATACAGTTCAATTTTCTGGCAGTTCTGGTTGTTTTTGTTTCAAATTTGTTTTCCTTCTTTTAGTTGTGTAAGGAGGCACAGTGTAGCTACCTTGGCCGGAAGTCTGTGGCACTGATATTTTTGATGATTCTAGGCCAGTTGTTATGCAGAATGTCTCCCAATCTGGATTTGCCCGGTTGTTTTCTCATCATTAGATTCAAGTGAGACACTTAGGGCACGAGTCCAGCCTTGGTGATATTAAGTAGGCATTGGTAAATAGTGTCATTATCATTGGGCTTTATACTCAGAACCACTTAAACAAAGAAATCAACATCTAATAACTGACACTTGGTATATAAGGAGGACAAAACTGATCCAGAATCTTTGTCCACCACCATCTTCAGTCCTAGCAAATAAATAGAAATGCTGATTAATGCTTAACAACAGAAAACAAAAACTATTTGATATACTGCCATGTTTCAAACCAAGAAAGGCAAACCTCAAACTACGTAAAAGTTCGAGCCATAAGCTGTTGCCATGGGTGAAAAAATCACACATATATATATATATATATATATATATATATATATATATAACTAGGACCTTTGTGTTAGGAGACAATTCTCTAGGGCATTTCTGCATATGACAATTTTTGTCCTAAACTATCTACTTAAGGATAACATGTAGAGCAGATAGCCCTGGAAACAAGAGATATCGTCTCCCTGTGGGTTGAGGGAAGAATTGTTTCCTAATAAAGATAATAATGATAATGTCCCCAGGGGTAAAAGTTGGACACATTTGCCAGCGGCCCCCTTAAAAGATTGAGGATTTCTTAAACTCTGAGTTAATCAGCTGAGACACAAACCCACCCTATGCAGAGCATCCACCTGGGTCTTGGGGGTAAAAAGAATTGATTATACATGAAGCTAATGCTGCTTGTAGTGCCTAAATCCATGTGGACTTGTCTCCTTAGTGGTTGCACATATGGAAGTGTGGCAAGCTGACCTAGCAGGTAAAATAGTCACTGCTGCTTAGGAAGTCCTTGACTGCTTGACACTACGCAACTCACCAATAAGCACAAACAGGGTTCAAATTCACAATATTCACATATGGTGGAAACCTCAGCCTGAGAATTAACATTAAAATGCTTACGAAGCCAATAAAATCTTTTAGGTCCTACAACAGGCAAACTTGAAACTGATCTATATGGGTGTTTCCATAACCCACAGCATGCAGAATTTCCATGGAAAAGAACCTTGCAAAATATCATTTCACAATTTACAAGATTAAAAACCACAGAAGAAAATGTACCACTGTGACAATGAGGGACTATATATAGCAACTACAAATGGTAGAGAAAATAGAACAAATTAAAGGAGACTTTAAATAACTGTTTAAAATAGCAAATAGCTAAAGCAAGGAAAAGGCATTGTAAGGTGAGCATAATGGACAATAATACTAATAATAGGACTTCATGTCAAGATGCAGAGTGGGTAAACACTGTACTTGCCTCCTCGCACATCAAAATTACAAATAAACTACAGAACAACCATCATTGAGAACCACCTGAACACTAGCTTAACAGAATTCCTGTAAATAAGAACATAAAGAAGATGCCACTACAAGACAGGTAGGAGGGATGAAGGCATGGAATGGGCAAGTTCCACACCCTTAGTGTGAAAATCAAGAATCAGGAGGGAGCCCTGGCTGGTGTGGCTCAGTGGATTGAATGCCGGCCTGTGAACCAAAGGGTTGCCAGTTCACTTCCCAGTCAGGCCACATGCCTGGGTTGCAGACCAGGTCCCCCGTAGAGGGCGCATGAGTGGCAACCACACATTGATCTCTCTCTCCCTCTCTCCTTCTCTTCCATTCACTCTAAAAATAAAATAAATAAAATCTTTTTTAAAAAGTCTCAGGAGGGTATCTCAGTTGCGGAGGTACCCCCCCAGAGGAGCAAGGGCTCCCAGCCCCACACTGGGCTCCCCAGCCCAGAGCAAGAGTGCTGTGAAACCCAGTGGTGATTGTGATCCAGAGAGAGAAAAGTCTGTTAGTGACTGAGGCACTGCTCTTAAAGGGACTGCACATAGACTCACTTGTTCACAGACTCACTCATTGTAAGCTCCAGTGCAGGAGCAGCAGCTTGAAAAAAGCCACGGACATGTGGGGAGGAACTGAATTGACTAACTTCCTGGTAGGGGTTGGGGCAACTCTCTCCAAAGACAGAAGTGCTGGTAGGTGCCATTGTTCCTTTGTGAACTCCCCTCCAACCCAGCAGATTTGGCAGAGGAGGGCACAAAATGTGAGATCTCCACTAACCTTGATGACACCACTTTCCATGTCCTGGTGGTCACCTGAGACCCTGCCAAACCCAACTTGTTCACTTGGCCAGAGCTTCTTCCAGCTGCTCTTTCACAGGAGTATCCTGCTTTGGCTCATGCTGCAGAATTTCCCAATATTTCTCAAAGGTTTACATACCCCAAACAAGCAGTGGCCGCAGTCGTGTGCCTTGTAGCTCTTGCTAAGTGACCCCCAAGCCCAGCACAAGTGACAAGTGGCCTCTGTTGCATTGTAACTCCAGTAGGTGTCTCCAAGCCCGGCATAAGCCGTAGCCAATCTTGTCCTGGAACATAGCTTCAATTAAGCAACCACAAGGCTGGCACAAGTTGCAACTGGCTTCAGATTGTAGTGTAATCAATCTCTCACAGGCACCTCCAAGCCCAGCAAAAGCAGAACCATGTTCACATCACTTTGCAGCTCCCACCAGGTGACTCCAAGCTGGGTACAAGCAGCAGCTGACATTGGCCTGCATCAGCACTCTACCCACCTGGCTCCAGACCCAACACATCCAGGGCCACCTTCAAACCACACCAGAGAACAACCCAAGCAGTTCCACAAACAACACACCCAAGGGGCACACTCAGCTTGCACCAGACACATGCTAAGGTGGCTCCTGCTGTGTGGGCTCAGCCCCTACGTAGAACAGCTCATCCACTCTAGTCATGGCCAGACCTCATAGCCAGTTAACCTGAGGGTCAATCCCCACCCACTGACATGCCGACAATAATCAACACACCCGCTGATGTGTAGTTGACCTGCCAACTACAGCAGGAGGGCACACACACCCCATACAAGTGGATACGCCCGGAGAACTCAACTCAGGTGGATGGGGAGAATGTGCCACTAGGTGTCACAGGACACCTTCTGTACAAGCCTTCTTTGTCAAGACTGGCAGACATAGCAGATGTACCTAAAACCTAGACATAAACACATGGAAGTAACCAAAATGAAGAAACAAAGAAACATGTTCTAAATGAAAAAACAGAACAAAACTGTAGAAAAGAACTAAATAAAATAAAGACAAGCAATCTATCTGATTCAGAGTGCAAAATGTTGGTTATAAGGATGCTCACTGAACTTGAGAGAAACAACAATGAACTCAGTGAGAACTTTAACAAAGAGCTAGAAAACATAAAAATAGATTAAAAAGAACCAATGAGAACTGCAGAATATAATAAAAAAAATGAAGGATACACTGCAGGAAAGAGCAGCTAATAAAAGCAAAGAATAGAATAAGGAAACTCAAAGGCAAGTTAGAATAAAACATGATCAGAATAGCAAAAAGAAAAAAGAATTAAAAAATGAGGGTAGTTAATGGGACCTCTACGAACACATCAAGCATACCAATGTGAGCATCACAAGGATACCAGAAGGGAGAAAGAGAGAGCAAGAGACTGGAAACCTATTTGAAGGAATAATGACAAAAAACTTCCCTAAACTGACAAAGGAAATAGACATACAAGTACAGGAAGCATAGAGAGTCCCAAACAAGATGAATGCAAAGAGGTCTACACCAAGACACATCATAAAATGCCAAAAGTTGAAGACAAAGAGAGAATCTTAAAAGTAGCAAGTGAAAAAGCAGTTATATCCAAAAAGGCTCCTATAAGACTTGACTGATTTCTCAACAGAAACTTTTCAGACCAGAAGAGATTGGCACAAAACATTCAAAGTGGTGGAAAACAAGAACCTAAAGCCAAGATTACTTTGCCCAGCAAAGCTATCATTTAGAATGGAAGGACAGATAGAGTTACCCAGACAAGAGAAAGATAAAGAAGTTCACCACCACCAAACCAGTTTTACAAGAAATGTTAAAGGGATTTCTTTCAGTAAAAAAAGAAACTATCAAAAAGATAAATAAAATATAGGAATGAAAGAAATCTCCCTGACAAAGGCAAACACATAAAAAGTGCAAATGATCAAATAATAATAAAGCTAATACAAAGGTTTTTTTTAAAGTAGGAAGGTAATGTGAAATTACAACAATAAATTAAAGAATACACACAAACACAAAAGAAGTAAAAAATAATGACAAAAATGTAAATGTAGGGGGGTGCATAAAAATTGTAGTGAATTTAGACTGTGTTCAAACTTAAGTAGCCATTGACTTAAAATAGGCTACTATAACCATAGCTTGGTATACACAAAGCACATGGTAAACAGACAAAAAATCCCAAACAATAAAGCTACAAGTGACATAAAAGAAATAAAGAGGCCAGAAAACTACACAACACTGAAGAAAGATATTAAGGAAGACAGAAATAAATGGAAGCATATACTGTGTTCATGGATTGAAAAATTAACATCATCAAAATGTCCATATTACCCAAAACAATCTATAGATTCAATGCAATCCCCATCAAAATACCAATGACATACTTCACAGATATAGAATAAGCATTTCAAAAATGTATATGGAACCATAAATGACCCCAAACAGCTGCAGCAATTTTGAGAAAGAAGAACAAAGTAGGAGGGATCACAATACCTGTTATCAAACTATATTACAAGTCCACAGTAATCAAAACAGTTTGGTACTGGCATAAGAACAGACACATAGATCAATGGAACAGAATAGAGAGTCCAGAAATAAATCTAAGTCTCTAAGGTCCATTATACTCAACAAAGGGGGCAGAAGCATAAATGAAATAAAAATAGCCTCTTCAACTAATAGTGTTGGGAGATCTGGACAGCTGCATGCAAAACCATGAAACTTGACCACCAACTTACAGCATACACAAAAATAAACTCAAGGTGGATAAAAGACTTAAACATAAGTCATGCACCATAAAAGTCCTACAGAAGGACATAAGCAGGAAAATCTCAGATATTCCACACAGCAATATTTTCTCCAATATGTTCCCTAGAGCAAAGGACATAAAGGAAAAAATAAACAAATGGGACTTCATCAAATTAAAAAGCTTCTGCATGGCTAAAGAAAATATTAGCAAAATGAAAAGAGAACCAACCACATAGGAAAATATATTTGCAAATGATATCTCAGACAAAGGTTTGATCTCCAAAATATATAAAGGACTCACATGACTCCACTCCAGGAAGACAACAAACAACACAGGGCAAAGGGCCTGAACAGACAATTCTTCAAGGAGGACATACACAGGGCACGGAGACATGTGAAAGGATGCTCAGCATCACTAGCCATCAGAGAGATGCAAATTGAAACCACAATGAGATACCATTTTACACTGGTCAGAATGGCCATCATAACCAAATCAACAAACAAGTGCTGGCAAGTTTGTGGAGAAAAGAGAACCCTAGTGCATTATTGGTGGGAATACAGACTGGTTCAGCCACTGTGGAAAACAGTATGGAATTTCATAAAAAAACTAAAGATGGAATTGCCTTTTGATCTGGCAATTCCATTGCTGGGATTATACCCTAAGAATTGTAGAACACCAACTCAAAAGAACCTATGCAACCCAATGTTCATAGCAGTTTTATTTATAATAGCCAAGTGCTGGAAATAGCCTAAGTGCCCATCAATAAATGAGTAGGTCAAAAATGGTGGTACACTTGCAAAATGGAATACTATACAGCAGAAAGAAAGAAGGAACTTCTACCCTTCATGACAGCATGGATGGGACTGGAGAGTATTATGCTAAGTGAAATAAGACAGGCAGTGAAAGACAAATACCATATAATCCCACCTATTATTGGAATCTAATCAACAAAACAAACAAGCAAGCAAAATAGAACCAGAAACATGGAAATAAAGAACAAACTGACAGTAACCAGAGGGATGGGAGGAGAAGGTAATAGGGGAAAATAGGAAAAGGGTTGTCAAGGAACATGTATAAAGGACACATGGACAAGGACAATGTGGGGCGATGATTAAATATGGGAGATGAGGGGTGAGCAGGGCAAGGGAGAGTAATGGGGAAAAATGGGGACACCTGTAATTGAACAATAATAAAACAAAAGAAAAAGAATCCATGAGTCTACATTTTTATAAACAAATAGAAAAATCAGAAATTTTTCCTTACCATAGAACAGAAACCAATAAAGGTAGAAAGAATGATGGAAAGAAAACAAATCACCATTTGGTAGTCATCTGAATAATTGATTAAGAATCATCAATGAATGCTAAAATTATTGGGTGAAAGTTTGAAGAGTAATAAGATACTTACATAGTCTCCATTATCCCCTTATAAGGGGATTAATTATGGAAGGAATTATAGTAAGTGCACAATGACGAACTGTGGCAGATCCCATCTTAACCAAGTGACCAATAGACATCACATGGAACCAATAGATACCACATACCTCCTATAGGATGTACTGAAGAGCAAGGCTGTGGCCAGGGTGAAGCAAGGTAGGCACCTAGGGTTAACTGTCATGTATTTTTATGAAGCTGAGAATGAATATCATCTCACATTTTGTGCACAAGATACCTCCTTTATCTTACCCTAGTTGCAGCCCTGCTGGAAAGAGCACACCACTACTTTTGTGCTATTCTGGCCAAAATACATAACTGAATCTAATGATGAGAAAACATCAGACAAACACAAAATGAAGGCCATTCTGCAAAACAACTGGCTTCTCCTCCTCAAAAACATTAATGTCACCAAAGACAAAGATTGAGTAATGATCTCAGATAAAAGGAGACTAAAAAAACATGACAACTGAATGCAACGCACAATCAGGGATTTTCTTTTTCTGTAAGTGATACTATTGTGACAATTGTTGAAATTTGGATAAGATTCCCTAGATTAGTATGGTATGATGATTATGTAAGAGGATATATCTGGTTTTAGGAAATTCTGATTCAAGTATTAAGGAGCAAATGGGCATCATGCCTGCAACTTACTTTCAAATAGCTCAGAAAAAAATACCATGGGTAAAAAGATTTTTGCATCAGGTGTCCTGAGAACCATCACTAAATCTAAGCAAAAATGAGAAAATACTCATATTAACATTGTCACCATTGGACATGTAGGTTCCAGCAAATCTACCACTGCTGGCCTTCTGATATGCAAACATAGAGGGATTGACAAAAGAACCATCCAAAAAATTGAGAAGGAGGTTGCTGAGATGGGGCAAGGGCTCTTTCAAGTAGGCCTGGGTCTTGGGTAAACTGAAAGCTGAATGTGAGTGTGGTATGACCATTGATAGTGAGACCAGCAAGTATTATGTGACCCTCATTGATGCCCTAGGACGTAGAGACTTTATCAAGAACAGGCACATCTCAGGCTGACTGTGCTGTCCTTACTGTTGATTCTGGTGTTGGTAAATTTGAATCAGTATCTTCAAGAAAGGGCAAACCTGTGAGCATGCCCTCCTGGCTTACACACTGTGTGTGCAACAACTAATTGTTGGTATTAAAATTATTTCACTGAGCTGCCCTACAGCCAGTAGAGATATGAGAAGATTGTTAAAGAAGTCAATGCCTACCTTAAGAAAATTGGCTACAACCCTGACACAGTAGCATTTGTGTCAGTTTCTGGTTGGAATGGTGACAACATGTTGGAGCCAAGTGCTAACATGACTTAGTTCAAGCGATGGAAAGTCACCTGTAAAGATGGCACTGCCAGTGCTACTTGATGCTCTGGACTGCATCATGCCACCAACTCATCCAACTGACAAGTCCCTGCATTTGCCCCTCCAGGATATCTATGAAATTTGTAGTTTTGGTACTGTCCCAGTGGGCCCAGTGGAGACTGGTATTCTCAAGTCTAGGATGGACATTGTTAAAGTCTGTTACCACAAAGCTTTGAGTGAAGCTCTTTCTGGAAACAATGTGGGCTTGAATGTCCACAATGTCTCTGTCAAAGATGCTCATCATGGCAATGTGGCTGGTGACAACAAAAATGACCCACTAACAGAAGCAGTGGGCTTCACGGCTCAGGTGATCATCCTAAACCATCCAGGCCAAATCAGTGCTGGATATGCACCTGTGTTGGACTGTCTACATAACTCATATATTTTTGAAATTTTTAAAAATACTTTTATTGGTAATGCTCTTACAGTTGTTGCAATATTTTCCCTTTGTCCCCTTCCGCCCAGAACCTCTCTTTCCTCCAGCAATCCCACCCCCTTATTTCATATCCATGGTGTGGTGTCTGCCCTGCCTGGTTTCAGGAGCCGTAACCCCCCATGGCTAAGGCTGAGTGAGAAACCTCCCAGAACTGGGAGGCCTAAGGAGACAAAACTTATTTCCCTGAACATGGGCACTGCCTGCTCTGCTATTCCCTTCAGCTTGGTCGGATAGTCAATGACGGGCAACCATTCTCTGGAAAGAATGGACCTAAGACAGACACGATCACGTGGGAATAAGCCATCAGGGAAGAGACTCAAGGAGCTGTGGAAGTGAGGGAGTGAGCGACATCACCCCTGCCCCCCTCAGCTTTGCAAATAGCCTGATCCTAGTTCTGGATGTGAGAAATCCAAGTCTCCTGGCTGCCTTTGTCTCCTCCGTCCAACTCAGGGCCTGCGGAAATAGCAGGGGCGGTGAGGCTCAGACTAGAGTCAGAGTACACCTGAGATAAATTGGACCTGAGGCATAAGATATGTAAAATCCTGTGAGACCTGCTTGCTAAGATGCTCTTGGATGTGTAGGCTCTGGCAGGAAACTAGACTAATCAATCATGTATCTGTTAGGTGATACTAGCCCCAAAACCCAGCGTGAGATTTTTGAACCCTATGTAAATTATCTACCTGTTTTGATCTTCTCTACTAGACAATGAATCCACATTCTGTATCTGTTCACCTACCCAATACTACCTAATAAAAAGCCTATTGAGGCGGCGGCTCAGGGCGCTCTCCTTTGAGAGAGTGGCCAGGCCACTCGGAGGCACCCTCCCCTTGAGAGGGTAGTCATGCCGTCCCTATTCCTCCACAGGACTCCGTAGTCCGTGTGTATGTTTCTCTCTCCACTTGCGAGCTATCTACAATGTTTGCGGTCCACTGCGGGCCGGTAGACTGCAACACATGGGTCGTGCATGTAAGTTATTTGGCTTCTCCATTTCCTATACTATTCTTAACATCCCCTATCTTGTGCCTACAATTTATGCTTTTTTTAAATATATTTTATTGATTATGCTATTACAGTTGTTCCATTACCCCCCTTCATTCCCCTCTACCCTTCACACCCTCTCCCACCCACATTCCCCCCCTTTAGTTCATGTCCATGTGTCATAAGTTCTTTAGCTTCTACATTTCCCACACTATTCTTGCCCTCCCCCTGTCTACTTTCTATCTACCATCTATGCTACTTATTCTCTGTACCTTTTTCCCCCTCTCTCCTCCTCCCACTCTCCTGTTGCTAACCATCCATGTGATCTCCATTTCTGTGATTCCGTTCCTGTTCTAGTTGTTGCCTTAGTTTCTTTTTGTTTTTGTTTTAGGTGTAGTTGTTAATAATTGTGAGTTTGCTGTCATTTTATTATACATGTTTTTTATCTTCTTTTTCTTAGATAAGTCCCTTTAACATTTCATACAATAAGGGCTTGGTGATGATGAACT
>CM052539.1:94783789-94832604 GCA_028533065.1 Trachops cirrhosus
AAGGCCAACACTGCCCTTCAGCGCCTGTGTGCTCCGTGTCTTTGGAAAAGTCAACAGTGTCCCTTCTAATTCTAGACACAAAGTACATTTGTTTTAAGCAATGATTTCAAAAAAAAAAAAAAAAAGGAATTGAAGTATTTGGAACCAAAGGGAGATAGAAAATGTTAGAAGATACAAAGTTTCACAGTTGCTGTATTATTTTGAGCAAATTACTAGTTTTTTTTTTTACACAAGAGGTAAGAATCTCAAGGAGGAATCAAGATTGCTGTGAGCAGCAGGAAAGCAGAATGGTTTGCTCAGATTCTAAATTGGGGTGGCGGGAAGGTATCTGGAAAGCTTTGTGAGCAAATAAAACTACAGAAAGTCCCTGCCTCAAAGGAGGAAGCACTATCTTAGATTAAGGAGTTTATAGCAATGCCTCTCAAACTGCAGTAGGATTTCACAGTCGTGCTTCCTAACCTGTGGTTCCTGGGTTGCTGGGGTGGAGATAAAGAAACGAAGATTGAGAGAATCGTGTAGCAGTTCTGCAGACTAATTGTATGATTATTGACCTCAATAAAACATTTGGGATTTTATTTTATATGCATTTTCCCCTAGAAAGTTGTTTTAATTGTCTTTAAAAAATGAAAAAAAATTCAAGTACCGTTCACATTCAATATTCTCTTGCCCGCAGGTGTACAGCTAGTGTTTAGACATTTATGTAACTTCTGAAGTGATCCCCTTGATGAAGTCTAGAACTCACCTGACATCGTACACAGTTATTGCAATATTATTGACTACATTCCCTGTGCTGTACTTTATAGCCCTCTGACTATTTTTTAACTACTAATTTGTACTTCTTAATCCCTTCACCTTTTCACCCAGCCTCCCAAGTCCCCTCCCATCTGGCAACCATCATTTTGTTCTCCATGCCTATAATTTGTTTCTGTTTTCTTAGTTCATTTATTTTATTTTTTAATTAAAAAGGGTTTTTTTGCTCTATTTTTTTCCAGTACCTCCCCTCCCCTTATATGACCCCCCCAAAACCACACTGTTGTCCATGTCCATGAGCCCTTTTCCCTTTTTGCTTGATCCCTCCATCGCTAACCTCCCTGCTCCTCCTTACGGTCATCCTGCTCTCTGTGAGTCTCTGTCTATTTTCCTTGTGAGTTCAGTTTGTTCATTAGATTCAACATATGAGTGAAATCATATGGTATTTGGCTTTCTCTGTCTGACTTACTTGCATAAAACCATCTAGGTCCATCAGTAACAGTTTGTTCTTTTTATGGCCGAGTAATATTCCACTGTGTATATATGTGCACACACACCCCACAGCTTTTTATCTACTCATCTATTGATGGGCACTTGGGTTTCATCCATATCTTGGCAATTCTTAGTAATGCTGCAATGAATATAGGAATTAATCTATACTTTAAAATTAGTGTTTAGGGTTGCTTTGCATAAATACCCAGAAGTGGGATTTCTGGATCTTATGGTTGTTTTGTTTTTCAATTTTCTGGCTATTATTCCATACTGTTTTCCATCGTGCCATATCAATTTGCAATCTCCAAGTCCTTGCCAAGACTGGTTGTTGGTTTATTGATGATAGCCATTCTGACAGGTGTGAGGTGATATCTCATTTTAGTTTTAATTTGCATTTCCCTGATGGTAGTGAGGTTGAGCATCTTTTCACATATCTGTATGTCCTCTTTGTTGAAATGTCTATCTGGGTTCTCTGCCAATTTTTAAATCAGATTGTTTCTCTTTTTGGTGTTAAGTTGTGTAAGTTCCCTAAATATTTTGGATGTTAACTCCTACCATCGGTGAATATCTTCTCTTTAGTTGGTTCTCTTTTTGTTTTGTTGATAATTTCCTTTTCAAAGATTCTTTAGTTTGATGTAGTCCCATTTGTTTATTTGTTCTTGTTTCCTTTGTTTGAGGAGACATATTAAAATAATATTACTAAGAACTATGTCAGAGAGTTTATTGCTTATGGTTTCTTCTAGGAGTTTTATACTTTCAGTTCTTACATTTAAATCTTCAGTCTATTTTGAGCTTATTCTTGTATCTAGTGTAAGAAAGTGGTGTAGTTTCAGTTTTTTTTTGCATGCATCTGTCCCGTTTTCCTAACATTATTTATTGAAGGGACTGTTTTTATCCCATTGTATATTCTTGCCTTGTTTGTCTTAGACTAATTGGCTATATAGGCCTGAGTTTATTCCCGGGCTATCTATTCTACTCCATTGGTCTATGTAGACCTGCTGTTTTGATGACTATACTCATGTAGTATATTTTAATGTCAGGTAACACGATACCACCAACTTTGTTCTTTCTCAAAATTGTTTTGGCTATTTGGGGTCTTTATAGTTCCATTTAAATTTTTGGATTATTTGTTCTAGTTCTGTGAACTACACCATTGGTATTTTGATAGACATTTCATTGAATGTATAGATTGCTATGTGTAGTATGGACATTTTAATGATGTTAACTCTTCCAACCTAAGAGTGTGGTGTGTACTTCCACATATTTGTATCATTCTCAGTTTCTTTCTTCAGTATCTTATAATTTTCCAAGTGCAGGTCTTTTATCTCTTAGGTTAGATTTATTACTATAAATTTTGTATTTTAATTTTTTGATGCAATTGTAAATGGGATTGGTTTCTTTGTTTATCTTGCTGATAGTTCATTATTGGTGTATAAAAGTACAGTCAATTTCTGAATATTTATTTTGTATCCTGCTGTTTTACTGAATTCATTTATTAATTCTAATAATTTTGTGGTTTTTTTAGGGTTCCATACATATAATATGTCATCTGCAAATAATGACAGTTTTACTTTTTCCTTTCCAATTTGGATGCCTTTTGTTTTTCTTATTTGATTACTGTGGATAGGCTTCCAAAACTATGTTAAATAGAAATGATACCATGTTGTGGAACACCTAGCTGTTCTTCTGAGGAACAGAGTGAACAGCCAATGGAATCCCAGCTTGTTTGAAGTTTAGAGGCCAGAACTGTGGAGGGCATTGAAAAAAAGACAGCAGGGAGATTGTTTTGGGATGGTAAGGTCCCTGGGACCTGTCCAGGGCCAAGGCTGCTGCAGTCCCTGGCCTGGCACCTGCCGCCATGGTTGGTGGTGGCCACAGGATCCTTGGAGGAGAACCAGATCAACGGTTTCCTCCCCTACCAAAGCAGGGAAGACAGCATGGTACTAGGAGAGACTTGGATGCATGAAGTCACCGTGGGGAATAAAGATGCAGTGGGAGACACACAGTGGCAGTGTTCACCCATTGGGACTGTGGACACTGGCTGGGTCATTACTAGAGAAATGGGGAGATGGGTGACACCTAGAGAAGGGAGAAGTGTTGGGCCGTGCCTGACCCTGACCCAGATAGTCTCCAGTTTGGTTAGAAAGTTGGTCTGCGTGGTAAGAATGGTGGGCTTAAACAAGTGGATTTTACTCAAAAAAAGCTCTCAGCTGCTGGTTAAGGAACTCTCATGCAGCAACTGGCTCATGCAGCATCAGGGTTGTGTGGCAGCAGGCTTGCGCAGCAGCTGGCTTGCAGGGTGGCAGGCTCCTGTGGTGGCTGGCTAGAGAAGAGGAAGGAGCGCTGTGTCGCATAGACTATTCAGACTGTGCAGTGGGGCCCAGGGAGTTGGCAGTCCCCAGAGAAACTTGGTTTGGTGTGGGAGCAGAGTGGCCCTGAAGAGATGTTGAGGGTGCACAGCACCCAGGCCAGCAAAGAGGGAGAAGGTGGTATGAGAGTTGCCCCTAATCAGTGCACCCCATTGGTAGCACAGCTGGTGGATGAAAGGCACCAACCTGGTGTAGATGGACAGTGAGGGTCCAGCAGTACATGGAAGACCTGGGCTGGAGGCTGGGCAACTGTCAAGATTGTGGCCCAGACCTGGCCTGCATCGTCACAAAACCACAGGAAGGGAGAAAAAGCAAAGCCTAGCTCTGCTTTGCATGTGGCATTCAGGAAGACCAGCAGAACTTGTTGGGCCAGTTTAAAATCAGCAGGAGGCTTTCTTTTCCCCTTTCCCACCTTTTTTTTTTCCCCAAGTGAGCCAATAAGACCTGGTGCTGTGAAAGGTCCAGAGACAGATGCAGAGAGGGACCACAAGGCTAACCCCAACAACTGAGAAACTAGACAAATTTCACTTTGCTATTCCAGAGAACTTGCATTTATTGTTTATCAGTATTATTATTTGTTTCATTATTTTTACTTCTTTTATTAGTATTTTTTATTTCTCTTCTTTCTGTTTAGTTTTCTTCATTTTGTTTCTTTAATTACATTGTTAGCCTGGTTTTCTTTTTCATATTGTATTTTAATTTTCCTTCTTTCACGTCACTCCTGTTCCAATAACACATTACTCTTGGTCATGTACTTTCTATTCCTGTTATTCAGATCATATATTTCTTTTCATATTATTGTTGTTCCAGTATTATTGTCAATAATTGTTGTTCCATATAATTATAAATACTACACAACACTGCTCCCTGAGCTTAGCCCATTTCACTATCTTCCGGAGTTTTATTACTGTTGTGGTTAACTCTGTTCTCTTGCACATCATGCCTAGTTTCTGCCTCTTACTCTCACTCGATCTCACCATCTAACCTCGCACAAGTGTTCTGTTTTCTGGACTCAGCTCACAATCCTTCTCCCCTCTACCAAGAGTCTTGTCTCTTTTCAACCTTTTATAAAAAGTGGCTAGTTGGGTGAAATATCATGGTTAATGCTATGTTTATCCAAAGGATCTCCTATCTCTTCTCTACTTGATGGTACATTAAATCCCATTGAATACTCTCCTGCTGTCTTAATTCATTTTGCCTTCACCTGCTACTGATCACACACAAGATTAGGTGGGAGCTGTGAACACCAATATACCTGCTGGAAGAGAGAACTCACCAACAAGGGAACCACCAACAGGTAAAAAACCCAAGTATAAAAAGAGCGCCCACACAAACAGAAGAAAGGGCAAACCTAGAGCATCCAGACAAGGAGGTCAAAGAGATGATGCCACTGAATCTCATAGAACTCCTACCATAGAAGTTCACCCTAGAAAGACAGCTAGCAAGCGGAATATCAGGAAGTACAGAAACAAACAAAAAGAATCACCTAAAACGGGAAGACCAAAAAAAAAGAATCTGCAATCAAAAGGAATGGAAGACTTCCCATTAAAAGAGCTAAATGAAATGGAGGTAAACAAACTTTCAGATATACAATTCAAAATAATGGTTATAAGGATTCTCAAGAAACTCATAGACAATTACAAGCAACTGAGTGAGAACTACAACTGTATGAAAAAGGATATAGAAACTATAAACAAAAACCAGGAAGAAATGAAAAATACAATTTCTGAAATAAATAAAACACACACTAGAAGGAGTTACAAGCAGGCCGGATTAAACAGAGACCTGAATTAGTGAACTGGAAGACAAGGTGGAAAGAAACACCCAGGTAGAGCAGCTGCACAAAAAAAGTAAAAAATATGAAGATAGCTTAAGGGAACTCCAAGATAATATGAAATGCCACAACATTCGAATCTTAGGAATATCAGAAGGAGAAGAAAAGGGACAAGGGATAAAAATCCTGTTTGAAAAATAATAAAGCTTTCTGAACCTGGAGAGGGCAAAAACCGTGCAAATTCAGGTAGCACAGAAGTTCACAAACCAGATGAACCCTAAGAGGCCTATACCAAGACACATCATAATTAAAATGCCAAGTTTTAAAGACATAGAATCTTAAAAGCAGCAAGGCAGGAACAAGAAGTAACATACAAAGGGAATCCAATAAGACTAGCAGCAGATTTTTCAACAGAAACATTCCAATCCAGGAGAAAATTGCAAGAAATATTCCATGTAATAAAAACCAAGGGCCGGCAACTGAGACTACTCTATCCAGCAAGGCTCTCAATTAAAATGGAAGGTGAAATAAGGAGCTTCCTGGACAAAAGAAGGCTGAAAGAATACATCTCCACCAAACCAGCACTAGAAGATGTACTAACGGCACTACTATAAGAAGAGGAAAGAGAAGAGTGAGACAAAGAGGAACGCAGGTATGAAGGGGGGAAATGAATAAATACCTATGAATAATAACCTTAAATGTTAATGTATTAAATGCTGCAGTGAAAGAACATAGGGTAGTTGAATGAATAAGGAAACATGACCCACACGTATGCTGCCTACAAGAGACCCATCTCTGAAAAAAAGACCTACACAGACTGAAAGTGAAGGGTTGGAGAAAAAATATTCTAAGCAAATGGACAGAGAAAAAAAGTGGGAGTAGCAATACTTACATCAGATAAAATAGACTTTAAAACAAAAGCCATAAAAAGAGACAAAGAAGGACACTTCATAATACTCAAGGGAAGAATTCTTCAGAAAGATGTAAACATATAAGCCCCCAACATAGGAGCACCCAAATATATAAGGAAAGTCTTAGAGGAGTTCAAAAAAGATACAGACAGCAAACACTTATATGAGGGAATTTTAACACCCCACTGTCAAAAATGGATAGATCTTTGAAAAGAGATATCAACAAATGTATTGTGCCATTGAGCAAGGTCCTAGATCAAATGCACTTAACAGATATATAGATATAGATATAGATATAGATATAGATATAGATATCCATTCATTCCAAAGAAGCAAAGTACATATTTTTTTTCAAATGCACATGTAACACTTTTCAAAGATAGACTATGTGATAAGACACAAAACTAGCCTACACAAATTCAAGAAAATTGAAATCATATCAAGCATTTTCGCCAACCACAAGAGACTGAAACTAGTAACCAACTTCAAGGAAAAAAACCCAAAACACTCAAAATCATGGAGATTGAATAGCATGCTACTAAACAATGAATGGGTCAATAAGAGATCAAGTAAGAAATCAAAAAGTTTCTGAAAACAAATGAAAATGAACATACAATAGTCCAAAACTTATGGAACACAGCAAAGACAGTCCTGAAAGCGAAGTTCATAGTGAGACAATCCTATTTAAAAAAGATAGAAACATTTCAAGTAAACAACCTAACCCTATGTCTATAAGAACTCGAGGAAAAACAACAAAGACAGCCCAGAGCAAGTAGAAGGAAGGAAATCATCAAGATCAGAGCAGAATTAAATGACATAGAGACTAAAAGAACAATACTAAGGATCAATAGACCCAGCAGCTGTTTCTTTGAAAAGATAAACAAGATCAACAAGTCTTTAAGCAGACTCATCAAGGAAAAAAGAGGACCCAAATAAACAAAATTAGAAACGAAACAGGAGAGATTATAAGCAATAACACAGATACAAAGGATTGTAAGAAATTACTATGAAGAACTGTATGTCAAGAAATTTGAAAACCTATGTGAAATGGACAAATTTCTAGAAAAATATAATCTTCCAAAACTGAATGACAAAGAAGCAGAAAGCCTGAAAAGACCAGTAACAGCTAATGAAATAGACGCAGTAATAAAAAAACTCTCAGCACACAACTGCCCTGGACCAGATGGTTTCACAGGAGAATTTTAAAAAACACTTAAGGAACAGCTAACGCCTATCTTTCTCAGACTAAAATTCAAGAAGAGAGAAGACTCGCAAACTCTTTTTATGAAGCCAGCATCATCCTAATTCCAAAACCAGATAAAGATACAACAAAGAAAGAAAACTATTGGCCAATATCACTGATGAACATAGATGCCAAAATCCTCAACAAAGTATTGGCAAACCACATCCAGCAATACATTAAAAATATCATACATCATGATCAAGTGGGGTTCATCCCAGGAATGCAAGGGTGATAGTTCAATATTCACAAATCAATAAATGTAATACATCACATGAACTAAAGGAAAGACAAAAGTCACATAATCTTGTCAATAGATCTGGGAAAAATATTTGATAAGGTACAGCATCCATTTATGATAAAAGCACTCACCAAAGTGGGACTAGAGGATATATTCCCAACATGATAAAGATCATATATGAGAGACCTACAGCCAGCATCAACTCAATGGGCAAAAACTAAAAGCTTTCCCGCTAAGAGCAGTAATAAGACAAGGGTGTCCACTTTCACCACTTCTATTTAATCTAGTATTGGAAGTCCTAGCCACAGCAGTCAGACAAGAAAGAGAAATTAAAGGCATGCAAATTGGAAAGGAAGAAGTAAAACTGTCATTGTTTGCAGACGACATGATAGTGTACATAGAAAACCCTATAGACTCCACCCCAAAACTACTCGACCTAATAAGTGAATGTGGCAAAACAGCAGGGTTCAAAGTCACTATTCAGAAATCAAAGGCATTTTTATGTACCAAGAAAGAAAGATCAGAATCAGAAATGAAGAAAAAAAATCCTATTTGCTATAGCAACATGAAAAATAAAGTACCTAGGAATAAACCTTACCAAGGAGGTAAAAGGCCTGTACTCAGAAAACTACACAACACTGAAGAAAGAAATTAAGGAAGACACAAATAAATGGAAGCATATATCGTGTTTATGGATTAGAGGAATCAACATCATCAAAATGTCCATACTACCCAAAGCAATTTGTAGATTCAACACAATCCCTATTAAAGTGCCAATGGCATATTTCACAGATATAGAACAAACACTTCAAAAATTTATATGGAACCATAAATGACCCTGAATAGCTGCAGCAATTTTGAGAAAGAAGAGTAAAGTAGGAGGAATCCCAATACCTGATATCAAACTGTAATACAAGGCCACTGTAATCAGAACAGTATGATACTGACATAAGAATAGACACACAGACCAACGGAACAGAATAGAGAGCCCAGAAATAAACCCAAGTCTCTACGGTCAATTAATATTCGACAAAGGGGGCAGAAGCCTAAAATGGAGTAAAAATAGCCTCTTCAGTAAGTGGTGTTGGGAGATCTGGACAACTATGTGCAAAACAATGAAACTCAACCACCAACTTACACCATACACAAAAATAAATTCAAGGTGGATAAAAGACAAATATAAGTCTTGACACCATAAAATTTCTAGAGGAGAACATTGGCAGGAAAATCTCAGAATATTCCACACTGCAATATTTTCACTGATATGTCCCCTAGAGCAAGGGACATAAAGGAAAGAATAAACAAGTCGGACTTCATCCAAATAAAAAGCTGCACGGCTAAAGAAAACAGCATTAAAAGCAAAAGACAATCAACTACATGGGTAAACATATTTGTAGATGATACCTTGGACAAGGGTCTGATCTCCAAAATATATAAAGAACTCACAGGACTCCACTCCAGGAAGACAAACAACCCAACTAAACAATGAGCAAAGCATCGGTAAATGAGTGAATCAATAAACTATGGTACATTTACCCCAGGGAATACTATGCAGCAGAAAGAAAGAGCTCCTCCCCTTCATGACAACATGGATGGAACTGGAAAGTATTATGCTAAGTGAAGTAATCCAAGTGGTCAAAGACAAATACCATATGATCTTACCTATAAGTGGAGCCTAATTAACAAAACAAATTGGCAAGCAAAATATAGCCAGAGACATTGAACTTGACAACAAATTGACAGTAACCAGAGGGCAAGGGAGAGGAAAATAATGTGGGAAAGAAGGGAAAGGGATGTAAATGAACATGAGTGAGGGACCCCTGGATGGAGCCAAGGAGGGGTGAGATTGAGGGTGAGAGGTGGGCATGGGTAGGGTGGGGGAGAGTGATGGTGGGAAAATGGAGACATTGAACATCAATAAAAAAGGGAAAAAATGGGCAATGGACTTGAACAGACACTTCTCCAAGGATGTCATACAGTGGGTCCAGAGACATAAGAAAAGATGCTCAGTATCGCTAGCCATCAGAGAGATGAAGATTAAAACCACAAGGAGATACCACTTCACACTGGTGAGGATGGCCATTATATACAAATCAACAAACAACAAGTGCTGGCGAGGTTGTGGAGAAAAGGGAACCCTAGTGCACTGTTGGTGGGCATGCAGACTGGTGCAGCCACTGTGAAAAACAGTATGGAACTTCCTCAGAAAACCAAAAATGGAACTGCCTTTTGACCCTGGCAATTCCACTGCCTGGATTATACCCTACGGATCCTGAAACACCAGTTCAAAAGAACCTATCCACCCTAAAGTTCATAATATAATGAATCTCATTGATGGTCTGAAATCTCTTCCCTTTCACAGGTGATTTTAGTTTTGGGAAAAGATAGAAGTTGCAGGCACTAAATCTGGGCTGTAGCAGGGCTTAGTCACCTGTGTGGTTTGATGTTTCTCAAAAAACCCTGCACGAGACATGATGCATGAGTGGGTGCGTTGTCATGATGAAGCTGCCAATCACTGGTTGCCCATAGCTGTGGCTCTTTTCATTCTATATTATCTTTCAACCAACCAAGAATATTGAGGTAGTACTCCTTATTAATTGTTTGGCCTAGAGGGGTGTACTCATGATGGACAACACCTTCCCAATCAAAAACTACAGTTAACATGGTCTTGATCTTGCTGTGATTTTGCCACACCTTCTTTGGGCGTTGACAACCTGGTGACTTCCCTTGAGTCAACTGGACCTTCATTCCCAGATCATAGCTGTAGTCCCACGATGAATCTCTGGTTATGAACTTCTTGAGGACATCTGGTTATTGGTAGTGGTTTGAATGAAGTCATTAGGAACTGCAGCATCATGTTCTTTCTACTCTTGTAGCAGAAGCCGTGGAATGAATTTTACCATGACGTGATTCATGCCAATATCCTGTGTCAAAATCTAGGACACAGCAGTTTTTTTTTCTCACAAATATTTGTGTTCATTTTATATCAGTAATCTTATGCAAGTTTTGATTAAAAATACACCATGAAGTAAAAGCTTCCAACACAGATACCTGGCAGCACAGTACAAACAAGAAGACCAGCACTTTCAAATTCCATTGTAAACAGAAAGTCTTGAATTACTGAATCATGAAATATGTCAAAAGAGTGTGTTTGCTTATTTACTCTTTTTTTTAATTTTTAATTTTTTTATTTTAGACTATTCAGTACAGTTTCTATCTTTTATTCCCATTCCAGCCCACGCACCCATCCCTCCCCTCCTCCCTTCCATTTCCAAGCCCTGTAGTTTTGTCCATGTGTCCTCTATATTTGTTCCTGTAAACCCTTCCTTTCTCCCCTGAAAAGGACACAGCAGTTTTTGGAATACCCAGATGAACTTCTAGTTCTCTCATTGTCAGTTGCAAATCTTTGGGGTTTGCAGCTGGCACATGTTCAACATTCTCAGGTGTTCTGCTTGTTGCAGGCCTTCTGAAATGTGGATCACTTTCAACAGATGACCATCTTTGAAGCTTTTGTGCCACACGTTTATTCACACTGTACTCATTGCATCATCCCCAAACACCTTATGAGTCATCCAAATAATTTCTGCAGAGGAATGTTAAAGCTAAATGCAAAATTGATGCAGATTCATTGCTCTAGTACAGGAGTGTCAAACTAATTTTCACCAGGGGCCACATCAGCCTCACAGTTGCCTTCAAAGGGCCTAATGTCATTTTAGGACTGTATAAATGTAACTACTCCTTAACTAGGGGCAAGGAGCTTGGTGCTGCTGCTGGGTAGAAACAAGTCGTGGGGCCAGATAAAACAAGGTGGAGGGTTGGATTTGGCCCGTGGGCCTTGTGTTTGCTGCCTGTGCTCTAGTAGCTCAGTCTTTTTGAATGTGACAGCCACACAGTATACATGTTCATTCAGTGGTATCTATTGTCCCCACTGACAGTACCCTGAAGTGGTCATTGTTTACTCATGTGCATTCCAGTCCACTCTCTGTGGATGCCAGTACACATCAATGTCACACAAACTGTTTTCACTGTATTAACAATGGCTGGACTTCTTCTGGGCAGACCTCTTATCCTCTCCTTGGATTGATCTCTTTATTATGTAATGCCCTTCTTTGTGTTACTGTAGCCTTTGTTTTAAAGTCTATTTTGTTTGACATAGTATTGGTATCTCAACTTTTAAAACATTTCCATTGGCATGAAATACCATGTTCCATCTCTTTACTTTAGATCTGAGTGCATCTCCTGTAGGCAGCACATACATATGTCTTGTATTTTCTCCATATAGCCACTTTATGTCTTTTGGTTGGGACATTTTATCCATTTATATTAAAGTTAATTATTGATAGGTATATAATTGTTACCATTTTATTACTCATATTTTTTATCATTTTTTCTTCTTAAGGAATCTTTTTAACATTTCTTTATAAAGAACTAGGGTAGCTATTCTTGTTTAGGGAGTCCTTTATATGTCCTTTGATTCTAAATGATAGCTTTGCTGGGTAGAATAATGTTCATTTTAGGTCCTTGCTTTTCATCAGTTGGAATATTTTGTGTCAATCCCTTCTGGCCTGCAAATTTTCTCTTGAGAAATCAGCTGACAGTCTAATGGGAGCTCCTTTTTAAATAACTAACTGCTTTTCTCTTGCTGCTTTTAAGATCCTCTGTTTGTCTTTTAACCTTTGGCATTTTAATTATGATGTGTCTTTGTATGGGCCTCTTTGGATTAATCTAGTTTGGGTCTCTTAGTGCTTCCTGGACATGTTTGTCTATTTTCTTTGCCAGGTTATGGAAGTTGTCAGTCATTATTTCTTCAAATAGTTTCTCAATTCTTTGCTCTCTCTCTTCTCCTTATGGTGCCCCCATGATTCAAGTGTTATTATGCTTTATGTTGTCCCAGAAGTCCCTTAAAGTAACCTCACTTAAATTTTTTTCTTTTTGCTGTTCCAATTTTTTTTGCTATTTTGTCTTTTAAATTGCTGATTCAGTACTCTGCTTATTCTAAGCTGCTGTTGATTCCATCTAATATATGCTTCATTTCAATTATTGTATTCTTCATTTCTGACTGTTTTTTGTGGTTTTTGTCTGTGCATAAGACCTCACTGAGTTAACCTATTCTACCCCTAAGTTCACTGAGGATCATTTGACCAGTGTTTTGAACATTGCATTGGGTAGATTTCTTGCCTCTCAGGGAATCACCTGGGCGGGGCAAATAATGTTAGCCAAGTTGGTGGAAACTTAGATTTGGCCCCTGCTTGTGCCTGAATGCTAGGTGGTGGGAGGGCTGAACAAAGAAACAATGGCATCTACTAGCACGTCTATCCAGCAGGGAGCTATTTCTCTAGTCCTTGCCCCAAAGCCAGAAAATTCAGTTTCTCCCCATATGTCCCTGGTACTTTTGGAGCTACTTGTCCCTTTGCTGGGGTGTAGGGTGAGTGTTTGGTACCAAGTGAGTCTGTGCTTGGGCTGTTTAATAGGATACTTGAGTCTACAACAGCCCTTGTCTTATCCAAACAGAATGCCCACAGATTTTCACAACCATATGTTGTGGGGACTCCTCTTCCCACAACTGGTGCTCTGGTGTGGGACTGGGACCCCTTACTTCTCAGGGCAGGGACTGCTGACTGCTGCAGCCAATATATCCTTCCTGATTCTTACTGGCATACCATAGGAAAGACTTGTTCCTTTTCACATTTCTCTCCCTCCTGCCAGTCTGGATGTGGCTTCTTTACATCTTTAGTTATAGGATGTAAAGGGTGGATGTCAAGGGTGGTTGTTTTATAATTTAGTTGTAATTTTATTATGGTCATGTGAGAAGGTGAGCACAGCATTCATGTACTCTGCCATCTGGACCAGATATATATTTTAATTATTTCTTTAAAAACTATTGGTCCACAATGAATTAGAAATTAGAACACAAACAACAACTAGTCCTTCAGATAGTTTGAGTTCTTAGAGAATGAGAGTCTTTTACCTACATTGCTTCTTAGCATCTGGTTTATTACATATGGGTAAAGAATAAATAATTGAATTGCATTTTATCAAAGTATTAGAAATTCAGTTTGCTTCATGAGACTCTGTTGATTAGACATAGAACTTGTGTTTATTTGCTTAATTGAAAATTACGCCTCTACTAATATTATGATGGAAGGAATATGTAATAGAAACCCAAACCTTACTATAGTATTCAATTTATATTGCAAAAAAATAGCTTTTTTTAAAAAAGGAGAGACAGAACAACTGAAAAGATCCCGTTCTTTTTAGAGACTGGAACAATATAGGCTGTGTTGGTCTTTTAGTTAAAATTGAATACCCAAAACATGAACCCTTACATTAGTATGATAGCACTAGTGCACTAGCACTAGTCAGAAGACTTTAGTTTTATTTTGGCTTTCACTTTTTAACTGCAAACATACATTTTTAGCCTTTTAATATAATTTTTATTAAAAAAAACTTTTCATGACTTCTGGTCAAGATGGTTGCTTAGGTAAACAGAGTACCTGCCTCTTCCCACAACCATATCAAAATTACAACTAAACTACAGAAAAACCATCATTCAGAACTAGCTGAAATTGAGCTGAATGGAAGTCATTCAACTAGGGAATTAAAGAAGCCACATCAAGATGGGTAGGGGTAGTGGAGATGTGGAATGAGCTTGTTTCATATCCACATGTGGTGGATAAAAATTGGGAGGGATATATTAGCTGCAGAGGTCCTTTCTAAGGAGTGAGGAGTCCCAGTCCAACCCCAGAATCCCAGCCTAAGGACTCAGTGTTGGGAAGAGAAGTCTCCATAATTGCTGGCTGTAAAAACCAGCAGGGATTGAGGGTGAGGGACACAGGCTTCTGGAGTCCCAGGCAGGTCCTCATAAAGGACCCATGTATGGATTAACTTGGATTCATTCCTTCTGAACTCCAGTGCTAGTTGAAAGGCACCAGAGACATACAGGGAGGAATTGTCCAGCATCAGTGTGAGTTCTGGGAGCAGCTTTCTACTAGACAGAAGTGCTGGCAGAGGCCATTGTTCCTTCGATGAAGCTTTCCCCCACAGAGCCAGCCAGCAGGCACCATATCTGAGACTCTATCAACCTCACTAACACTATTTGCCCTACCCTGATGATTTCCTGTGGTCCTGCTCCACCCAAATTTTGGACCCACATAAGCTGTTTTCAGTGTTTTTTTTTTTTTTCATACAAATGGCTTGTCTTGGCCCATGCTTCAGATTTTCCTAAAATCTCTCAAACAGGTAGCATCTGGACTCAGTGAGCCCCATACCTCTTGCTAAGCTTCCCCAGGCCTGGCACTAGCAGCAGCTCTCCTTGGTTCACAGCTTGGACTCTTCTGGGTAACTCCAAGTCCAGCAGAAGTAACAGCCATCTGCAGGTTGCATTGTTACTTATGTCACGTGCCCCTAGGAAGAACACAGGTGGTGGGTGACCTTCGGTTGCATCTCTCAGGAGGCCCCAGGGCCAGCACACACAGTGGACAGCTTCAGACCATGTTGAAACACCACCACCCAACCACCTCCACAAGCAACAGACTCAAAGGGTGAACTCAATGGGTACCAGAGCCCTGCTGAAGTAAGTCCTGTTCAGTAGGTTGGACCCATGCATAGCTGATACTCCACAGTGGTCAGAGGTCTGTGGCCAGTGGTAGCAGCCAGTCCTTGCAGCTGCTTGGCCTGGGAGTAAATCCCTCCTCTTGATGTGCCAACAGCAATCACAGCTCAGTGACAAGAAGAGGGTGTACACAGCACATTGGGGGTGCACCTGAGTGCCCAGCATTCAGGGTGATTGGAGAGGCTGTTCCATGTTACCTTACAGGACACCTACTACATTACATTACTTTAGCACGCCTGGGAGACATAGCCGCTCTACCTAATACATAGAAACAAACACAGGGAGGTTGCCAAAATGAGGAGACAAAGAAACATGGCACAGATGAAAGAACAGAACAAAACGCTAGAAAAAGAACTAAATGAAACGGAGACAAGCAATGTACTAGATGCAGAATTCAAAACACTGGTTATAGGGAGGCTTAATGAACTTAGTGAGGAACTCAGCAACATAAAAAAGGATCAATCAGAAATGAAGGATATAATAATTGAAATGAAGAATAATTTACAGGGAATCAGTAGTAGAGTAGATAAGCCTAGAATCAAATCAGTAATTTGGAATGTAAGGGAGAAAAAAAACACCCAATGAAAATGGCAGGAAGAAAAAAGAAACAAAAAAAATGAGGGTAGTTTAAGGAGCCTCTGGGACAACTTCAAGTGTACCAACATTCAAATCACAGGGGTACTGGCAGGAAAAGAGAGAGAGCAAGAAGTTGAAAACTTATTTGAAAAAATAATCCCAGAAAACTTCCCTATCTTGGTAAAGGAAATCAACATATAAGTTCAGGAAGTGCAGAGAGTCCCAAACAAGATGAATCCAAAGACTCCCACATCAAGATATATCATAGTTAAAATACACAAGGTTAAAGACAAAGAGAGAATCTTAAAAGCAGCAAGAGAAAAGAAGAGAGTTATCTACAAAGGAGTTCTTACAAGATTATTAGCTGATTTCTCTAAAGAAACTTTGTAGGCCAGAAGCAATTGTCAAGAAATATTCAAAGTGATGAAAAGCAAGGACCTGCAACTAGCAAAGCTGTCATTTAGAATTGAAGGACAGATAAAGAGCTTCCTAACCAAGAAAAAGCTGAAGGAGTTAATTACCACCAAATCAGTATTGTATGAAATGTTCAAGGATCTTCTTTATAAGAAGAAGAAGAAAAAGGTAAAAAATATGAACAATAAAATCGCCAAAAGTATATCTCCATCAACAATTGAATCTAAAAAACAAAATAAATGAACAAGCAGAACAGATACAGACTCATAGATACAGAGAATGTTTTTGGTGGTTGCCAGATGGGAGGGGGGTTGGAGGATAGGTAGAAAAAGTGAAGGGATTAAGAAGTGCAAATTGGTTGTTACAGAATAGTCATGGGTATGTAAAGTACAGCATAGAGGATGTAGTTAATAATATTCTTATAACTATATTGGTGTCAGATGGGTATGAGTTTTATTTTAGATGATCACTTAGTAAGTTATGTAATGTCTAATTACTGGAGTGTACATCTGACAGTAATATAATAATGTGTGTTCTGTAATTGAAGGCAGAAAATGATAAAAAATTAAAAAAACAAAAAAAGTAGAAAAACTTCTTATGAACTCTTAAATATTGGTGTCATATCCTAAAACAGTATTTAGAGTTGAAAATCCCACATATGAATATTTGATGTTTTTAGTTTTTCAAAATGGGGAAAGTTTATAATGTTCCCTTTGGATCAGCATGCCGTTATGATGAAACCATGATAGATAACATCTTGCTTAAAAGAATAGTATTGAAAGTCTACTCCAAAGAACATAGTGTAATTGTGTAATGATTGTGCCACAACTATGTATCCTCTGTACACTCTTGGAGAAATCTTTTGTTTTTAATCAACAAAACAAATTTTCATCTTAGTTTTGATTGTATTATTGATCTAATTTCAGTATGACTTGATTTCATTATTGTGACATGTATGGGGATGTTGGCAGAGTGGGGGAAAGTGACTATATCGTGCCACCGTCAAGTCTGAAGGTTTGTAGGCTTGAAACGAGGATATCTACATTGATTTTTGGGGGGAATGAGGAAGTGTTTATTGCAGTTGAGCCTGCAGTTTATTACAGTCAGTGGTCATGAAAGTCTTACATAGAAAGACCAAAAATATGTGATAAAATGGGAATAAATTTTGTTAGATATGCTTGATTCTGATGAGCTTACTGGATTCTTTTTTTATATCATCCGGATGTTCTCTACATTGTCACTGTTTCCTCAGATTTCCTTTTTTTTCCCCCTTTCTTATTTTGGTCTTTTATTACATGTTAGAGATTTTCTTTAAATGGTGGTCTTTGGTTGGTTATCTGTTCATATATTCAGTACCATGTCTTACCCCGCTCAGCTATGTTTGGTATTTACCAGTAAAGAACTTCTCTGACTTACCCCCTATTCCCACCCCTGCCTCATGCCCAGAGTAAATGTCTTACCTTTTGCCTGCTTAGAGAGGGGCAGTGAGCTGGCTGGAGAAGGTGAATTGGAGCTTCTAAAGACTTTCAGCCATTTTTTAATCTCCATCTGGTACCCCAGCCTTTGTAGGTACCTGTAACTTTCAGGGCTCTACTGTAGAATCTCTGCCAGAGGTTGAGCACGCACATGGTGTAATTTGGGCAGAGAGTGAGGTATCAGTTTTCTCCTCTGTGCTTAGCCATATACTGTACACCCACTCACTATTGATATTGAAAACATTTGTTAAAACCTGACCTGAATGTGCTTGCTTTCTTCTCATTGTCCTTCTCCATAAACCATTTTAATTGATTCTTGAGAGGCATTGTAGATGAAACATATCTGTTCAAGCCATTATTTTAACCTGAAGCCATAGGTTCCTTTTATTTTATTTTTAAAATTAATACACACTAAAATTGCCTTTTTGGTGAATACATTCTGTGAGTTTTAGCACATGTAGAGGGATAATCCAGAAAACTCCTTGTGCTATTCCTTTGTAGTCATACCCTCCTCCTGTACCTAACTTCTGAAGCTGCTAATCTATTATCCATGACTATAGTTTTTTCTTTTTGAGAATGTGATCTAAGTGGAACAATACAGTAAACAGCCTTTGGAAACTCACTTTTTTCAGCATCATTCCTTTGAGATTTGTTCATATTGTTGTATCAATAGTTCATTCCTTTTTATTTCTGAGTAGTACATTCATTTACCTATTGAAGTACATTTGGGTTTCTAGTTTCTGGTGATTTTGAATAGAGTTACTATAAACATTTTTGTGCAGATTTTAATGTGAACATAAATTTTCATTTCTTTAGGATAAATGCCTAGGAGAGGGATTATTGAGTCGTAGGATAAGTGAATATTTAATTTGTTATAACAAGAAAGGCCAAAATTTTCCAGAGTGGTTGTACCATTTTGCATTCCCATCAGCAATGTATAAGAGTTCAATTTGTTTTTCACCAACACGTGACATTATTAGTGTTGGTAAAAAAACTATTAGGATGCATTACTTTATGCATCCCAATAGATGCGGTGGTGTTTCATTTTGCTTTTGATTAGCATTTCCCTAATGGTTAATCATGTTGAATATTTCCATACTCATGTTTGCTACCATATTTGTTTTTTGGTAAACTGCCTGATCAAGTCTTTTGCCCATTTTTAATTGCATGTTTTGTTTTTGTACTTGAGTTTTGAGATTTCTTTTTATATTCTGGGTATGATTCCTATGTTGGTTATATGATTTGCAAATATTTTCAATCAGTCTCTGTACTTTGTCTTTTCATTTTAATAGTATCTTTTGAAGAGCAAATGTTTTTAATTTTGATAAAGTGCAACTTATCAATTTTTTAATTAAAAATTAAATTAGGTTTTATGAATCATACTTCTGGTGTCATATCTAACTTTTGCCTTAATCCCATGTCACAATGATTTTCTCCTGTGTTTTCTTCTAAAGATTTTACAGTTTTAAATTTAGATCTACTATCCACTTTGAATTAACTTTTGTGTAAGGTATGAGGTTTAGAGACTTCCGGCCAAGATGGAGGCATAGGTAAATACACTTTGCCCCCTCACACAAACAAAAGAAAGACAACAAATTTAAAAACAAGAAATAACCAGAACTGCCAGAAAATTGAACTATATGGAATCCGACAACCAAGGAGGTTAAGAAGAAACATTCACCCAGACTGGTAGGAGGGGCAGAGATGGGGGGCTGGGGTGGAGAGGACATGTGGCAAGGTGGCGGCTGGAAGACTGAGTGCTCCTGCATGTGCATGCATATAAACTGGGAGGAACAACTGGGGAGTGAGACAGACTGTACAACCCAGGGTTCCAGAGCAGAAAAAGAAAACCTTAAAACCTCTGTCTGTAAAAATGTGTGGGGGTTGTGATGGTGGGAGAAACTCCTGACCACACAGGAGTGTTCATTGGAGAGACCCATAAGGTCCTAGAATGTACAGAAACCTACCCAGCTGGGGAATCAGTACCAGAAAGGCCCAATGTGCTTGTGGAAAGTGGGGAGTGACTGAAAGCAGTCTGAGAGCCGAACAAGAGGCATTGTTCCCTCTCTGACCCCTCCCCCACATACAGTGCCACAACTCAGCAACGTGGGTTGCCTTGCCCTGGCAAATACCAAAGGCTCCACCCCTTATTATGTAACAGCTGTGCTGAGACAAAGAATTATGGCCCAAATGAAAGAACATATCAAAACTCCAAAAATAGAACTAAGCAATGAAGAGATAGCCAACCTATCAGATGCACAGTTCAAAACACTGGTAATCAGAATGCTCAAAGGAATGGTTGAGTAGGGTTGCAAAATAGAAGAAAAAGTGAAGGCTATGCAAAGTGAAATAAAGAAAAATATACAGGGAACCAACAGTGAAGGGAAGGAAACTGGGACTCAAATCAACACTTTGGAACAGAAGGAAGATATAAACATTCAACTGGAACAGAATGAAGAGGCAAGAATTCAAAAAAATGAGGAGAGGCTTAGGAACCTACAGGACGACTTTAAACATTCCAACATCTGAATCATAGGAGTGCCAGAAGGTGAAGAGTAAGAGTAAGAAATTGAAAATTTATTTTAACAAATAATGAAGGAGAACTTCCCCAATCTGGCAAAGGAAATAGACTTCCAGGAAGTCCAGGAAGCTCAGAGTCCCAAAGAAGTTGGACCCAAGGAGGAACACACCAAGGCACATCATCATTACATTAGCCAAGTAAAAATGAAGGAGAGAATCCTAGAAGCAGCAAGAGATAAGGAGACTGTCACCTACAAAGGAGTTCCCATCAGACTGTCAGCTGATTTCTCAAAAGAGACCTTGCAGGGAAGAAGGGGCTGGAAAGAAGTATTCCAAGTCATGAAAGGCAAGGACCTACATCCAAGATTGCTCTATCCAGCAAAGCTTTCATTTAGAATGGAAGGGCAAATAAATGCTTCCCAGATAAGGTCAAATTAAAGGAGTTCATCATCACTAAGACCTTATTATATGAAATGTTAAAGGGACGGATCTAAGAAAAATAAGATCAGTAAAATGACAACAAACTCACAACTAACAACAACTGAATCTAAAAAACAAAAAACTTAAGCAAACAACTAGAACAGAAACAGAATCACAGAAATGGAGATCACATGGAGGGTTATCTGTGGGGAGGTGGAGCAGGGAGAATGGGGGAAAAGCTACAGGGAATAAGAAGCACAGTTGGTAGGTACAAAATAGACAGGAGGAAGTGAAGAATAATATAGGAAATGGAGAAGCCAAAGGACTTATATGTACAATCCAGGGACATGAACTAAGGGTGGGGGGAATGATAGAGGGTGAGGCGGTGCAGGGCAGAGGAGGATAAAGGGGAGAAAAAATTGGGACAACTGCAATAGCGTAATCAATAAAATATACATAAAAAGATTATGTAGTCTGTGATTAACATCAGTTTTAGTACAAAAAAAAAGATGTGAAGTCTAGGTGAAGTTAATTTTTTTGCACATGAGTGTGTAATTGTTCCAACTCTTTTGAAAAAACTATCTTCTCTCCACTGAATTGCCCAGTACATTTGTCAAAAATTAATTAACTATATTCGCATGGGTCTATTTCTGCACTGTATTTTGTGCCATTGATCTATTTGTCTATTTTATGCTAGTAGCACACCTATTTGATTATTATAGCTTTATAGTAAGTCTTGAAATTGTGTAGTTTGATTCCTCCAAAGTCATTCTGTTTTGACATTTTTGGCTGTTTTAGTTCTTGGGAAATTTCATATAAATTTAGAATAATTATGCCTATACCTACAAAGAATTCTACTGGAATTTTGATATAGAATTGTGGATGACAATTCCTTTAGCACTTTAAAAATGCTGGGCTACTTTTTCTTCACCCTCATGGTTCTGATGAAAAATTTACCATCAGTTGGATCATTGTTTTACATATGTAATGTGTCTGGCTGCTTACAAATTTTTGTAGTTGGGTTTTGTCATTTTAATTATGCTGAATCTGGATGTGTATGACTCTTGTTAGGAGATGTGTCATCTTCTAGAATGTGCAGATTTGAAATCTCACTGAACTTGGAATGTTTTTAGCACTGTTACTTCCCTGAAGTAATATTTTTCTGCATGGAACTCTTTCTTTTGTTCTTCGTGGACTCTGATGATGTAAATGTTAGACTTTTTACTGTTTTCCTAGAAATCCCTGAGGCTTTATTCATTTTTCAATATTTTTCTCTCTGTTATTCAAAATAGATAATTTCTATTGATACATCTTTAAGTTTATTGACTTTTTTTGGCTACCTGCATTCTACTATTCAGCCCATCCAGTATATTTTTTATTTAAATTATTATATTTTTATTTTCGAATTGATTTTTTAGCCTTATTGAGGTATGATTGACAAATAAAGGCTTTTATATGAAAACTGTACAATGTGATGTTTAGTATGCCTATACATTGTAAAATGATTATCACAATCAAGCTAACTAACTTATCCATCATCTCACAAGATTACCATTTGTGTGTGTGTGTTGAAAACTACTTAGCAAATTTCAAGTATACATACATTATTAATGACTGTGGTCACTATGCTGTATATTAGGTCTTCAAAACTTATTCATCTTATAACTTAAAATTTGTACCCTTTGATCAGCATCTCTTATTTTCTCCCATTCTGTTAATTATTGCATATTTAAATTCTAAAAATTTCATTGTTTTTCTTCATGCCTTCTATTTCTTTGCTGAAACTTTCTGTCTTTCCATTAGTTTCTAAAGACTTTGCCCTTACTTCTTGGGGCACCTTTATAATAGCTACTTTAAAGCCTTTATCAGATATCTGTGCCTACTTAACATTAGTATCTATTATTATTTCCCATGTGAGTTGAGATTTTTCTGTTTGTTTTTTTAATATACTTTGTGATTTTTGTATTGTTTTCTGGACACTTTGAATATCATGACATAAGACTCTGGATCTTGTGTAAATCCTATTATGAATTTTGATATTATTCTTTTAGTGGGCAGTTAATACAGTTGGATTCAGGGTAAACATTCTGATCAGCCTTCTTCGGACTTTTGTTTCAATGTTCTGTTTTAAAAATCTTGGAAGTACTATTTGGATATACCCTGTGTACGTGCCACCCAGTGGTCAAGTGTTCTAACCCATTGTGTTGATCTTAACATCTTTGCTATGCTGTTTAGGATTACATTTCACACCTACAGCTTTGAGGTGAGCCTGGGGATTCATGTACAACTTTCAGGACTAGATTTCTCAAGTTTCTCCCTCTCTGAGATCTTCCTGGTACTTTTCCCAGAAACCTGGAGCTTTCATTATGTTATTCTGCCAGACAATTCCCACATGTAGGGGCAGAGAGATAAAAGCCATGGGGGTTCACATTACCATCTTTCACCCACAGCTACTTTGATTGAAGAGAAAGTTCTATCCCTCTCAGTGTTTTAGGTGCTTTTGGTTAACTGCTGCAGCCACCGCTAAGGGTTAGCCTGTGTACAAAAGCATGGAGGCAAGGGTGGGGGGCAAAAAAAAAAAAAATGGAGGCTTTTTCCTATTCTCTCTGTGTGTTAACCTAAAGAAAAGTGCTTATCTTTGGGTTTTTACTGCATGCTGGTGCCCACTTGTAGTTTTCAGGCTCCCTTGAGTCCAGGCCAGGTGATACCAGAAGAAAAATGGGAAACTTACTGCCAGTCCAGTGGTACTGGATTCTTTTTTACTTCTTTCAAAGTTTCATTTATTTATTTTTAGAGAAAAGGGAAGGGAGGGTGAGAGGAAGAGAAACATCGAGAGCTTGTATGAACCCAAACAGGTGACAACCTGCAACCCAGGCATGTGCCCTGACCGGGAATCAGACCTGTGAGCTTTTGCTTTGTAGGATAGCGCCCAACCACCTGAGCCACACTTGTCAGGGCAGTACTTGAATTCTTGTCTTCTAGCCTATTCTGCCTGCCCCCATATACTTTTTGGAGTTCACAGATAGCTGCTCTATGAATTCTCTCCCGGTTTTATATCTGTGTTTAGTGGGAGGAACAGGGTGGAGTATGCTTGCTCCAACACAGTCTGAACCAGAACTTGGTATTTTATTTGTTAATTTTTCTTTACAAAATAACACATCTTCACTGTAGAAAACTTGAAAAATAAACTTGGAAAATGAAGATAAAATAAAAAAAGCTAAAATCTTCTGTAAACTTATGAACTAAAGAAAACTAATGTTATTTTGGTGTATCATTCTTTTTTATTTCTTATAAATATATTTTCCACTTTAACAATAAAAATAAAATAGATAATACATAAAACTATGTTGTTCATGATTTTAACCAGTAATTTTAGGGGCCAGGTACTAGTGACTTGATCTAACGTTTTTACTAAATCTCTTTTCCATAGGTAGAGAATCTTTGTCCTCAAATTGGCTGGGTTGAAATTGATCCTGATGTTCTTTGGCTTCAATTTGTTGCTGTAATAAAAGAATCTGTCAAAGGTAATTGGATATAAAAATAAATACAGTAAATTATGTTTTGTTTTTAATAAAAGTTTTCCTTAGGAGTCTGTAGAATTTTGTGGGTTTCCTAAGTTATAATTATATGAATAGTATTTTATTGGGGTCACGGTGTCAATCAATTTTGACCAAGAATTGACTAGGACACTGGCCCACAGTATCCGCAGTGTTATGGATGAGCTACGAGACAAATTCGCACAGACTACCAAGTCCTGTGGATGAAAAGGGACGGCACAACTTCTCTCTCAAGAGGAGTAAAAGCCTCGGAGCTCCTTGGCCACCTTCTCAAGAGGAGAGTGCCCTGGCCCTTGCCTTGACAGGCTTTTATTGGGTTCAATTTGCACAGCAATACAGGGTGTATGCATAAAGCTCATCAGTCATTGTCAGGCAGAAATGATGAAACAATAGATAACATTCAAAGAACTCTGAGGGCTTCTGCTGAGTCAGGGTCAGATAGCTAAAGGGCCATAAAACTTTGGGGAACAAACTCACTTCCTGCTTGGTCCCTTACTATTTAAATTGAGGGTATTAGCAAAATAGGTTTCATAGGATTTTATGCATTCTTTCTTAGGCCTGATCACCCTGGGGAACCCACCCTTTCCAGCACAGGGCAGCACCCACCTCTAGTATTGTCTCAGGTTTAAGTCATTGTTTCAGGCTTAAGTCAGGCAGGGGAAGTAAGGCAGCCAAGAGACTGGGAGACTTCTCGCAGACAGAATGAGGACTCAGGCTGTGTCAAAGCTGAGGGGCGAGGGTCCATCACCCCCTTTTTCTATAGCCCCTCAAGTCCTTCCCTGGGGGCCCCCCATGATCATGTCTGTCTTAGGTCATCCCTCCCTTGAGGAATCTTACCCATCATTGGCTAACCGACCATGCATTGGGGGCCAGGCAGGGTGAAGTGAAAGGAGCAGAGGTGGCTCCCCTGACAGGGAGATAAGCTTTGTCTCCTTAGTGGCTTCTGGTCTGAAGGTCTCTCACTCAGCCTTAGCTGTGGGAGTGTTACCACTCCTGAAACCAGGCAGGGCGGTTCCCAGCAAAGAATGGCAAGGCAAACAAAAGCATTATTTAGGAGTCGGAAAAATACATTTGGTTAGAAACCCCAATTGTGTTTCAAACATGAGAGAGGGAAGAGTTTATAAAGACAGAAGAAGGGGGCCTTTTTCTGTCTTGTGTAAAAGGCTTATACAAGTTGCTTTGAAAGAACTGTGGTTGGTGCTTGTAAGCAGATCTGCACTGTGCTGTGCACGATTATGCTTATGTATATTGCTAGGGGAAAAGTTTATTTTTAAACAGAGAGTTCAGTGATATAGAGTAAGTTCTAGAAACTATCAGGATGTAGCCATTTGGTTTAGCCCAGTTCAAAAGTTCAGTTTCACTTGGAGGGTGTGAGTAGCTAGGCTTCCTGAAGGCATCATGACAATATCAACTCCATTTTGCTGTTTTTCTTTCACCACACTTTCCCAGTATTTTTCAGGGGACATTTGCAGTTTCATAAAACCACTTTCTCAAGGAAAAGTGACAACAACTCTGTCCTCTGCTTTAAGTTTTTTACAGCCACAATCTAAAAGGCTCACCTTCCTTCTTTATTCTAGGTTGTAGCTACTGTCTATTTGCTTTCCTGTTGTGTACAAAATACCAGAGGGTTATAAACAAAGTTACAATACAGTTCCTGCTGGCAGGAGTTACAACTGAGTAACCTTTATTGTAAAATAATTTTTTTCCCTGTGTTTTTCTCTTGATGCAAAGTGCTTTCCTGACTGCAGCTATGGTCTGAACTCAGCTCTTTAAGAATGTTTTCCATGTAACCTTTCAAAAAATAGTGAAAAATGACTTGTATTTCAAAACCTATAAAAAACTTGCAAGAATAGTGCATTGAGTACCTGTATTCCTTTCTCTGAGATTCAGACATGTTTTGCAATGTTTACTGTATTATCCTCTAGGATTTTTTTGGCTGATCCTTTCAAGACTTGGTTGTGACATACTGACTTGTTATCCCTAGATACTTCAGCACCATTTCCAAAGAAAAGGAGTATTCTCCTATAACACCACAGTGCAGTTATCACAACGAAATTTAACATTAATATCTTGTCAACGGATGGTACTTGGTGCCAATTCAACTCCAACAGGAATCCCATTTTGAAGTGTGGTGAAGGAAACTTCATCCAGTGCAAAACAGCTCAATTGTGATACAGCATGGTTATAAACACAGCATGGCTGTGAGGTAGCCCTGGGCCTAGGCTTCTCACTAGCTGGACAGCTCTACCCTGTTCTACTGGTCTGCTTTGTTCTGCACTGGTCTGCTTGGCTTTGCTCTGGTGAGACATCTTCATTCAGCTCAGCTAGGGAAAACTGGCCTTTAGTCCCCTGTGGAAACAGAGAGTGGGCTCCCAGAGCCAGCAGGGAGCTGGCTTATATGGACAGAAACTCCTGCCCCTGATTCCTGATTGGTCTGTCTTCATGCAAATGAGGACTCCAAATCCTTCAGTTTGATTAGTCCAAAAGATACTTCCCTGATTGGTCAGAATGGAACTGCTCTGATTTATCAGTGAGGATATTAGTGAAGGATATAGCTGTGCAGCTCCAAATGGATAGGGAAAGCCTCAGTCTCATTGGCTGAAATAGGATTCCAGGAACTCCTTTATAAGGGCTGGCTCAGATGGCAGAAACAGTGCAGGCAGTCAGTTTAGTGCAGAGGTAGCTAGTTCAGTGCAGGCTTCTCTATGAAATGCAGTTTGCTGAGAGGTCTGTGACTAGAAATGACTGGTAGGCTCTCCTTTTAAAAAATTGAGCCTAGTTAGCCAGCAGGAGCCCTTCTTAGTAGGTGTCTTCTTTCTCAAGGTGTACAACAGTAATATTTTTTAATACTTAGTCTTGAATATTTACCTATTATCCTTGCCAATACAACTTTTGTTTTCAATCTTGAATCCAACCAAAGATTCATTCGTGAGGCGTTGCATTTAGCAGTCAATCTGTATAGCCTCCTTTAATCTAGAGCATGTTCTTTGTGACATTGACAGTTTTCACAATTATGGACCAGTTTAGTAGACTGTCCTGCATTTTGGGGTTGTCTGATTATTTCCTCAGGATCAGGATCAGATTAAGCATTTTGGAATAAGTGCTCTTTAGGGAGTGATTTGTCTTCCTCTGCTCAAATTAAATTTTTGTCTAATTTGCCCAATGGGGTAAAAACACTTTTTTAAAAAGAACATCACAAAAACTTGATATATTTTAAGATATTTGGCCCCCCCAAAAAAAACTTCACTATGTTTTTATTTGTACCCTAGCATTGATTTGTGTAGAAAATAAGATCTGAGTTTTAATAATGATACTACTTTTAATGGGGACTTTTCTTTGTTGTCATTTGTCAGTTTCTATTATGATTGATCATAATGATTAAGCAACTTGATCCTTGCTTAAATTGAGATCCAATCTTTTAGTATAATCAAGAAGAAAATACAATCTCACTTTTAATAGTCTTTGTTTTTTCTAACATTTAAAGCAAAAAGGCCATTTTGTTATTAGAATATGACCTTTTTACCCTTTAAGTAAAAAAAATACTACACAATCATCTCAGTAATGCTTTCTTTATTAGCTCAAATTCTATTATTAAAATTGCAGGTGGGTACTGGAAATGTCAGGGGGAATGCTTTGTAGAGTATATGATTGTCTAACCACTGTGCTGTACACCTGTAATCAATACAAAATAATATTGAAACAATTTTAAAAAAGGAAAAAAGACATGGAAAACAGGGTGGGTATTGAGTGTGGGAGCTGGGGGTTGGGTTAGGTAGAGGAGAACAATGGGGGGGGTTGGGACAACTGTAATAGAACAATAAAAAGAAAGAAAAATGCTAAACCTAAATGTTTTTCCTGAAGATTATACTCAATAATTTCTTTTCCATACTACCATTTATAATAAAAAATTCATTGGTTTTTAAACATGCATTTTATCTATCTTTGTTTTTAGCTGCAGGAATAGAGATGAATCAAATTGTTGGTCTTGGCATTTCAACACAGAGAGCGACTTTTATTACGTGGAACAAGTAAGTGTGATGAGCTCTCTATGGCTGGGCTCATACCACAGTGAGTACACTGCTGTGGAGCCTTTTGGGAGAGTTTTAAACTTGTGAATTAAGAACAGTTTTGCTTGATTAAGAGGGATGAAAGTAAGCTCACTTTCTGGTGTATTAAAATATGTTCATTGCATGTTATCTGAGATATACTTATATGAAATAATAATAATAATAATAATAATAATAATAATAATAAAGGGTGTTGCTGTTATTGAAATTATCCATTCCTTTATTTTAGTGTTAGTTTTTTTAAATCACCTTGACTAAAGATCTTAAAAATTAGTTTGTAACTAAAAAGACTCAGGGGATCCTAACAGATTTCAGAAACACAATACTATAATTATGGTTTACATTTTCAGTCTACTCCAAATTTAATTTTTAAGTACATACAGCATAAGAAGTATATATAAATTAAACACAGTTGTAATTTTTAATAGTTACCATGTAGTAAAGATCTGTAATAGTACTTCAGGTTACATTATTCTTGCAAAGAAACATTATTTTGGTATTGCCTATTTTTATAGAGAAAGAAACTGAGGCTTAGAGAAACAAGTAAGCTGTTCAAGGTCATTCAGTTACTAAATAGAGACAAGATTCCAAATTATCTTTTTTACCCCAAAGTATATGCTCTTTCCACTATCCCCATTTGCCTTCAACACTGTAAAATGTGTCTTTGTTACAAAGTGCTAGACTCCAAAGAGTCTTGAGCATCTTGAGCTTGGGGCAGTGAGGGAGACTGGTGATGGGTATAGGGCACAGGGATAAATCTAAGAAATATAATCAGGGTGAATTCACAGAGACTTGGCTTTTAAGTGAGTTCAAGAGGAAGTTCAAATTCAAGAGTACTTCTGACTTGATGTTTGGGAGGATATGATATAAATTATAGAGAATATAAGAGAAGAAAATATACAAAATGCAAGTTAGGTGGTAATGAAGGTGGGTAGAAGAGAACATGATAAAAGTGTTTAGCTTGGGATGTGTGCATGTGGAGGTGTCCCAAAAGTGGTTAGAGCATCGGTCTGGGTTAGACTGAGGCAGGGCTCATTTTCCCCAGGTGGGTGCTCTTTCTTTCAGGGCATAATGCACCTCAGGCTGGTCGATTCATCTGCAGTTCCCCTGAAACTCACCCCACCAACTCCCCACCCAGTGACTTGGGCATAGCAAGTCTTAAATAGGTAATAATATATTTTTCAGATAAAGTAATAAATGAATTAAAGCTATCAATGTCCAATAGATCAGGGTTTCTAAACAGTAGTACTGTTGACATGTTGGGCCAGTTAATTTTTTGTTGTTGGTGGTTGTCCAGGATGTTTAGCATCGTCCCTGGCCTCTACCTACTAGATACCAGTAGCCTCCTCACCCAGTTTCGACAACCAAAAATGTCTCCAGACGTTACCAAATGTCCCTTGGGGTGGGAGGGCACAGTATCATTCCTAGCTGAGAACTGTTTCTGTAGGAATAGTCTGGAGAAGTAGGTGTGTTCTCTGGTAGGGATTATAAAGATACAAGAGAGAAGATGGAGGATTTGGACAATGAGTCTGCCCACTGCCCCCATGCCAAATTTAGAGGGAGTTAGGGAGCAAAAAAGCTGGCAAAACAGGACCAAGATAAATCAGGGAAGTGGTTGATATGGAAGCAGAGGCAGGAGAGTTGTTTCTTAGGGAAAAAACTAATTGGAAGTATAATGATTGGTTGGATTTGGAGATTAGGTAATTGGCCACAGAGATTGTTTTCATCAGAATCCGATATCAAGTCATTCATGACATGAAGCTCGAAGTATTAGGAAGCAAAGTTTTTATGTGGCAGTTGGATCATCTCATTTTTAGGGGAAATATGAGTCCAATTCCAAGATAGGTCACTTTTCTTGCTGGTGTTGCTATTGTAGGTTAAGATTTCTTCTTGAAACAATTAATTGTGAATTCTTCTTGGCTGGCTTTCCTTAAGATGTTTGTTTTCTTTCAAGAGTTTTGGAAACTTTGCTTGTAGGAACTAAAATACTGGATATTAAAAAAAAAGACAGAAGGTTTTGTGCTTCTTTTACCTTAAAATTACAGAGCCTTTTCTGCTCCTGGGGCCCTGGTGAGCCATTGTGGGTTATAATGCTGGCAGATTCTACAAGCTCCCTGACATTCTTTGCTCATTTTTGACAGAAAAAGAGACAGACTGGACCTTGTGGAATATATTGTTTATTCCAGTCTCAGCCAGCACCTTCTCTTCCCTGCCCATTGTCTTTCCTCCTGTGTCCATGGGACGTTTCTGCCTTTATGATCACAGAAATGTTATTTTCCTTTAGACACTGTCAAGAAGTCTAAAACTTTGAACTTTATTTTCTCCTTCTTCCCACATTCCCCCAGATGTCTATGCCAGGAAATTTGGTTTTTATTAACTACTTTTCAATCTTTGAGTTTTCTTCAAGTTCTTCAGGTTAAAACATTTTTCCAGTATATTTAATTAGTGGTGTATTATAAAATAACTCTTAATGATATTTCCTCCATTTTGGTTGCTTTAAACTCCTTTTGTTCTAAAAAAATCATTTTAGAGCTGTTTTGTTTCTTTACTTTGTCAGGGAGGCTTCTGCCAAATAACCTCAGATCAGGGTGTGTGCCAATGAGTACCATAAACTGAGTCACAGGAACCAGGATGCACTTAGTAACTGGGCATTCGAGGGGGTAAGGCACTATGTTGGTTGATGAACTGAATATAAAGATAACAAGAATACCAGCCCTCAAGGAATTTGTAGTCTCATAATACAGGTACATAAGCTACTGTTCTTATAGCACTGAAAATATCTTTTTTTGTAGTACTTGATAATTGTGTCAATGGTTCTTACCAATTACTTATGACACAAAATATATTAAGAGCCACAGAATGGTATAATGTATTAGAGATGTTTAAGGCAATTCATTTACAATATTGCCATTCATGATTTTCTTCCATTTCTCCATTTATTGTTGGCAGAGAATAAATAAACCTAAATCACTGCTACGTGAATATTGGACTATTTGCTACTTTGTATTCTAGATTGTCTTCTACGTGTCATGAATTAATGACGCTACTTTCATCTTGTGATCTTCCTGTCTCTGTTCTTCAGCTGCACTAGTCTTGAACCTATGATGCTTCACCCTGCCTTGGAAACGTTGAAGATATAATAATACACTTTGTTGGGAATGTTCCCCCTCCTTGTTTGTTCTGATGCATCCTTCAGAGCTCACTTCTACTGTCACTTCTCCAAGAAGCCTTCCCTTACCCAGAGTAGGCAGGGTCTCCCTGTTAAACATACTTACAGCACCCAGTATTTCTCCTTTATAGGACTTACCCCTGTTATAACTAGGCAATTGAGTAATTATTTGTTTGACTTCCTTCGTAGAAGTATATTAATAAGGGCAAAGACAAGATGTCTCTCTGTTCATAGCTGTGTCCCTAGCTCCTGGCACAAAATGCTATATAAATATTTGCTGAATCAGTAATTAAAAACCAGATGCCAGTGTATAAGTGGCTGCTATTGGAGCATGGCTCAAAGAATCTTATGTCAATACATGTCATTTCCATCAAACACAACCTGATCATTGTTATTGGTAAAGCAACATTTTTTAATTTATCAAATGTACCTCTTTCGTATATGGACTAGGTGATGAGAATCTGAAAGTGAACAGACAGTTCCCTCAGGAGGCTCCCAGTCCGTTGTAGGTATAGGTGTGCACATAGATAGTTGGGGTGCAGCCTGAAGGGAGAGACTGAAGAGCAGAGAAGAGCAGCTAGGGAAGGTTTCACAGAGCCACTTGAGCCAAGTCTCGAAGAATGAATATGAGTTTCCTAAGTGGGAAGAGTAAATCCCTGGCAAAGGCAGGAGGAACAAGAGAACGGTGTGTCTGAAGCGTCAAAAGTACTTCAGAAATCGAGGGGTGAAACAGGCGCAGCACCACACCCAAGTGTTTGACTCCTTCTCTGCTCTGACCTTGTTTTTGACCACGTCTCTCCCGTCCTGTGCTTTCCAGCCGCACTGTCTTGCTCTCTATTTCTTGAACACTCCCCACTGGTCCCCACATTTGGAAGGAGCAGCTTTGAACCTATCGTTCCTTCTTTCTGGAGCTCTCTTACCTGAGATTTATCTCTTTCTCATCACTCAGACCTTACCTCAAAGATCAGTTCTTCTAAGAGACCTTCCTAAGAGATCATTTTATTTACACCTCACATTGCCATTTTATTTTCTTCATTGTACTTGCCATTATCTAAAATTCTTATTTGCATTTTTATTTATTGTATCTCTCTCATAGAACTAAGAAGTTCCATGAATATTGGGATTTTTGTTTGCCCCGTTCTTGACCAGTCCTCCACACCTAGAGGAGTACCTGGCACATAGTAGGCACTCAAATCTTTGAGTGATTAAGATGAACCTGGAGAGGAAGACAGGGTCCCAGAGCAGGAAAGGCCATTTGTTGTAGTAAGAAGTTTGCCTCTTATAAGCAGTGAGAAACTATCAAAAGATGTTAAGCAGAAGAGTAATATGACCAAATTGACATTTTACAAAGAATATTCTTAAAGTAAAGTGGACAGTGGATTTGGGGAGAATGAAACTAAAACTGAGAAGTCTCTTTGAAGGCTAATACTTATTCAGGTCTCATATCTAAAAAGACACCCCAGTCCCCAGTTCCTCTATTCCTTTTCATAGCATAATCACCATATGAAATAATATTTTTATTTACCCATTGGTTTCTTACCCCCCCATTAGAATATAAGCTCCAGAGATGTTAACCCTCCAACCCCCAAGTGTTTGGCTAAGCACTCAAAGGATACCATCAACTCTGGTGTGGCACACTAGAGGAAGAGGAGCAGAAGGTTTGGGTGGACATGCTGCATTTGAGATGTTGTGGGGCGATCTTAGGAGATATGAGGAAGGCAGCTATTTATGAGGGGATAGAACTGAAGTGAGAGGCTGGCTCTGGAGGTGTGGATTGGTGAGTGGTTCTGTGATGACTGTATCCATGAGTGTGGGTCAGATTTTCCACAGAGAGCAGCTAGTTAAGAAGAGAAGGGGACCAAGGATAAAACTCCCAGCAGACACCAGCAATTTAACTGCCTGTCAAAGGAATCATTTCTGCAAAGGAAACCAATAAGAGGTACTATGAGAGGTAGGAGGAGAAATACTACAGTGTTAACAGAGAAACTTAGGAAAGAGACAGTTTCAGGAAAGAGGAAGTGTTTCTCTGGGCACTAGTGCAGAAAGGTCAAGTCAGATGGAAAAGGATTCTGTAAATCTGGGAACACTGGTGATCACACTGAATTGTATTTGGTTGAGGTAGTAGGGAGTGATGAGGAAACTTTGAGGGAGCTTAGCTAGGAGGGGGGCATCCTGAGTTAAGAGAAATGTTTTTGGTTCTGTTTCAAAGATGGGGAGATTAAGGAAGATGTTCAAAGAAGAGAACTGAAGAAATATTTGATTAAAGGAAGTGATGGGAGAGGGAGAAAGGCACGGATATGGAGAGTACAGATGGAGATGTCAGCTGTAAACTTGGAGAGGGAAAGATTTTCCTCCGAACTGAGGAAAGAAAATGCATGATGACTGTAGGTGTAGCTGGTGGAGGAGGTGGGCACTGAGGAAGGTAATTTTTGTGTTCTTATTTCTTTTGAGATTTCTAGGACTTGAGAAATCTCATGAAAATTTGCATATGCCATTTGTGGGGCATGGAGAAGAAAGTAATGAAGGGCAAGAGAAAAACTTATAATTTTAAGTGACTTTGAGAACATAGACAAGGTTGCATTCTATAGATATGAAAAATAGTACCAATTCACAAGGCTATGGGATTCTCCAACATTGTCAGTGGTTCTGGCATTGAAGGTGGAGAGAAGTTTGACTGACCCGAGGTTTGGAGTTGAAAAGGTAGATAGTTAACTTGAAAGTCAAGGAGCAGAGAATGACATCATGCAAAATAGTGGAATAGAAAGTTGGAGAGAGAGAATGGAATAAACTGTTTCAGGACTCTAGAACCTGACTGGCCCTTATAACAACTAGGGGAGTCCTAGATGAAGGCAGAGGCTGCTGTTCTTAGGTAAGAGAGGGTGTGTGCAAACCAGCCACCACCCTCCATTCCTCGTCCCTGCTGTGGGGATGAGGAAAGTAGCCCACATCCCTGGTGCAAGTGCCTGGTGTCAGAGAAGGCAGTGGGGACCTTGTCCTACAAAAATGTCAGCTGATAAGCTTTGATGGGTTTGGCAGTGACCTACAAGAGTTTTTCTGATGCTTACTTTGGTTCTGGCCCTTTCAGCCCTCTCAGCTGCAGTGATTTCCTTTGCCAGCATCTGCTGGAAGATTTAAAGGGCCATACCCTTTATGGGTCTTTTTGGAGACAGACCTTTAAGAAAATCTTTCTCAAGTCACTAGCTGATCACAGAGATAACAGAAGTTTCAGAAACTTCAGTGACCATACAAGGTATACACACTTTGCAAAAATAGTTTGGAAAGATCACTGCCCCAGCCCCCAAGAAGGAAAAATCAGCAATACCTGAGGACTTGGAAAAATGATTTCTAGAGTTACCACATTAATTTTCAAAGGGACAAAAGTTTTAAACATCTCACTTACTGAGTTAAGGAATTAGTCATGTTAGAAATGTTTGATAAATTGACCTATTAAAAACTAAAATGAGGGGGAGTTCTGGCCAAGATGGAGGCATAGGTAGAAACCCTTGGCTTCCTTGCATAAGCAAAAGGAGGATAACGACCAATCTAAAATTAATAAACAACCAGAAGTGGCAGAAAATCAAACTGCATGGAACTCCGAGAACCAAGGAATTAAAGAAAAAATCAACCAGAACAGCCAGACCAGTAAGGCAGTGGCCCACACAGGTTGGGCTGGGCCTGCTCAGAAAAACCAAAGTGAGGTGGTGGAATACATCGGCAGGGCTGGCTGAAGGAGAAACGGAGACTCAGAACTAGCTGTGGATTATGGTGGTTGCCACAGTGGGAGAAACTCCCAGTCTCACACGAGAGTCTGTTGGAAAGTGGGCTAGAGCTGACCAGGCGATCTGCGTTGTTCCCTCTCTGGCCCCTCCCCCACAGGCAGCGCAGCAAGGAGGGTTGCCCTGCTCAGGTGAATACTTAAGGCCCTGCCCCCTTACAACTTATCAAGTATGCCAAGACAAAGAAATAGGGCCCAAATGAAAGAACAGAGCAAAACTTCAGAAAGAGAGCTAAGAGATGAGATAGCCAACCTATCTGATGGAGAATTTAAAGCCCTGGTAATCAAAATGCTCACATATCTGATTGAGCTTGGTCAAAAAATGAAAAAAACAAATGAAAGATAGCCAAAATGAAATAAAGCAAAATATTCAGGGAACCAACAGTGACAGGAAGGAAACCAGTACTCAAAGCAATGATTTGGAACAAAAGGAAAAAAATAAACATCCAACAGGAACAGAATGAAGAAACAAGAATTAAAAAACTGAAGAGAGTCTTACAAACCTCTGGGACAACCTGAAACATCCAATATTCAAATTATAGGGGTGCCAGAAGGAGAAAACAATAGAAAAAATTGAAAACATATTTGAACAAATAATGAAGGAGAACTTCCCTAGTCTGGCAAAGGAAATCGACTTCCGGGAAGTCTAGGAAGCCCAGAGAGTCCCAAAGAAGTTGGACCCAAGGAGGAAGAAACCAAGGCACATCATCATTAAGTTACCCTAGATTAAAGACAAAGAGAGAATCTTAAAAGCAGCAAGAGGAAAGGAGGGTTACCTACAAAGGTGTGCCTATAAGGCTATCAGGGTGGAACGTGGTTAAATTCACACAGTAGAAAGCAAACCTGAGTTGGATGTTGAAGATGAAGAGATCGTCAGTGGTGGATTTGCAGGAGTCTCAAAGGATAAATGATTTATTTCTACTGTATTTCTTAGTTCTGTACTTTTATTGTAGTAGTGACAGAGAGTTTGTTGAATTTCTTTTTATTAGACAAATTTTGGTAAGCCTGGTAGGTGGCTTGTGGCTAAGCCAACCCTGAAATTAACAACTGTAGAAATTGGCTTGGCAATATTTCAGCCCTTCTGTGTGTACAGAGGTTTTTATCTGATTGTGCATGTCAAGGTAAGTACAATGAAGGGGGAAGGTATTGCCTTCCCCATCTTGCTTTTAAAAGTGTATAAGCAAGTTAAGGGTTTTTTCATTAGTTTTTTTTTTAAATGTACATGCTGTAGTGCTTAAAAAATATCTTTTTTGATCTACCTGATTAAAATTTCATATTCTATATCACATAATATTTGTTATAAAATATGTTCAATTTATAAATCAAAGAGAAGAAAGTAATTTGGAAAGCCTAATCTAATTAAATCATTACTTTGAAAGTAGTTTGAACTCTAATTTTATTTCCTCTTGTGGCATATCTTTTATATAATATGGTGTTTGATTTATATGTGTGTCAAAATGTTGTTTCCATTTTTCTTAGGAAAACGGGAAATCATTTTCATAACTTCATTAGTTGGCAAGATCTAAGAGCTATTGAACTTGTAAAATCTTGGAATAGTTCCCTTATAATGAAGGTAATCTTTTTCTTCTCTGCAGTTTGGATATTACTGTTTTTTCCTGTAAAGTTTCCTTAGCTGTAGACTTATTGTATAATCTCCTACCTATGCTGTTTTGGACACTAGTAAAAGAATACACACATGCACACTCCCACACCAGTGAAACTGAATAATAGTTACCCAAAAGTGTATCTAGTAGACTAAAGTACTTAACACTACACTTCAAAACGTCTTGAGGAGGTTTGGAGTGGACTGAAGATTCACGTGTTAGTGAGAATTCACATTTTCATTTCTGGAGAAATGGAAAAAATACAGACTATGTCCAGAAAAGATGCAGCAATGCCCAAATTTCATCATTTTTGTTATAAAAAATGGAGTATGTATATTGAGATAGTTAACTAGCTGACTGCCACATGCTCTTAATGTAATACCTGGCACATAGTAAGCAAGTGATGATGGTGGTGGTGGTGACAGAGATAGGAATAACAGCAGTATCAATATCATCTCGCTCCTGAGTGGGAAACTGAGTCATTTGGTAAGAAGACATTTTCCAGCTCCTCAGCTGTGGTATTTGGTGTTATAATAATCAATATCACATATTATATTTTAATATTTCTAATATCTTCTCAGCTAGGGTGCCAACACCAGACAGTACAGGGGGCAATGTCAAGTTTCACCAGTTTTACTTGCTGAGTATTTGGAGACATTAATTTTATATAAAAACAAACATGAATGTTTTATAGAATATGACAGCAATGCATGAGTGAAACACCAAAATCTCATGCACATTGACATTTTTTGTTAGTTTAATATATAAAAATGCACCTTATTTAATAACTTGTGAGGCTGAATTCTGAGAAGTGCTGTTTACAAAAAAAAAACAGTAATTAAAGGAGTTGAAAGTGGATAAGAAAAGGCATGAAACCTGATTGGTACAATTTTAAATTATACTATTCATAATATGTAATTTTTTACCTTAACATATTTTAATTTTTAATAGGTCAATTTACAAATATTCCTAAGTCATAACTAATTCCTTAGCCAGTGAGATGTTGAAAACTTTTTTTCTTTTAAAAATAAATTGTGGCTGTGGCTGGTGTGGTTCAGTGGATTGAGTGCAGGCCTGTGAACCAAAGGTTCAATTCCCAGTCTAGAACATATGCCTGGGTTGCAGGCCAGGTCCCCAGTTGGGGGCATGTGAGAGGCAACCACACATTGATGTTTCTCTCTCCTCTATTTCTCTTTCCCTTCCCCTCTCTAAAAATAAATAAATAAAATCATTCAAAAATGAATAAAAATAAATAGTTTATCAATAGATGCAGGAAAAGCTTTTGATAAAATCCAGCACCCATTTATGATAAAAACTCTCAGCAAAGTGGGAAGAGAGGGAACATAACTGAACTCAGAAAGACTATATGTGACAAATCCACTGCCAGCATCGTACTCAACAGGGAAAAACTACAAGCATTCCCTTTAAGATCGGGAACAAAATAGGGATGTCTGCTTTCACCTCTCTTATTCAACATAGTACTGAAAGTCCTAGCCATAGCAATCAGACAAGAAGAAGGAATAAAAACCATCCAAATTGGAAAGGAATAAGTAAAACTGTCTGTATTTGCAGATGACATGATATTACACATAGAGAAACCCCAAAATTCCACCAAGAAACTACTAGAATTGATACATGAATTCAGCAAAGTAGCAGGATACAAAATTAGTATTCATAAATCAGTTGCAGTTTTATATGCCAATAACAAACTAACAGAAAGGGAATTTAAGCCATTGACAATTGCTTCAAAAAGAATAAAATACCTAGGAATAAACCTACCCAAGGATGTGAAAGACCTGTACTTGGACACTGAAGAAAAAAATTGAAGAAGATACAAATACGTGGAAGCACATACCACGTTCATGGATAGGATGAATTAACATAATTAAAATGTCCATCCTACCCAAAGCAATCTATAGATTCAACACAATTCCTATCAAGATTCCAATGATGCATTTCAGAGAACTAGAACAAATATTTCAAAAATTTATATAGAAGCACAAAAGGCCCCACATAGCAACAGTGATCCTGAAAAAAAAAAAGAACAAAGTTGGAGGAATCACACTACCTGCTCTCAAACTATACTATAGGACCATAGTAATTAAAATAGCCTGGCACTAGCATAAAAACAGACACATAGATCAATGGAGCACAATAAAGACCCCAGAAATAAAACCACACCTTTGTAGTCAGTTAATATTCAACAGAGGAAGCAAGCACATACAATGGGCTAAAGATAGTTTATTCAATAAGTGGTGTTGGGAAATTTGGACAGATACATGCAGAAAAATGAAACTAGATCATCTTCTTATACCACACACAAGAATAAATTCAAAATGGATCAAACACCCAAAACCATAAATTTTATAGAAGAAAACATAGGCAGTAACATCTCAGACATTGCTTGTAGAAATTTTTTATTAGATGTATCTCCCCAGGCAAGGGAAACAAAAGAAAAAATAAACCAATGAGACTTCATCAAACTTAAAAAGTTTTTGCACAGCAAAGGAAATCATCCATAAAATAAAAAGGCAACCCACAAAATGGGAGAACGTATTCACCAATACATCTGATAAGGGGTTAACATCCAAAATTTTCTAAGTACTTAGAAAACTCAGCACCAAAAATACAACCCAATTAAAAAGTGAAATGGCCACAGGACCTGAACAGACACTTTTCCAAAGGGGATATACAGATGGCCAATAGACATATGAAAAGATGCTCAATGTCACTAATCATCAGAGAAATGCAAATTAAAACCACAATGAGATAACATCTCACACCTGTCAGAATGGCTATTCATCAATAATTGAAAAAAACAAGTGCTGGAGAGGTTGTGGAGCAAAGGGAACCCTTTTGTACTGTTGGTGGGAATGCAGACTGGTGCAGTCACTGTGGAAAGCAGTATGGAGATACCTCAAAAAAATTAAAAATGGATTTGCCTTTTGACCCAGCAATCCTACTTCTGGGAATATATCCAAAGGAACCAAAAACACTAATTTGAAAGAACATAAGCACCCCTATGTTCATTGCAGCATTGTTTACAATCACCAAGATATGGAAGCAGCCCAAGTGCCTATCAGTAGATGAATGGATAAAACAACTATGGGGCATTTGCACAATAGAATTCTACTCAGCCATAAAAAAAGAAAATTTAACCCTTTAGAACAGTATGGATGGATCTAGAGAACTTCAAGCTAAGTGAAATAAGCCAATCAGAGAAAGAAAAATACCATATGATTTCACTCATGCGGAATCTATTGAACAAACTGAACTAAGAAGTAAAACAGACTCATAGATGGAGAGCAGATGACAACTAGTGGGGATTGGTTAGGGGTGGAGGGACTGAGCAAAAAATAAAAAGGACTCGGACATGGTTGCTGGGGGGCATGTAAGGGGACTAAATGGTAGTAGAAATAATATAATAAAGATTATGTATTTTTTTAAAAAAAGAAACAGCCCTTCTGAACTGACAGATATAATAGTTCTTAAAGCTAAAAAGAAATAAAAAAAAATGGATTGTGACCATGAAAACATTTACTTCTCTAGTATAAGCCCAGATCGCAAATCATAACACAAAATTGTGACTTTAAGCAAAAGAGGGAGCGTTTAAAGCACTTCATGTACGTGATGTTGAACATGTGCATGATGTAAGTTTTGGTTTCTCTTAGCAGTAAAATGCATACAAACAGGGTCTATCCTGTCAGTGAAGGAACCCCACCTCTCAGTCATGTCTTCCCAGGTGGTGTAGTTTATTAATCGAGGCTCTTGGAAATGTTTAGGGTCTATGTGCCTGTGCTGGCACCAAGGTCATTAGTTTAGCCAAGAGTAGCTCCAAGCTGAATTGTGAAGGAATTGAGCTGTGTTGTCAAACTCCTGGCACCATTGTTTTCCTTCAGTCTCCCCAAGTGCCCATGCTTCCTTTCACTGCTGTTCTGATTCTTGTTAAGGCTTCTCTTTGCTTTCAGCATAAAAATATCTACTCCTTACCATGGTTTGGCCCTGTCTACAGTTCTGATTACTTTCCAGTCCCCTTTCTACCTGAAGCTGCTAAGGATTAGGTTCCAGCTTTGCCAGCCTGTTTTAATTCTTGTAGCACCCAAACTCTTTGTTACCTTAAGGCCCTTACACCTACAAGGGGCTTCCTCTGTTATGGCTGATCGTTCTCATTTCTCAGGGCTCAGCTTTATGTCACCTCCTCAGGAGCCTTCGCCTGCCATCATGTTTAAAGTCGTCCCCGATTCCAATCCAGTCTCTATCTTACTGTCCATTATTTCCTTCACAGCATTTATCATTTTTTAAAAATTTATTGTCATTCAAGTACAGTTTTCTGCCTTTTCTCCCTCCTCTCCCCCACACCCCAGCCATCCCCAACTTTCTCCCCTGATTCCACACCCCCCTTTGTTTTGTCCATGTGTTCTTTATAGTTGTTCCTGCAAACCCTTTACCCTTTTCCCACCATTACCCCCTCCCAACTCCCCTCTGGTCACTGTTCCTTTGTTCTTTATTTCAATGTCTCTGGTTATATTTTGCTTGCTTGTTTGTTTTGTTGATTAGGTTCCACTTAAAGGTGAGATTATTTGGTATTTGTTTTTCGCTGCCTGGCTTATTTCACTTTGCATAATGCTCTCCAGTTCCATCCATGCTTTTGCAAAGGGTAGGAGATCCTTCTTTCTTTCTGTTGCGTAGAATTTCATTGTGTAAATGTACCACAATTTTTTGATCCATTTATTTACTGATGGGCACTTAGGTTGCTTCCAGCACTTGGCTATTATAAATTGTGCGTGTAGCTGGACAGCTACATGCAAAAAAATGAAACTTGATCACCAACTTACACCACACACAAAAATAAACTCAAGGTGGATAAAAGACTTGAATGTAAGTCATGACACCATAAAAGTCCTTCAGGAGAACATAGACAGGAAAACCTCAGATATTCCATGGAGCAATATTTTCACTGATACGTGCCCTAGAGCAAGGGATATAAAGGAAAATATAAACAAATGAGATCTCATCAAAATAAAAAGCTTCTGCACAGCTAAAGAAAACAGCATTAAAATAAAAAGAGAACCAGCCATAAGGGAAAACATATTTGCCAATGATACCTCAGACAAGGGTTTGATCTCCAAAATATATCACACATTTTTAAACTGAAATTTTAAGTGAGGTATTTGTGGATTCACATGCAATTGTAAGAAATAATACTGAGCCCTGGCTAGTGTGGCTCAGTGAATTGAGCACCAACCTGCGAACCAAAGGGTCGCCAGTTCAATACCGGTCAGGGCACATGCCTGGGTGGCCAGGTCCCCAGTAGGGGGAGTGTGAGAGGCAACCACACATTGATGTTTCTCTCTCTCTCTCTCTTTCTCCCTCCCTTCCCCTCTGTCTAAAAATAAATAAATAAATAAATAAAATCTTAAAGAAGAAAAAGAAATTATACCAAGATCCCATGTACACTTCGGACTTTCTCCCAATGGTGGCATTTTATAAAACTACTGTATAATGTTACAGCCAAGATCCATAGCTTTTATTCATAGCTCCTCAGTTTTACTTGTTCTCATTTCTGTTCCTATGTGTGCATTAATTTCAGTGTATTTTTCCATGTGTTCATGTATCCACCATGCAGTCAGAACACTGAACAGTTCCATCACTATAAGGATCCCTCATGTTGCTCTTATATAAGTACATCTACCTCTCTCCTGTGCACCTCTCCGTGCTCTCAAATCCTTAGCTTTTTGCAACCATTAACCTTTCCTCCATTCATTTTTTTAAAAAGATGTTATATACATAGAAAGATGCAGCATAAAACCTTTTGGCATTGGCTTTTTTCACATAGTATAATTCCCTGGAGAATCCAAGTTGTATTTTATTGCCGTGTTGTATTCAGCGTTACAGATAATACTTCCTGTTGGAGGACATGTATGCTCACTCCAGTTCTTTTGCTATTACAAATAAAGCTGTTATAAACATTCATGAACAGAATTTTGTGTGAACATAAAATTTCATTGCTCTTGGGTAAATATCTCAAGAGTACAATTGCTAGTTCATGTGGTAATTGCATAACTTATAAGAAACTGCCAAACTGGTTTCCAGAGTAGCTGTGTGTACCATTTATATCCCCACCAGTAGTGTATGAGTAATAAGACATACGCTTTTCTTGTCTCAACATCTTTGCTATCAGGATGCATTTTGAACCATTAATTGTATCTCAGTATTATCTCATAATTCAGCTGGCCAGATTTTTTTCTTTTTAGTGGTACTTCAAATAGTGATTTCTTTTAAAATCAGTACCTTCTTAAGTGATCTCATTTATTGATTTGATTACTTATTTGTCTATATCATTCCAGTAAAAGGTAAATTTAAGGAAGGTAAGGATTTTTCTTATATTATTCACTCTGTTTCCTCAAGGCCTAGCACATCCTTGGTACGTAGAAGGGACTCAAGAACTGTTTGTCAGATATATGAACAAAAGTGTTAGTTGTTCATATGTTGACTAAAAGTACTAGTGTTGCAACTCCTAAAACTTTTTATGTAACTCCCTCCTCCTCAGGTATCTAAATTTTAACAGAAGACCCCTGAAGGATCCTAAATCTAATTTTTTATAGAGAAAAGTATAATGTGCTTCTATTTCATTTGAGGCACTTTTAAACATATAACAAATCAGAAGAAGGATTATGAGTGGCCACTTTAAATACTTTTTAAATGTGTTATATTTTAATGAATAATGTAAAATGTAAAGAAATACAGAAGGTTTGAGCACTGAACAAGTGAAATGAAGTTAGAAGAGTACAAAGTTTCAGTTACAAGATGAATAAGGTCTGAGGATCTAATGATAACATGACCGTTGTTGATAACACTGTGTTGTACTATTGAAATTTGTAAAAACATAGAACTTTTTTCTCACCAAAAAAATGTGTTAAAAATTAAAATGGGGCTCATTGTTTAAAAGAAAAGGATGAGATGGAAAGCCTGTACATTTTGATTATGTTGTGCTAAAAGTGAAAAAAGTTAATTCATGTTACTATTTTTAATAAATAAACCAAAATATTTACATTTGTTTTTTGGGAGAGTGGTGGGATTAACAGAAACATGCAAGAAGTGGGTAAATTCTCCATAAGTAAATACTTACAAAACATCAGTCTCAGAGTTGAATTGTCCATCTGAGTCCTTGTAGTAGGTAGCAGGATGAGGTTTTTTGTGTTTTGGTTTTTTAGTATGTGTTACAAATTTTAAAACTCAGTCCTTATGTTCTGTGTAAGGCTTTCTTTAAATTAAAGATTTTTCTTATTAAGAGTGTGTTTAAGGACTTCTGGCTGAGATGGAAGCACAGATAGATATGTTCCACCAGCTGCTTTGCCTCCTTGCACAACCACAGGAAGGACAACAACCAATCTAAAAACAAAAAAACAACCAGTACTGCCAGAAAATTGAACTGTATGGAAGTCCAACAACCCAGGAGTTAAAGAAGAAATATTCATTGAGATGGGTAGGAGGGGCAGAGATGGGCAGCCAGGGTGGGGAGGATGTGTAGCGAGGCCGTAGTGGCCGGTAGAACTGGTGGCCCCATATTTGCACACAGCAGATAAAAACTGGGAGGGACAACTGGAGAGCAAGCAATCCCAGCCCCAGGCCAGACTGTGCAGCCCAGGATTCCAGTGCCTGGAAAAAAAGACTCATAACCTTTGGCTGTTAAAACCAGTGGCGGTGGCGGCAGTGGAAGAAACTGCCAGTCTCTCAGGAGAGTCCATTTGAGGGGCCCACAGGGCCTAGAGTGTAAATAAGCCCAGCTACTTGAGGAATCAGCACCAGGGCAGCAGCTGTAAGGGCACCTGTTGCTTATAGGAAGTGGGGGAAGTGACTGAAAATGGGACAAGAGCCAAGCAAGCAGCGTTGTTCCATCTCAGACCCCTCACCCACATACAGCACCACAAACCAGGGAAGTGGGTTGTCCTGCCCTGGCAAATACCTAAGGCTCCGCCTCTTACAACATAACAGGTGTGCCAGTACCGGGAGTCAAAGCAACTCTACGTAATACACAGAAACACAGAGGTCGCCAATTTGAGAGGACAAACAAATATGGCCCAAATGAAAGAACAGATCAAAACTCCAGAAAAAGAACTAAGCGACAGGGAGATAGCCAACCCACCTGCATCTTTGGATATGCAGAGTCCAAAACAGTAGTGATCAGGATGCTCAGAGAAATGATTGAGTACAGCTGCAAAATAAAGGAAAAAGTGAAGGCTATACAAAGTGAAATAAAGAAAAAATATACAGGGAACCAATAGTGAAGGGAAGGAAGTTGGGATTCAAATAATCAATTTGGAACAGAAGGAAGAAATAAACATTTACCCGGAACAGAAAGAAGAAACAAGAATTTAAAAAAAAAAAAAAAAAAAAAGGAGAGGCTTAGGAACCTCTGGGACAACTTTAAACACTCCAACATCTGAATCACAGGGGTGTAAGAAGGAGAAGAGGAAGATCAAGAAAATGAAAACTTATTTGGACAAATAATGAAGGAGAACTTCCCCAACCTGGCAAAGGAAATAGACTTCCAGGAAGTCCAGGAAGCCCAGAGAGTCCCAAAGAAGTTGGACCCAAAGAGGAGAAACCAAGGCACATCATCATTAAGTTACCCAAGATGAAAGAGAAGGAGAGACTCTTAAAAACAGCAAGAAGAAAGGAGAGAATTATCTTCAAAGGGGTGCCCATAAGACTGTTAGCTGATTTCTCAAAACAAACCTTGCAGGCAAGAAGGGGCTGGAAAGAAGTATTCCAAGTTATGAAAGGCAAGGACCTACATCCCAGATTAGTCTATCCAGCAAAGCTTTCATTTAGAATGGAAGGGCAGATCAAGTGCTTCTCAGATAAGGTCAAGTTCAAGGAGTTCATCATCACCAAGCCCTTAATGTATGAAATGTTAAATGGACTTACCTATGAAAAAGATAAAAAACTGTGAACAGTAAAATGACAACACAGTCACAACTATCAACAACTGAACTTAAAAAAACAAAAATGAACTAAACAAACATCTAGAACAGGACAGAATTACAGAAGTGGAGATCACATGGAGGGTTATCAGTGGTGAGGGGAAGGGGAGAGAATGGAGGAGAAGGTACAGGGAATAAAAAGTATAGCTGGTGGGTACATAATAGACAGGGGAGGTTAAGAATAGTATGGGAAATGGAGAAGCCAAAGAATTAATATGTAAAACCCATGGACATGAACTAAGGTGGGGGAATTCCTGGAGGAATGGTGGTACTGGATGGTGGGGGGGCAAGAGATAAAAATGGGACAACTGTAATAGCATAATCAATAATATATATAATAAAAAATTAAATTTAAAATTTGATTATTAGGTAAGTATAGATAGTATTAAAATTATGCATCCCAATTTTAGTTACTTAATGTGTAGTGGAAATTCCTTCTGGGTTAATGCTAACTTGATTAAAAATATAATATTAAAAATAATAGCAATATATTTTTAAAATAAAATATATTATTAAAAAATAGCAATAAAGCCTTCTCACCTGACTCTCTCCTTTTACTTCCATAGTTAAAAGTAGGGAAAGAGATAGAAAATAGTTATTTTTAAAAGACTTTTATAAGTACTTGAGCCTACTTGATTTTCTTAAGTCCTGAGAACACTCTATAAGTAGTTAAATAACTTGCTTATTATTGGGTTTGTTTGCTTAGATATGAAATTAATATGGAAACATGAAACAGCATTATTAAATGTATTTTTCTAAAATTTTTTAAAATAGCTAATACACAGTTCCTGCCGAATGCTTCACTTTTTCACTAGAAGTAAACGATTTTTGGCAGCCAGTTTGTTCACTTTCACGACCCAGCATGTTTCTTTGAGATTGGCCTGGATTTTACAGAACATGGTTGAGGTAAGAAAAGTGTGTGTGTGTGTGTGTGTGTGGGTGTGTGCACGCGCGTGTGCGCACACATGGGCTTATGGAACCTATGGGGAAGATTCAAGGAATAAGGATAGTAATTTGATTATTTGAGGGAAAATTAGTATTTACAACATATTGGGATGGAAGACAAGGAATCTTTACTTCGTGTTTTTTAAAACCTTTTTATTGTGAGTGATAGCACATACAGAGAATTAAACAAAAATGCAGCATTCAGTCATATACTGTAGAGCAAACATCTGTGTGATGTTACGTGAAGAACTAGAACACTGTAATATTGTGTGTTACGTATTCTTTCTACTTTTACTTACATATTTCTTTCTCAATACAATATTTAGTTTTACTCGAATAATTTTGAACTTTGTATAAACAGGACTCTACAGTGTTTATTCCTTTGTATTTGACTTCTTTTGCTTAACATTATAGTATATGTGTGAAATATATGCATCTTTTATGTAAATTAGTTTTCTTATATTTACACTGCTATTTAGTGTTCAATATATGATTTTATCGTAGTTTATTTATCCATTCTGTTCATGTACATTTGAGTTATTTCTAGTTTGGGGCTAATATGAATAATGCTATCTTTTAATGCACCTATAAACATATTTCTTTTTTTAACTTTTTAAAAAAAATTCTCACCTGAGGACATTTTTTAATTGCTTTTAAAGACAGGGGAAGAGAGAGAGGGAGAGAGAGAAACATTGATGTGAGACAGAAACATGGATTGGTTGCCTCTCATATGTGCTTATACGTGGGATCATATGCGCCCGGACTGGGGATTAAACCCTCAAGATAGGTATGTGCCCTGACCAGGAATCAAACCTCACAACCTTTCGGTTATGGGACAGTGCTCCAACCAGCTGAGCCACACTGGCCAGGGTTGTAAATGTATTTCTGCTGTATCTACATATAGGACTGGAATTTTTAGGGCATGAATGTGTATATATCTTCATTTTTAATGAATAATATTGAATAGTTTTCTGAAGTTTTTGACAATTTATATACCCTTCAACAGTGATGACAAAACCTTTTATTTTCTTTACCATCATAATTGATATTATCAGTCTTTTCTGGTACTGGTATTTCTTTGTGACTTTAGACTGGATTATAAGAAACAAGATCCTACTATATGTTGTCTACAGAAGACACACTTCTTTAGATTCAGAAATTCAAATTGGAAAAAAATGCAAATTGGTTAAAAGTAAATGGGATCCCGAGATGGCTGCAGAGTAGGTGGAAGCTATACTCATCTCCCAGCACTAAACCAGATTTACAACTAAATTATAGATTCATCAACCTGAATAACCAACTGAAGACTCTACAGAAGAAGCTACATAGAGACTGAAAGGCACAGAAAGGCTGGCCCCTGCACTCACATGTGGTAGTTGGGAATCCGGGGGGTATCTGAGCTGCATTGATCCCCCTGAGGAGCAAGGGGTCTCAATCCCATACTTGGATCCCCAGCCCAGGGCACCAGAGCCAGGAAGAGGAGCCTGCATAGCATCTGAAGATGAAAATCAGTGGGCATTCTGTTCACCTAGGAGAGATGGGATTTTGATAGAAGCCCAGGCACTCTCTTGAAGGGCCAGCACACAGGGTTTTGTTCTTAGACACTCACGTGGGGCTTTGGTACAGGGAAGGTGAGCCAGGGCATACAAGAGTCATAAACAGAAGATCTGGATGGCAAGGTTTCAAGGAGAGATTTGGAGAGTCATCCATCAAGGTCCCTGGGTCCCTATCTCATACCACCCTAAGATGCCAATTGCCCAGGGTGGAGGACTCCTATCCTTACAGCACCAGCCTGCAGAGAGCACTAGTTTAGTCCTGTAACTCCTGGTGGCACCACCCTCCTGAACTTGAGTCTTATAGAAAGGTTTGCTGGCTGCACCCCATTGGGAACTTAAGTGCCCTCTTTATTGAGAAGTT
>CM052539.1:94842656-94854867 GCA_028533065.1 Trachops cirrhosus
CAAGATTAAAGATGAGGAGAGAATCTTAAAAGCAGGAAGACAAAAGGAGAGAGTTATCTACAAAGGAGTGCCCATAAGACTGTCAGCTGATTTCTCAAAAGAGACCTTGCAGGCAAGAAGGGGCTGGAAAGAAGTATTCCAAGTCATGAAAGGCAAGGACCTACATCCAAGATTGCTCTGTCCAGCAAAGCTTTCATTTAGAATGGAAGGGCAGATCAAGTGATTCTCAGATAAGGTCAAGTTAAAGGAGTTCATCATCACCAAGCCCTTATTATATGAAATGTTAAAGGGACTTATCAAAGAAAAAGAAGATAAAAACCATGTATAGTAAAATGACAGGAAACTCACAATTATTAACAACCACACCTAAAACTAAAGCAAAAGCAAATCAAGCAAACAACTAGAACAGGAACAGAACCACAGAAATGGAGGTCACTTGGAGGGTTATCAACAGGGGAGTGGGAGAGGGAGAGAGAGGGAGAAGGTACAGAGAATAAGAAGCATAAATGGTAGGTAGAAAATAGACAGGGGGTGGTAAGAATAGTATAGCAAATGTAGAAGCCAAAAAACTGTATGTACGACCCATGGTCATAAACTAAAGGGGGGAATGTGGGTGGGAGAGGGTGTGCAGGGAGGAGGGGAATGAAAGGGGTAAAGTGGGACAACTGTAATAACATAATCAATAAAATATATTAAAAAAATAAAGGCCATGTATGACAAACCTTCAGCCAACATCATACTCAATGGAGAAAATCTAAAAGCATTCCTCTTAGGATCAGGAATGAGACAGGAATGTCCACTTTTACCACTCTTAATTAACAAAGTACACAACAATTAGACAAAAAGAAGAAATAAAAGGGCTGGTGTGGCTGATGTTGCTCAGTTGTTTGGAGCGTTATCTTGTAAACCAAAAGGCCACAGGTTTGATTCCCAGTCGGGATATGCCTACATTGTGGGTTTATCCTGGTTGGGAAGTGTAAGAGAGGCAACTGATCAATGTTTGTCTCCCTCTTTCAACCCCTCCCTTTCTCTGTCTCTAAAATCAGTAAGTGTGTCCTCAGGTGAAGATAGGAAGGAAGGAAGAGAGAAAGGAAGGAAGAAAGGAAGGAAGGGCATCCAGATTGGGAAGGAAGAAGTGAAACTTCTTTGCAAATGACATGATACTCTATATAGAAAAACCTAAAGACTCCACCGAAAAACTACTAGATCTGATAAAGGAATCCAGTAAAGTAGCAGGATCCAAAATTAATATTCAGAAATCAGTGGCATTCTTATACACCAATAGTGAACTATTAGAAAGAGAAACTAAGAAAACCATCCTGTTTACCATTGCAACAACAACAAAAAAGTTTACCCTGGATTAAATTTAACCAAGGATGTAAAAGGCCTGTACTGGGAAAATTATACTGAAGAAAGAAATTGAAAAAGATACAAATAAATGGAAACATATACTGTGTTCATGGGTAGGAAGAATTAGTATCATTGAAATGTCCATGCTACCCAAAGCATTCTGTAAATTCAATGCAGTTGTTAGGAAAATACTAATGGTGTATTTCACAGAACGAGAACAAATATCCGAAGATTTAAATGGAACCACAAAAGACCCTGAATAGCCTCTGCAATCTTGACAAAGAACAAAGTTGGAGGTATCATGCTACCTGATACCTAACTATAGTAGAAGGCCATAGGAATCCAAACAGCATGGTACTGCCATAAAAATAAACATGTAGACCAATGGAACAGAATAGAGAGTCCAGAAATAAACCAAAGCCTATATGGTTAATTAATATTTGACAGAGGAGGCAAGAACACACAATGGGACATTATGTAATGTATGTAAAGACAGTCTACTTAATAAATGGTGTTGGGGAAATTGGACAGGTGCATGCAAAAAATGAAACTAGAGCACCTTCTTACACCATATACAAAAATAAACTCCAAATGGATTAAAGACTCAAATGTAAGACCAGAAACCATAAGACTTCCAGAAGAAAACATAAGAAGGAAAATCTCTGGCTTTTTCTTAGCATTGTCTTCTTCTGATGAAATCTTACCGTTTAACACCAGAAAAGCAACACGATTAAAAAGCAGGCACTTCTGAATAGAAACTTCTCCACAAAGACATACAGATGACCAATGGACATATGAAAAGTTGCTCAACATCACTAATCGTCAGAGAATTGCAAATCAAAAGTACAATGTGATAATGACCTCACTCTTGTCATCAATAAATTTAACAAACTCCAAGTGTTGGTGAGGATGTGGAGTTACACTGTTGGTGGGAATGGAGATTGGTGCAGCCACAATGGAAAATATAGTGCATAGGTTCATCAAAAAATTACAAATGGAATTTCTTTATGACCCAGTGGTTGTACTTTTGAGAATATTTCCAAAGAAACCTGAAATACTGATTCAAAAGAATACATGGAGTTCTGTGTTCATTGCAGTGTAATTTACAATAGTCAAGATTTGGAAAGGATGCTAAGTTTAATAAGCCAGGAGGTGAAAGACAAATACCATATGATCTCACCTTTAAGTGGAACCTAATCAACAAAACAAACAAGCAAGCAAAATATAACCAGAGACATTGAAATAAAGAACAAATTGACAGTAACCAGGGGGGCAGGGGGAGGGGGGTAATGGGGGAAACAAGGGGAAGGGTTGTCAAAGTTGTATTTTGCTTGCTTGTTTGTTTTGTTGATTAGGTTCCTGTCTTTCATTCCAGAACACTAAAAAAGCTTGTTTGAACACACGTTTAATTCGTACAAAGCAGGATTTGAAAAACCTCAGCTCTGTATATCATTACTAGATACTAACTCTTCTCATCATGTAAATAACACCTGTGACTTCAGAGATAATAAAACATGTTGCTTTAAAAGATAAAAAAGAGAGAGAGATTTAGAAGCACCCCAAGTATCCATCCGTGGATAAGTGGATTAAAAGGCCATAGTACATTTACACAATGAAATACTGCCTGGCCATAAAGAAGAAAGAACTGTTACTCTTTGCGACAACATGTATGGACCTAGAGGGTATTACACGAAGTTAAATAAACCAGCCAGAGAAAGACAAATATCATATGATTTCACTTATACCTGGAACCTAATGAACAAAACAAGCAAACGGACAAAATAGAAACAGTCTCATAGAAGAGGGAACAGACTGACTGCTCTCAGGGGAGGAGGTTTGGGGTCAAGTTGAAAAAGGTGCAGGGATTAAACAGTGCAAATTGATAGTTGCAGTATAGCCACAAAGTACATTACAGCTAGAGAATATAGTCAATAATATCAAGATAAATAGGTAAGGGACAAGTGAATACTTGAAGCAGTGGTTAGACCCTTCTGTAAAGCATATGATTTTCTAACCACTTTGTTGTACATCTGAAACTAATATAGAATAATTTTGAATGTAAACTGTAAGTGAAAAATTAAAAAAAGTGGAAAAGATATATCATGCAAATAGCATATGAAGGTAAGTGGCAAGAGTACAATAATATCAGACAAAATAATTTTAAAACAAAATATCTTGTAGGCATAGAGGCATTTTACAATATAAGAAGGTCAATCTATCAGAAATATATAATAGAAATATATTGCACCTGATAACAGTACCTCAACAAATGAAGCGAAAATTTAACAGAAGGGAAAAATAGACAATTCAACAGTAATAGTTGGAGACATCAGTACCCCACTTTGAATAATGTATAGAACAACTAGAGAGAAGATGAACAAGGAGACAAAACTTAAACAACCTTATAAACTAACTAGACCTGATAGACATTTATAGAAAATTCCAACAACAGTAGAATATACATTCTTTTTTTCTCTTTTTTTCCATTAATACTTTTTTATTTTATTTTAATTGTTGTTCAAGTACAGTGTTCTGCCTTTTACCCCCATCCCATTCTTAAGTGCATGTGGAACATTACCTAAGATAGACCATATGCTATACCATACTACAAGTCTGAATAAATTTGAAAGGACTGAAATCATACAAAGTATTTCTCTGTCCACAAAGGATTGAAATTAGAAGTGAGAAACAAAGAAATTTGGGGAGTTCAATGTATAAAGGACACAAGATAGGGGGTAGGTTCGAGGGTGGGATGTAGGGATGGGTGGGGTGGGGAGCTGAGGTGGGGCAAAAATGGAGACAACTGTATTTGAACAACAATAAAAAAAGAAATTTGGGGAGTTAAAAAATATGTGGAAATTAAACAGTGCTTTTTAAAATCACCAATGGGTAAAAGAAAACCTCCCAAGAGAAGTTAGAAAATACTTTGAGATGAATGAACATCAACACACAGCATATCAAAATGTGATGCAGATAAAGCAATGTTTATGTGGAGATTGACAGCAGATTACATTCCATATAAAGACTGTATTAAAAATAATATAAAATTTAGACACCGGAAAAAAGATGAGCAAGGTAAACCCAAAGTGTGCAAAAGAAAAGAAATTCAAAGATGTGAAGTGAAAATTAATGAAATAGAGAATAGAAAAACAGTTGAAGAAACCAAGAATACCAAAAGTTGATTTAAAAAGATTAGCTAGACTGACCAAAAAAAAAAAAAAAAAAAAGAGAGAGAGAATACCCAAATAACTAAAATCATGAATGAGGGAAAGAACAGTAATTCCAAACTCACAGAAATAAAAGCATAATTGGGCTATGGTATGAACAAGTGTAAGCCAACACATTAGATAATGTAGGTCAAATGGAAAATTTCCTAGAAATACACAAACTACTGAAACCTTGTCAAGAGGATATAGACAATCTGAACAAATCTTTGTCCATTATAAATTAGTAGATTTTAATTTTTAGAGCAGTTTTACATTTACAGAAACATTGAGCAGAAAGTACATATTCCCATCCTCCAATTTCCCATCAGTTTCTTCTATTATTAGTGTCTTGCGTTAATGCAGTATGTTTGTTCTAACTGATGAACCAAGATTGGCACATTATTATTGATGGAAAGTATCTCCCATTATAGCATCATACACAGTAATTGTCCTGCCATAAAAATCCTCTGTGCTTCACCTATTCACCTCTCTCTCCTCTCACTTCTGAAACCCCAGCAATCACTGAAGTTCTGTCTCTATAATCTTGCCCCTTCTAGAACATCATATTGTTGGAATCGTATAGTTTATATGTCCCCTTTTCAGACTGGCTTCTTTCACTTATCAATATGCATTAAAGATTTCTCTCTGTCTTGCTGTGGCTTGATAGCTCACTTCTTTTTATCACTAATTAGTACTTCATTGTCTGGATGTGTCACATTTGTGTGCTTATTGTCTAGGTGTCCCTAGATACCTAAGGATACCACTTGGGGTTTTTAGTGTGTCTTGAATTCATTGCTTGAATTGTTGATTTTGAAAATGTCTCAGCCATTGTCTTCAAATGTGATTTCTGCTTCATTCTCCTTATCCTTTTTCCTTCTGAAAATCCAATTACATATATATTAGACATTCTCACTAAACTTTCTTTCTCTCTTACTCTATTCTACATATTTTCCCTTCTTTTGTCTCTGTGTACTTAATTCTGGGTATTTTCTTCTACATTCCAAATCTGTTCTCTCTTCACATGTTCCTAATGCATTATTAAAATGCATCTATTAAGTTTTTAATTTTTTAGTCCCAGACTTTTTAAATATAGTTATCATGGTATTTAAAAGCCCATGACTATCAATCCCAGTATCTGTGGCCTTCATGGATTGTCTGTTTTTCCTTTTTTCCCCATGTTCTCTTGTTTCCTCATATGCCTGGTTACCTAATTATTTTTTAAACATTTTAAACCAATTTATTGAGTTATGATTGACAAACAAAAAGCTGTACAAACTTAATGTGTCCAAGTTGATGAGTTTGGTGAGCCTGGTTACGTATTTGTATCCATGTATATGTATATGAGCTAGACATCGTATTTGCAAAATTGTGTGTAGAAATAATGAGTGCCTTAACATAATGCTGTCTTGCTCTGGATGGGATTTATGTTTGTTTCTTCCATTCTTTTAAGCTCCAGTATTATCTCAGTCTGGTTTAACGATATGATTCAAAGTTGAATTGTAGTTACTGTGAGAGCCTTACTCCTAGGGTCATGCCATTTGGAGTCTTGACCCAATGCCAGGAGGATTGATCTTACCCTCATATTTTAGGAAACTCTGATATCTACTCTGTGTCCTCGTAGCCTTACAAGGGCATACTACTTATCAGAGGGTCTAACTGTCAAATATTTTTTTGATGAACAAATGAGCTTACTACCAAGCAGGCATTGTGCTACTCACTGAAATACAAATTACCCTTTGTCTAATCCTGAACAAATTTTAGAATTACAACTTGTAAATATAAGATGAGTTTGAATAGACTCTCACTTTAAGCCCCTTGAATTTAAGTGGCATAGCACTAGAATGGAGTCTTCAAAATACTTGTTATAGTTAATCTACAAATGACCTCTTTTTCTGGAACTCATATCATGCATTTTCAATTTTATTGATTCTTTCCACTGTTAAAATATAATTCATCTTAAATGTCTTCTTTTGTTACTCTTTTTATCTCAGTTATTTATTTAGCAAGCATTTTTAAACATCTGCTATATGCCTGAAACCCTCCTGGCATTGAGGTTATAAATATGAATGCCCTTAAGGAGCTTGTAGTCTAGTAGGGAAGTAATGATGCTGCACAATAATGGCTGCATGGAGGCCAGCCCTAGGATGCTGGGTGAACAAAGCCAGGAAATGTTAGTCTTAAAGGACAAGTAAGAGTTGGATAGGTGATAAATTATGATTTAGGAAATTATTTTCCAGTATGTTATAATATCCTGACAAGCATTTCTATTAGTTAGTTTAAAGAGGTTTGATACATTTGTTTCCTTTGGTGTGCTTTACCCTAAGAATTGGTAAATATATTTTATAAAATGCCAGAGAGTAATATTTTGGGTTTTGAAAGCCATAAAGTTTCTGTCACAACTACTCTGCCATTTTAGTGTAGAAGTAGCCATAGATAATTCATAAACAATGGGCGAAGCTGTGTCCACTAAAACTTTAATATGGACACTGAAATTTGAATTTCACATACTTTTATGTGCCACAAAGTATTCTTGTTCTTCTTCTTTTTAACCAATAAAAGATTTAAAAACGATTCTTAACTTGCTGAACAGAAACAGGCAATGGGCTGGATTTGACCTGTGGGCCATCGTGCGCTCTCCTGTTTTAGACTGTTTGTATGTAGAGATGTTTGTATGTCTGAACTGAAAATATATATATACTTTATCTTTCCCCACAAAAGTCACACATGCTTGGTTTAAAACTAAAGCATTTGATATCCCATAGTAATTGCTTAGAACTGTTAAATTTTTCCTCTATGTATATATTAATATTTATCATAAATAGGATTATATTATATTTACTGATTTGGCACTTAATCATGCACTTAATAATTTAGCCTTTTTGAATTGATTTTGTGCTGTTGTGTTTCCAAGGTGCAAAAAGCAATTGAAGAAGAAAATTGCTGCTTTGGGACTGTTGATACCTGGTTGTTACATAAACTCACAAAAGGTAAAGATGATCTGATAAATCTATTTCAAGTAACTGAAATTTGACTGATAGAAATGATTTACCCCAAAATAGTAGATGTTGCTTTTTTTCTTCCTATATCCCAGACATGTTGCCCTGTGGTACCCTAGAAACTACATGTTGTAACAAAGCTAAATTAATTTCAGATTAGTCGGAAGAGGAGGGTGATTTTAAAATTGTGAGGAAACCGCAAATGTAAAACTGAGGAACAGTCTTAATTTCAAGACTGCTAAAATTTGAGTTCAGTACCAAATCTCCCACTTTGAAATCTGGTATAACTATAGGCAGTCACATTGCATCTGTGACCCCCTTTACTGGTTTTTAAACTTAAGGCTCACAATGTGACAATGTTTTTGAGAGTGCTTTTGTAAGTTATAAAAATTTATAAAGATTAAGTGGGAAATTGCTTTGGATACTTTGCACTGGAAATACACATTTTGGCAAATTTTCAGGCAAAAATTGGCCTAAACTATAAACTAGGGGTAGGTGTTTACACTATCTGTAAATGGTTATTTCCAATGTAAATTTAGGTTCTGAATTTGCCACAGACTTTTCAAATGCAAGTACCACCGGACTTTTTGACCCATATGAGGTAAAGGTTTTTTTCCTCCTTTTTGAATCATCAATTTTTGTGTAATTTAACTTGGATTCTGATGACATATTTTTATGTTCAGATGTGTTGGAATGGCCCAATTACTTCTCTGCTTTCGATACCACTTTCTCTCCTGCCTCCTGTGAAGGATACAAGGTAATAATGAACATTGGACATAGAAATCAACAAAATTGTCCCTGAATTCATTTAGTTTTGGTGAGGAAAAAGCATTTGGTTTAAAACTAAAAAGTATTTGATTTACATTTTTGGAGTATCTTTTCGAACATAACATTATATAACTTTTTGGCTTATGCTAAAAACAATTTGCTGAGTTTTAAAATCAGTATTTCTAGAGCTGTAACTTACTTTTAAATCAATTTTATTTGAAGCTTCAATTTTGGATCAGTGGATGAAGAGATATTTGGTGTGCCTATACCAATAATGGCCTTGGTAAGTAGAAAATTTGAGGGTTTCTCCTTGTACAGTACAAAGTAAATGAATACACATGAATAGTTGGGATTAGATATGAGAGAAAAAAAGGTTCTTGCAGAATAAAATTAAAGTATGTTTTTTCTTTTTAAGTTAAAATTACCTTGTATATAATCAGAAGTGTTTTCTATATTCTGGGAAGGGGGCAGCTGGGCGAATCTTCCATCATAGAAGCACTTTGTAACCTTTACTGACTTCTGTACGTATTGTTTTTCAGGAAACTGTTAAAAGTTTTTTAAACGTTGTAGTCTGAGTAATGTTTGTTTATATTTGATACTCTGAGATTTAAAAAATACTCATAGGGTCAATGCTTAGTTTATATTAAATACAATATAACCATAAATAATGACAGGGCAATTAAAATAAAGAAGTAAGTTGTATTTACATTTCATAAATCCTTAGCCAGCATCTACCAGTAGAGAAACTTGTGGGAGAATAATAATTAGCTGCTTTTTTGTGTTTGAAGTTTCTTTCTTGGTTATACCCTTATTCCCTGGATGAGTGAGTTAGAACTTTGAGAGTCCAGAAGATTTACCATGTGATTTGAGAGGCTGTGTAGATTTTGCCTTTGATTTGCTGTAATAGCTTAAGCAGTAAGTGCAGACCATCTGTCCCTAGATGGACATTTGCCACAGTAGGTGAAGGAAAAAATTGAGGGGAAGGGAATTTAATTCTCAAGTTACAAATTCCTGGTTATTTAGAGAGAATCTGTCTTTTTCTTTTGCCACCCCCCCCCCCGCAAAGATTTATTTATTTATTTATTTATTTATTTGAGAGAGTAGAAGGGAGGGAGAAAAAGAGGGAGAGGAACATTAATGTGTGAGGGAAACATCAATCAGTTGCTTCTCACATGCCCCTAACCCCAATGTGGGACTTGGCCTGTAACCCAGGCATGTGCCTGGGAATTGAACTGGTGACTTCTTGGTTTGTAGGATGATGTTCAACCCACTGAACCTCACCAGTCGGGGCTAGAGAGGATCAGTCTTACTTAATCTAGGGGTAGGCTCAGGTTTAGATTAAGGTATGGATAGAAGAATTATATATTGGTAAGAAAGTGTTCTTCAGATGAGTTTGGGTCCTTAAAATATTGCTGTATATGTATCTACATTAAACTATATTAACAGAATGTATGGTTGGTAGATATATATAGTTAATCATACCCTTATGACTCTTACTAAAAGAGAAATTTGTGAGGTCAATTATTTTGACTAATGAATGAAACCACTTATAAGATGTAAACAAAAATCTTGGGCTTTTTTTCTGCATAATTTTTATTCTGAATTTATTTCTAAGATTATTTTATATATATATATATATATATATATATATATATATATATATATATATATAATACTTAAAACTCATGAAGTAGGTTGCTCACTAAAAATTCCTGAGGCACATCGTTATCCATACAATGTTAGTCTCAGAGAGACTCTTATCCTATAGTTATTGCTCCCTGTTTTCTCCAGATTTTTTTTGAAAGAAAAGGAAAAAAGAGAAGACAGTGCTGAACCATGAGCACACATTAAATGAGACAGTGGGATACAGGGAAGTGGTCCTCTGCTAAGGCCCCAGAGGTCTTACATTTGAACATTTTTGGCAGGTTGCCGACCAGCAATCAGCCATGTTTGGAGAGTGCTGTTTTCAGACAGGTGACGTGAAATTAACCATGGGAACTGGGACGTTTCTGGATATTAATACTGGAAATAACCCTCAACAGAATGTTGGAGGTAAATCATTAGAATATATCCTCTTTATTAATAAAATACCACTTTTGCATTTTTTTTTACAATACTATTTTCCCATTTTATATTAAGGATATTATCTAAAATACTTTTCATTATTATTCTTAGAGACAGTTAATCCCCATTTCCCTTTTATCTTTAAACTAGAAGCATAAAAATAAGAGAGATGTTATAGAAAAATTCAGAAGAATTAGGGTATTTTGGTTAGCTTTCCAAAAATTTACCTATGATGTTATATGTGTTTAAACATCTTTCTAGGCCTCTAAAATATCTTTTATATGCAAGAAATTACTTTTCTTATTGTGAATTTTTTGGAGGTGATAGTTCTCAACTAGTGATCCCTGCATATTACTGAGTTATTAAGAATTTGTTCTCTGATGGGAGAAATCCTGGGACATATAAACAAGAAATCTGTCTAACTACCCAGGGTGGCTGTGGGCTCTTAGTCTGGCCTCTGGTCCCTTAACATGGTTATGAAGAGGTGGATTTGAAAATCTTTTACCTACCTTCCATCCCTACTGAAGCTCTTCCTTTTTACCTAACAGGGAAAATGGAAGATAAAAAAATGTTGACCATTGTATGAGATTGTTCCTGTGTAGCAGCCTTGTTTAGAAACCACAGATAAATGCAATAGATGAGACAATTCTCAAGCAAACTAATCTCATAATAACCTTTTATTTCTCAGTTAAAATATTCTTTCTGTTTTTCCAGAAACATTGATATGCAAAGCTAATAAAAGTTAATATTTATTCATATTATATGCCAGGCATTGTGCTAAATTTTTTTAATGTGTTCATTCAGTTTATTCTCTGAGGCAGCTCTCTGAGGTAGACCATTTTAGTCAAGGAAACTGAGGCCAAGAGGTTAGAAACTTTTAAGACCACAACTGGTAAAGGAGAGAAGACTGGAATTTGACCCCAGGCATTCTGCCTTTACAGCCACTTTGCTATTTTTTGGTTAATTAAATTATTCTATTGTAGATGACTCTTCAGTGAATTATTTACTATATGAATGACATTGTTTGTTTTTAAGGCTTTTATCCATTAATTGGGTGGAAGATTGGGCAAGAAGTTGTATGCTTAGCTGAAGGAAATGCAGGAGACACTGGTACTGCCATAAAATGGGCTCAACAACTAGGTAAGTCATCCCTTACAGAATTTCACAGGCCAGGATTAAAGGATGGCAGATCAGTAGGTAATGAATGAATTGTCCAAATGAAACATAAAATAAAATGCCACATACTAGAAGAAAATATAGGATGTTGTTTTTACGGTATTGGGATAGTAAAAGGCTAGGTGGTTAAGCCAGATACCATAAAGATAAAGAAGAATAGATTTAAGTATATAAAATATTAGAATATGTAGGGAGAGAGATGCCATAAAGCAAAATTAAAAGAAAAATTGGTGAGAACAATGTGTAGCATGTGTCAGAAAAATTAATGTGGATATGAAAAACAAAGGATAGAAGTATAAGTATTTCATGTATCAAGTGACTACAAATGCTCTTTAGATTCAATAATCAAAGAAATACACATTTATAGAATTATTTCACCTATTATTATCAGAGTTTAATTAGTTCAATATGTTCAACATTGGTGGGAATGTAGAGAAAATAATATTGTTTTCTCTTTTTTTACTGTATTTTATTGATTATGCTATTACAGTTGTCTCATTACCCCCCCTTCATTTCCCTCCACCCTGAACACCCTCTCCCACCCACAGTCCCCCCTTTACTTCATGTCCATGTGTCATAAGTTCTTTAGCTTCTACATTTCCCCTACTATTCTTGCCCTCCCCCTGTCTATTTTCTATCTACCTTCATTGC
>CM052539.1:94855367-94978362 GCA_028533065.1 Trachops cirrhosus
TTAAACTTATTGTAGCCTGCATTTTTTCAGCTAATTTGTGACCGAAATCAGCCAATTCTATGAGTATCTTGATAACCAGTGCTTTGAACTGTGCATCTAATAGGTTGTCTATCTCTTGGTCGCTTAAAAGGATGACTTCTGGGGCTTTCAATTCTTCTTCTGTTTGAGCCATCTTTTTGCTGTTTTTGTTTTGTTTTGTTTTGTTTTTTGGTCTTGTCGAGCTCCTGTAGTGAGGGGCGGGGCCTTAGGAGTTCACCAGGGTGGGGCACCCCAGTCACTAGGTTGTGATGCTGTATGTGGGGGCAGGGTCCGAGAAGGAATAATGGCACTTACTCTGCTCTCTGTAGGACCCCAGACCCTTCTGCCACTTTCCGCAAGCCAACCGGGCCCCTCTGGCACCAATTCCAGTGTGGGTGGGCCTGTGCACCCTGTGGGACCTTCCTTTTCAGTCAGTGACCCAAAACTCTATTTCCTGGTGCTGGGACCCTGAGTTGCGTGCAGTGCCTTGCTTCACAATGGCCACCTCACTGGGTCTGCCGGTCGCCACCCCCTGGCCACGGCCCACCAGCCACTGCTGCTTGTGCGCCCAGGGTGTGCTTGCTGCGGGCCTGCACGCCGCCCTGGGTGCTTAGCTCTCCGCTCTACATCCCTAGCCTGGCTGCCCAACTCCGCCCCTCCTACCGGTCTGGATGAAAGTATCTATTTTTAAATCCTTGGGTGTCCGACTTCCATACACTTCAATTTTCTGTCAGTTCTGGTTGTTATTTTGTTTCTATATTGTTGTTGTCCCTATCTTGGTTGTGCGAGGAGGCACAGTGCGTCTACCTATGCCTCCATCTTGGACAGAAGTCCCTCTTTTTGTGTATCTATTAGCCATTTGTATGTCTTCTTGGGAGAGATTTCTGTAGGTCCTCCGTCTATTTTAAATTGAAATTTTTTTGTTGAGTTGTATGTTTATATATATATTAAATTTATATATATAAACTTTATATTACTTTTATTAATATATAATAGTATACATTAAGGATATATATACTTTATATAAATAAATATAAACTGTATATATGTATTTAAGTTTAATCTTTATTGTATTTTTCCATTACCATTTAGTCCCCTAATACCCCTCTCCCCACAGTAATCACCACACTATTGTCCATGTCCATGAGTCTTTCTTTCTTTTTGCTCAATCCCTCTACCCACCAAATCTCCCTGCTCTGGCTGTCATCTGCTCTCCATCTATGAGTTTGTCTCTGTTTTGCTTGTTAGTTCAGTTTGTTCATTAGATTCCACACATGAGTGAAATCGTACAGTATTTTTCTTTCTCTGACTGGCTTATTTCACTTAGCATGATGTTCTCCAGGTCCATCCATACTGTTCCAAAGGGTTAAATTTTCTTCTTTTTTACAGTCGAGTAGAATTCCGTTGTGTAAATGTCTTATAGTTGTTTTATCCACTCATCTACTGATGGACACTTGGGCTGCTTCCATATCTTGGCAACTGTAAATAATGCTGCAATGAACATAGGGGTGTTTATGTTCTTTCAAATTAGTTATTTGGGTTCATTTGGATATATTCCCAGACATGGGATTGCTGGGTCAAAAGGCAAATCCATTTTTAATTTTTTGGAGTATCTCCATACTGCTTTCCACAGTGACTGCACCAGTCTGCATTCCCACCAACAGTGCAAAAGTGTTCCCCTTTCTCCACATCCTCACCAGCACTTGTTGTTTGTTGATTCCTTGATGATGACCATTCTCACAGATGTGAGATAGTATCTCATTGTGGTTTTAACTTGCATGTCTCTGAGGATTAGTGACATTGAGCATCTTTTCATATGTCTAGTAGCCATCTGTATGTCCCCTTTGGAGAAGTGTCTGTTCAGGTCCTTTGCCCATTTCATTTTTTAGTTGGGTAGTTTGTTTTTTGGGGGAAGGGTGTTGAATTCTATAAATTCTTTATAAATTTTTAATATTAGCCCCTTATAAGATCTATCGGCAAATATATTCTCTCATTCTGTGGGTTGTCTTTTTATTTTGTTGATGTTTTCCTTTGCTGTGCAAAACCTTTTTGGTTTGATGTATTCCCATTTGTTTATTTTTTCTTTTGTTTCCCTTGCCTGGGGAGATGTATCTGATAAAAAAATTCTATGAGCAATATCCAAGATTTTACTGCCTGTTTTCTTTTATGACTTTCATGGTTTGGGCTCTAATATTTAAGTCTTTGATCCATTTTGAATTTATTCTTGTGTGTGGCATAAGAAGGTGGTCTAGTTTCATTTTTCTGCATGTATCTGTCCAATTTTCCCAACACCATTTATTGAATAAACTATCTTTAACCCATTGTATGTGCTTGCTTCCTCTGTTGAATATTAATTGACTACAAAGGTGTGGATTTATTTCTGGGATCTCTGTTCTGTTCCATCGATCTACGTGTCTGTTTTTATGCCAGTACCAGGCTGTTTTAATTACTATGGCCTTGTAGTATAGTTTGATATTAGGCATCATTATTCCTCCAACTTTGTTCTTCTTTTCCAATATCACTGTTGTGATACAGGGCCTCTTGTGGTTCCATATAAAGTTTTGAAATATTTGTTCTAGTTCTCCGAAATGCATAATTGGAATCTTGACAGGAATTGCAATATTTTTTAGATATTAACCCCTTGTTGGAACTGTTGTTTGCAAATATCTTCTCCCATTCAGTTGGTTTTCTCTTTGTTATGTTGATAGCTTCTTTCACTGTGAAAGAAAGTAGTTTTCTTTCACAAATGTAATTTTTAATTTGATACAGTCCCACTCATTTATTTTTGCTTTTACTTCTCTTGCCTTTCTGAACCTAAACCCAAATTTAAACCTAATGCTAATTCTAACAAAACCCTAACCTCAACCATAATCTGAACCTAACCCTAAATTTAAATCTAGTTGTAACACTAACTCTAAACTGAATGATAACTTTCCCCCTTGTCCTAATACTAAACCTAATTATAAACCTAATCCTAACCCTAAACCTAATACCTGAAACCTAACCATAATCCTAAAGCTAACCCTAAGCTTAAATCAAAACCTAACCATCACCAGAACCATAAAACTAAACTTAACCCTAACCTTAAACCTGTATTGTCACCCTAACCCTAATCCTGTTGTTAACATTAAATTTAACACTGACCCTAACTCTCAATCTTGACAATAACCCTGAATGATTACTTTAATTTTAACCCAAGTTATAATCCTAACTTTAACTTTAACCATAACCATAAGCTCACCCTAACCTTACTCCTTATCCTTACCTTTTCCTTTACCCTAAACCAAAACCTAATAGAAAACCTAACTCTGCCTCCAATTAAACTCTAAACCTAAACTTGACTATGACACTGGCCTTAAACCTACTTCACTAACCCTAACACTAAACCTAACACTAACCACAACCATAACCCTAACCCCACCTTTAACCTTAAACTTAACTGTAATTATAACCATAACCATACACTAACATGAAATTCTAATCCTAAATTCTAGTGTTAACTCTAAATTTCAACCAACCCGGAGCCCTCATTCTAAGTCTTACCGTAAACCTAATCCTAACCATAACCTTGACCTAACTGTAAAAAACCCTAAGACTCAACCAAAACCTAACTCTATCCCTAATTTTAAATTCACCTCTAACACTAACCCTAATACTAACTGCAACCATAAACCTATTACCCTAAACCTTAATTGTAACCATAATTTTAAGCCTAATACTAACACTGACTCTAACACTAACCCTAATCTCTAATCTTAATACTAAATGCTAACCCTAGTTTTAAATCAAACCCTAATGTTAATCCTATCCCTGTTACTAACACTGACCTAACCCTAAACCTACACTTAACCCTAATACTATACCTAAATTCTAATTGTCATGTTAACCCTAACACTAATCCTAACTTTAGAATCAACACTAAACCCTAACCCTAACCCTAACACAAAACCGACACTAAAATTTATACCAATTCTGAGCCTGCTACTACCACTAAACCAAACATTAACCCTAACCCTAATCATACAAGTAAACCTAAACACATCCCTAACTGTGCGCCTAATACTCAAACTTACACCGACCCTAACATCAGCGTCATGGTGGGGTGAGAAGACTCCTTTGTGTCTCCCTTTAAAATCACAACAAATTGGACACTGTGATTCAACAAAGGATTCCTCGCTCAACATCTGAACGTGTCTGAGAGATCCACACGTTGAGACACCTGAGGGCGGGCTTATCAGAACAAGCAGAGGAGGCAGAGATGGGGCGCACTCAGCTGACAGTGGTGGTGAGAAAGGAGTCAGACTGCAGCCCTCATGCAGCGTACTGGAGGGCCAGAGAGGCCGAAGTAACATCCAGCCTGAGATATGGCACAGCAGTTGGGTGGCAGCAGACTGGCACCATTATTGGAAAGAATGCAAAGCCACAGTCTCTTGACCCTCCCCCGACCTTACCGTTGTGGTGGAACCTGGTAGAGGCAGTGGAGATGGCACAGACAGCACAGTATGGCTGGTGGCCTCTGGTTACAAAGAGGCAGCATAGGAACTCCCTGGCCTGGATCCCCACCACTGGCCACATTACACCTCAGAGGTGGACAATTAGATGGAGGTGACCTGAGCTCAGAGCAAATGCATACTGCTTCGGGAATATGGGGCATTTTCCACTATTGAGGTGACCTTGCCACACAGATCCTGGAAGCCGATTAGAGAAAACAAACACTTGCACTATTGCACCATCTACTGGAGAACAAGAGAAAGACCACTTACCAACCTGCTGAATTGTTAAGAGCAAAATAGTACCTAAAATTATATAGGTTTCAAATGTACAGTTTTATATGTCATCTGTATTTTGTATTGTGTGTTCACCACCCCTCAAATATCCTTCCATCACTGTATATCCCCCTTTACTCTCTTCTCCCTTTCCCCACCTAATGTCACCCCAATAAATTCACATATAAACAAACAAACAATCAATCCTAAAAAGAAGTTCACTACCCCAAATGCCCAGGCAGAGAAACAATCCATCAAGTACCAAGGTAACGAAGTCACTCATAAGGAAAATAAAATGTCTCCAGAAGCCAAACTCAAAGATTGGAAGACTGTGATTTACATGACAGAGAATTTAAGACTGCAGTTATGAAAAAGCTCAGGTACAAGAAAACTCAAGAAAGGCAGTTTGATAAGCTCAGGAATAAAGTCAGTGAATAAAGGAGTTCTTTGCCAGAGAGATTGAAACTATAAAAAGAACCAAACAAATTCTGGAGCTGAAGACTCATTAAATGAGGTAAGGAATGCATTACAGAGCACTAGAAACAGGGCAGACCACGTAGGAGAAAAGAATTAGTGAGCTTAATTATAGAAATCAAGAAATGACTCAGTTGGAAGAAGAGAGAAAATTGAGTTTAAAAAAATGAAAGAACCCTACAAGAGCTACCTGACTTCATTAGAAAGAGCAACATAAAAATAATGGGTATGCCAGAAGGAGAAAAGAGAGAAGGGAACAGAGAAATAATTAAAAATAATAAGTACCTCCCAAACCTATGGAAAAAACTGGACCCTTGAATTCAAAAACTAATAGGACACCTAAATCATTCCAATGCCAAAAGACCTTCTTTAAGAGACATTATATTAAAATGTAAAAAGTTAATGACAGAGAAAGAATTCTCATCACAGCCAAGGGGGGAAACTGTAACCTACAAAGGAAGTCCCATTAGATTATCATCAGATTTACAGTTCTGATGAAATATTCAAAATATTGAAAGAGAGAAATCACAAGTCAAGAATAATAGATCCAGACAAGTTATCCATTAGATATAAAGGAGAGATAAATATTTTCCCAGACAAACAAAAGCTGAGGAAATTTACTGCTACAAGACATGCATTACAAGAAATGTTGAAAAGAGCTCTTATACCTGAACCAAAATGACACAAGCAAAAGATTGCAACACTATTTCAGAATAGGGAATTAAACAATAATAACCTAGTGGTTAAAAGGAGAAAGCATTTTTAAAAGACTATAACCTCTGCAATTTATAAACAAATGCACATAAAAAGGGATAATTTGTGACAACAAAATCATAAAAAGGAGATGGTGAAAAGGACAGAACTTACACAGATGAGTTAACATAAGCTGCACCTGGAAGACAAAGGACTATTGTATCTATGAGACATTTTACACAAACTTAGTGGTAAACACAAAACAAAATTCCAAAGCTGAGGAAAAAGTGTTTTTAAAAAAGGAAATGGAAAAAACATAAGAGAACACCACCAAACTAAAATAGCACACAGAAAAAGAAGAGGGGAAAAATGGATTATTACGAGATCCAAACAACAATAAAGTTGAGAACTAAAAGTAATTTTTATATGATTTTGAAATTTCAGACCAAAATTTTGAATTTCTGGACTTTTTTTAGGTGAATGACCCATGGGTCCTTCAACTCTAACATTTGCCAAATTTAACTCATTAGCTTTCCATGCAAATTTGCTCCTATTGCATTCCAAACTAAAACCTTGAAAACATTTTCAGTTTCTTTCCTTCTCTCCCTGTTATGAGGCAATCCATCACAGTAAAGATTTTCTCCCTGAAGTCATCTTCAAAATCAGAATGCATTCTTGGGGGACCCAAGATGGCTGCAGAGAATCTGGAAGCTCTGTCCACTTGCTCCCAGACCCAGACTGGTCTTGCAGCTAAACCACAGAGCAATCAACTCAAAAATCCAGCTGAGAGTGAGTGAGAGCTTGAGTGAGTGACTGTGTATGCAGACAAATGCGCAGGGTGTGTGTGTAAGAGGGCAAGAGTCTGCCCACCTGCAGGAAACTAAGAGCAGGCAGTCCGGGCTTTTGTGGTGAAGCAACTGCTGCCGCCACTGCCCAACCCAGCACTTCCAGCTGTGCAGATTTGGGGCAGGAGCCACTTTGAAGAATTAAAAATATCCCCCTCTGGAAGAAACCTCCAGAGTGCCTGCACCTCGGTGCCCAGATGTGTCTCTGTGCCCTCCACCCTGGCAAGGCCATGCACCCCACCACATCCAGGAGCCAGTATCTGGGGACTGCAGTAATTACTGGGGGAGGGGCTGTCACCTCCCTGATACTGGGCACTATGGGCAGTGTGAATGGGAAGAAATCTGACTGAGGAGGCTGCAGTTAAGCTCATGAGCTTAGAGCTCTGGGGGCAAAGAGAGAATGCCAGGGTGGTGCTGGCTGCAGGAATAGTGTGGCTGGAACAGGCCTGCCTGAGGCTGAGAATCAGTGGAAAGAGGGGTGAGAGCAATCCACCACTGCCCCGTTTATAGTAGCACTGCAGGACTCTTCCCAGCGCCATCTGGGAGAGGTCCAGAGAGAAATATTATCTAAAACTTTTGGGGGTTCTGGCAGGCTGTGGTCAGCCCTGACTGTGAGAGATTCTGGGCTTTTTGTGGGGTGCTCACGGAGAACAGGTGCCCCAGGGCCTGATGCTATAGTATATTAAAACACAAAACTGTTTTAAAAGAGGATCTGTGGCAAGGCTCATGACTCAGCAGGGACCATGTGATCATGTGCGCTTGTGCACACATGTGCACAGCAGTTCTGCAAACAGAGCACAGTGGGATAGTCACACTGAAGGCACTTTGGGACCTGATCCAGCATGGCTGGCAAGCAGGAGACTGTGCAAAGTGGAAAGTTCTGACTCAAGTCTCCTGCTAGAATAGCAGGATGGGGACTAGATGACCAGGAGCTGAATGCTTGAGATTCACTGCAACCACGCAGGACCCCTCACAGGCAGCATGCCTAATCCCTACCTTCATGATTACAGGCTCTGCAGATCAGTGAGGCCAGGCTCAGGAGTCACCTGTTGGGCATATATTCACAGGGGAAAGCTAAAATCTCTGAAAGGGCCCTTTCTACCAGACACTAGGAGCTACACTGTTCCTCGGGCCCTGATCCACTGAAATCAGCAGAGCAGAGAGATCAGAGGCAAGAAGAGGTGTTCAGGGCCCCACTTAGCCTCTGCACCTAGACAGAGCTGCTGTCTGTGCCAAGCAGGAAAGAGCTGCCCCTTCTACACAGATAGGCCCCTCACAGGAAACAGACAGCTAATTCACCAGAAACCATACAGTACTGGAAAGAATCTGAGACAGACCAAGTTGTGTGGTGAGGGACCTGGTACACTCCCACCATCTTCCCTGAAAACTGAACAGGGCCCCTTGGGGGTGACCCAGGGTTCCCACTCTCCAGATCTCTCCAGAGGACCCCTCTGGAGAAAGGGAGAAAGTACTGGCAGTCCTCTTGGGTCATTACATGAACCATTCCTGGGCCCTGGGATGATGGAGAGCTAGAGGGCAGAACAGTGGGGGCCAGCCAAATATGAAGGAGACAGCCACAGACTGTGGCTAGCTTGTAGTCTCCAACAGGCTATTTAGGGCCAGCCTATGACACCATCTGACATTACCAGGAGCAGACAGTGCATAAGTACAACAGTATACAAGACATGGTGGGCAGTCTGACTCTCAGTCAGCTGGAGGGAAGAACCCACCAAAGAATGATTCAACAACAACCAAAACTCAAAACAAGAGAGCCCAAATAAACAGCATAAAGGGCATCCTAAGAGCATCAAGTTCAGGAGCTCAAGGAGACTGGACCACTGAAACACACAGGTCTCCTACCAGAGAAGGGCATACCACAATGTAAGGGAATCTAAGCAGATAAATATAACAAGCAAAAAAAAAAAAAAAAGAAGTAAGAAGAAGGAGAGGAAGAAGAAGAGAGAAGAAGAACAACAACAGAACATGAACAAGAACAAGAAGAATCACCTAAAATGGGGAGAAAAAGACACAACTCCCCATTGAAAAGAAAGGAGGAATCCCCAGGAGTACTAAATGAAATTAAGGCAAGCAATCTATCAGACATTGAGTTCAGGATGAGTTCAAAATAACGGTTATAAGGATGCTAAAGAAAGTCAGTGAGAACTCCAAGGAACTCCATGGAAGATCCAAGGAACTTACTGGGAACTATATCACATGAAAAATGACATAGGAACTATCAATAAGAGCCAGAAGGAAAGGAAGAATACAATTTCTGAAGTGAAGAATACACTAGAATACATTAAAAGCAGGCTAGATGAAGCAGAAGATTGAATCAGAGAGATGGAAGAAAGAGAGATGGAGAGATGGTAGAAAAAAACCTCCTAGACAAAACAATGAAATGAAAAAATATTCAAAAAGAACAAGGAGGGTTTAATGGAGCTGCAGGACAATGGGACATGTAGCAACATTTGTATCATAGGGATACCAGGAAGAGAAGAGGAGCAAGGGATAGAAAACCTGTTTGAAAAAGTAATAACAGAAAACTTCCTTAACTCGATGAGAGATAAAGTCACACAAGTCCAAGAAGCACAGAGAGTCCCAATCAAGATGAACCCAAAGAGGCCCACTCCAAGATACATCATAATTAAAGTAGCAAAATTTAAATACAAAGAGAGAATCTAAAAGGCAGCAAAGGGAGAAACAGCTAGTAAAATACAAGGCAGCTCCAATAAGGTTGCCAGGGAATTTCTCAACAGAAACACTACAAGCCAGAAGGGAATGGCAAGAAATAGTCCAAGTAATGAAAAGCAAAGGCTTGCAACCAAGACTACTCCACCCAGAGAGGCTCTCAAAATGGAAGGTGAAATAAGGAGTTTCCCAGACCAAAAAAAAAAAGCTAAAAGAATACACCTCCACTAAACCAGCATTTCAAGAGATGCCAAAGGGACTGCTTTAAGACGATGAAGAAAAAAGCATGAGAGAGAGAGGAACACAGATATAAAGGGGAAAACGGCAATGAGTAAGTACCTATCAATAATAACCTTAAATGTAAATGGATTAAATGTTCCATTCCAAAGACATAGCGGGTACAGCCAAATTGCTCTTGTCCAAAGGAGAGGAATATTACAAGCTTCAACACAGTGTAGAATGAAGAATCTAAAAGGACAGATTGGAGTGCTATGGCCACCAAGGGTCCAGGATGTGCCTACGGAGAAACAGAAGCTATTTTCTGCTTAAACTGAAAATGTCACCTGCATTATTAAGCCTCCTAGAAGCATAAACAAGATCTTAGTTGCTTGAATTTAACCTTCTCAAATCTGCCCTAACAAGAGAGAAGAAAGGAGAGAGGAAGGGAGATATAAAAATATCAATGTGAGAAAGAACGTCAATTGATTGCCTCTTATATGTGCCTGAACTGGGGATCATATGTTCCTGGATCAGGGATTGAACTTGTAACCTAGATTTCTGTTGAGTAACTGGTAACTGTTGAAAGGCCTTAAGAGCAAAGCCAAGGTTTCCAGAGGAAGGAGAAATTCTGCCCGTGTGTTGTGGCTTCAGTTCCTGCCCAGGCATTTCCAGCCTCATCTTCCCGACAGCCTGCCCTGAGGATTTCAGACCTGCAAGGCTCCACAACTGCTGAAGCCAATTCCTTGAAATAGATCTCTCTCTCTCTCCACAGACATACACACACACGAGCATGTATATATCATATTGGTTGTGTTTCTCTAGTAGAACTCAGACTGCTAAACCTCTGAAACTAGTAAACAAGACTAGAAACTAGTGCTCAGTTCCCTCTTCTCTATGAAAACACTCCCTTTGAAGAGCTTAACTTTTTAAAATTGGCCCCCCACATCTGAGGTTATATTTACTATGCTACTTTAAACCTCTCCTTTCTTACTTGTGTAATTCCTTCATTTCTTAGTAGTCCCAAATTTAATAAAGTACCTTGCACAAAAAAAAGAGACATAGGGTAGCTGAATCAATAAGAAAACGTGATCTGCATATATGCTGTCTACAAGAGACCCACCTCAGAACAAAAGATCTACACAGACTGAACATGAAGGAATGGAAAAGATATCCCAAGCAAATGAACATGAAAAGAAAACCTGTTGTAGCAATACTTATATCAGAAATATTAGAGAAAATCATAAAAAGAGACACAGAAGGTTACTACATAATACTTAAAGGAATAATCCATCATGAAGACATCACCCATGTAAGCATATATGCACCCAACATAGGAGTATCTAAACACAGAGTCCAACAGAAGTAATGCCATTGAGTGTTGTTGGTAGGGTACATGAATGTCTCATCAAGCTGGACAGCAATTTGAACATTTTACCTAAAATGTCATATGGTATATTTGAGTGTGATATTGTTATGTTACAGAATTACATGTGTATAATTTTATAATAAATGATTTTTATGTAATAAAAAAGGGTCATTATTTGTGCCATACCCTGTATAAGGTAAATCTTGGAGCACTTCAAGAAAGATATTGACAGCAACACAGTCCTCATAGGGGATTTTAACACCCCACTGTCAAAATGGACAGATCTTCCAAGCAAAATATCAACAAAGATATTGTGTCATTGAATGACACTCTAGATCAAATGGACTTAATTGATATATACAGAACTTCCACCCCAAATAAGCAAAATATATACTCTTTTCAAATGCACATGGAACATTTTCAAAGATAGATCACATGGGAGGACACAAAACAAGCCTCAACAAATTCAAGAAAATTGAAACCATATCAAGCATTTTCTCAGATCACAATGGCTTGAAACTAGAAACCAACCTTGATGAAAACACTCAAAAATATATAAATACATGGAGACTGAATAACATACTACTAAATAATGAAGGGCTTAACAATGAGATCAAAGAAGAAATAAAAAAATCTGAAAACAAATGAAAATGAATACACAAAAGTCCAAAACCTATGGGACACAGCAAAGGTAGTCCTGAGAGGGAAGTCCATAGCAATAGAGGCCTACCTAAAAAACATAGAAAATCTTAAATACACAACCTACACCTACTAGAACCAAAACAACAACAACAAAAGCCCAGAGCAAGTAGAAGGGAGGAAATAATCAAGATCAGAACAGAATTAAATGACAGAGACAAAAAAAAAATCAAAGTATCAATAAGTCCAACTGCTGGTTTATTGAAAAAAAAATTGACAAACATTTAACCAGACTCATGAGCAAAAAAAGACAGAGGACACAAATAAATAAAATCAGAAATAAAAGAGAAGTAACAATTGATACCACAGAAATATGAAGGATTGTAAGAAATTAACACAATTATAAACCAAGAAATTGGACAACCTGGGTGAAATGTGTATATTTCTTGCAACATATAATCTTCCAAAAGTGATTCAAGAAGAAGCGGAAAGCCTGAATAAACTGGTAACAGCTAGTGAAATTGATGTAGTAATCAAAAAACTCCTGGCACACAAAAGCCCTGGACTGAATGACTTCACAGGCAAATTTTACCAAACATTTAAAGAAAAAACTAACTCCAATCCTATTCAAACAATTTCAAAAAATTTAAGAAGAGGAAAGACTCCCCAACTCTTTATGAGGCCAGTATTATCCTATTCCAAAACCAAATAGAGATACAATAAAGAAAGAAAACTACAGACCAATATCTCTGATGAAGATAGATACTAAAATCCTCAAGGGAGATTGGAAAACCAGATCCAGCAATACATTAAAAAAAATCATACACTATAATCAAGTGGGACTCATCCCAGAGATGATTTGTAAATATTCACAAATCAATAAATGTAATATACCACATAAATGAAAGACAAAGATCACATGATCATATCAATAGATGCTGAAAAAGCACTTGATAAGATCCAGCACCCATCTATGATAAAAACACTCAGCAAAGTGGAAATAGGGGGAGCATATGAAAACCAATAAAGGCCATATATGAGAGACCTACAGCCAACATCATACTCAGTGGGCAAAAAATAAAAGATTTCTCCTTAAGATCAGGAATAAGACAAGGGTGTCTACTTTCATCATTTTTATTCAACATAGTATTGGAAGTGCTAGCCAGAGTTATCAGAGAAGAAAAATGAAAGACATCCAAATCTGAAAGAAGGAAGTAAAACTGTCATTGTTTGTAGATGATATGATAGTGTACATAGAGAACCCTGTAGAGTCCACCAAAAAACCACTCAACTTAATAAGTGAACTTGGCAAAATAGCGGGATACAAAGTCAATATTCAGAAATTGAAGGCATTTCTGCACACCAACAATGAAGTATCAAAAACAAACAAGAATGAAAATCCCATTTGCTATAGCAACAAGAAAAATAAAGCACCTAGGAATAAATTTAGCCAAGGAAGTAAATTCTGTTGTTTTCTGACTACAGGTAGTCAGAAACTTGTAGTCAGAAAACAACAGAACACTGAAGAAAGAAGTTAAGGAAGATATAAATGTATGGAAACATATACTGTGTTCATGTATTAGAAGAATCAACATCATTAAAATGTGCATACAACCCAAAGCAATCTACAGATTCAATGCAATCCCTATTAAAATACCAATGGCATATTTTACAGATAAAGAACAAATATTTCAAAAATTTATATGGAACAAAAATGACCCCAAATAGCCTCAAAATCTTGAGAAAGAAGAACAAAGTAGGAGGGATCACAATACCTGATATCAAACAATGCTACAAGGCCACTGTAATCAAAATAGTCTGGTACTGGCATAAGAACAGACACATAGATCAATGGAATAGAATAGAGAACCCAGAAATAAACCCAATTCTCTATGGTAAACTAATATTTGACAAAGGGAACAGGAACATAATAGAGTAAAAATAGTCTTTTCAACAAATGGTGTTGGTTGGGAGATCTGGACAGGTACATGCAAAATCATGAAACTAAACCACAATCTTACACCATACACCAGAATAAATTCAAGATGGATAAAATACTTAAATGTAAGTTGTGACACCATAAAAGTCCTAGAGGAGAACATAGGCAGGAAAATTTCAGGTATTCCACATAGCAATATTTTCACCAATATGTCCCCTAGAGCAAGGGACATAAAGGAAAGAATAAACAAATGGGACTTCATCAAAATAAAAAGCTTCTCCATGAAATCTTTTTTTTTTTCCATGACTAAAGAAAACATCAGTAAAATCAAAAGGGAACCAAATGTATGGGAAAATATATTTGCCAATGATGCCTTGGACAAGGGTTTGATCTCCAAAATATACAAATAACTCACATGATTCTATACCAGGAAGACAAACAATCCAATTAAAAAATGGTCAAAGTACCTGAGCACACACTTCTCCAAGGAGGACATACAGAGTGTCCAGAGACATATGAAAGGATGCTCAGCATCACTAGCCATCAGAGAGATGCAAATTAAAACCACAATGGGATACCACTTCACACTGGTCAGAATGGCCATCATTAACAAAACAGCAAACAACAAGTGCTGGTGAGGTTGTGGAGAAGAGGGAACCCAAGCACACTGTTGGTAGGAATGCAGACTGGTGCAGCCACTGTAGAAACGTCCTCAAAAAAAAAAACTAAACTAAAAATGGAACTGCCTGTTGATCTAGTGTTTACTGCTGGGATTATAACCTGAAACACCAATCCAAAAGAACTGATGCACCCCTATGTTCATAGCAGCATTATTTACAATAGCCAAGTCCTGGAAACTTCATAAGTGCCCATCTATAAATGAGTAGATCAAAAAAACTGATACATTTACACAATGGAATACTATGCAGCAGATAGAAAGAAGGAGCTCCTACCCTTTGCAACAGCATGGATGGAACTGGAGAGCATTATGTTAAGTGAAATAAGCCAGTTGGTGGAAGACAAATACCATATGACCTCACCTATAAGTGGAACCTAATCAACAAAACAAACAAATGAAGGAAAAAGAACTAGAGACATGGAAATAAAGAACACACTAACAGTGACCAGAGTGGAACAGGGAGGGGGCTAATGGGGGAAAGAAGGGAAAGGGTCAAGTCAAAGAACATGTATAAAGGATCCATGGATAAGGGCAATGGAGTGGGATTGTCTTTGAGGGCAGTGATTGGACAAATCAGGGCAGAGCAACAGGGTAGGGGCAGGAATTTGGACAATTGTTACTCAACAACAATAAAAAAATCTCTTTAGTAGAGGTAGCACATTGATTTTTGATGATCAAACCAATTACATTCTTGGAATAAACTGTATTTTTAAAAAATTGTATTACTCTTTTTATATATTGTTTAGTTTTATTTGCTCCTACTTGTTAAGGAATTTTGTGTTTATACTGATAAGATAGAGCTCTGTAATTTCCTTTTTTGTAATGCTATGATAAATTTTTGGTATTAGGAATATTCTGGCTTCATAAAGAAAGTTAGAAAATGATCTCCCTTCCTCTACAGTCAGAAAAAGTATGTGTAGGATTGGTGATACTTTTCATTAAATATTGTGTTGAATTCACAAGTGTAAACATCTATGTCTATGGTTTTCATTTTTGGAAGGATTTAAAAAAATTCAGTTCAAGCTGGCCCTTGAACAACACAGGTTTTAACTGTGTGGGTCTCCTTACTTATATGTGGATTTGTTCTTTTTCTCTTTTTCCTTTTCATTGAATTTATTGTGGTGACATTGGTCAAAAAACTTATACAGGTTTCAGTTGCACAATTCTATAACACATCATCTGTACACTGTAATGTGTGTTCACCACCCCAAGTCAAGTCTTCACTTGTGATAATTTATCCTACATATACCCTCCTCACCGCCCCCTACCCACAATCACCATGCTGTTGTTCATGTCCATGACATGGATTTTTTCAATAAATATAAAGTTATCCCTCTGTAACCCCAGGATTCACATCTGTGGATTCAACCAACCATGCATGGAAAATAGAATTTTGTGTCTGAGAATCCCAGGTATTTGAGGACCAGTTTAAATATGAATTTTTGAATGCATGGTGGGTGTCAGCCACCATAACTCCCATCCCCTGTGTTGTTCAAAGATCAATTGTACTTTGATACATATATTGCTATTCAGATTTTCTCTGTCTTCTTGTGTCAGTTGTGATGAGTTTTATTTTTCAGGAAATTCATTTCTTTTATATATAAGATACCAAAATCTGGGTATAAAGTTGCTCACAGTATTATATTTTATCCTTTTAATTCTTTACAATTTGAGATGACAGTGCATTTTTAATTCCTGGTATTGATGATTTATGATTTTTTTCTTAATCAGTCTGGCTAAGAGTTTATTTTTTATGGTCTTTTCAAAGAATCAGCTTTTAGCTAAACTCCATTTTCAGGTGTTTTGCTTATTTCCTTCTTACTACTTACTTTCTTTAGAATTAATTTGCTCTTCCTTTTCTCGATTCTTAAGGTGCAAATTAGGTCATTTATTTTAGATCTTGTTTGAAAGAAGGTGAAGGGATTGGTCAATGAACATATATGAAGGACCCAAGGACACAGACAATGGGGTCAGGATTGACTAGGGAAGTGGGAGGGAGCAGGCCAGGCAGAGGGAGGTGAAGGAAGAAATAATTGGAACAACTGTAACAGCATAAACAATAAAACATAAAAAATGAGACATTGTCAACCAAATACAATGTGTGGGTTTTTAGAATCTTGACTTCAACAAAATAACTGTAAAAATATATTTTTGAGACAATCACAGAAATTTAATATGGATTGAGTATTATATGATGGTAAGAAATTGTTTTTCATTGTGTTGGGTATCATAATGACGTTGTTTTATATTATAGAAACAAAGGCTATGTATTAGATACACATATCGAAGTTTCTACAGGTGAAATTATATAATGTTTGAGATTTGCTTTAAATTTCTTCTTTTGCAAAAGAAATATTATGAATAGGTGAGTAAGAGCAGCAGAATGTTGATAATTGTTGAAAACCAGTGATGAGTACATGGAAGTACTATCTAATTTTGAATATGTTTAATTTTTCTATAATGGTTTCTTTGTTTTATTTTTAAATCAGAGGACTTGCATTCCAAAAGTAGAAGGTAAGCAATGCACAAGGTGTTAGTTAAGTTTTTTTTTTTAATCTTTGGATTTCAGCAATTTTATTGTGATTTGCTTAAGCATGATTTTCTTTGAATTTATCCTGTTTGGGTTTGCTGTACTTTCAAATCAATAAATCTATCTTTCATCACATTTGGGAACTTTTATGGCCACAATTTTTTAAAAAATATATTTTGTCTCCAAATCTTTCCCTGCTATTACTGTGACTATACTTCCATGTGGTATAGACCATTTAAAAAAATTGTCTGACAGGATCTTGAAGCTCTGCTAATTTCACTTAGTTTCATTATTCTCTGTTTTCCTATTGGTCTATGTTCACGTTCACTGATTCCTCTGACTTCTATCCAGTGACATATTTCTTTCAGATATTGTATTTTTTTCAGATATTGTATTTTTCAGCTTAAAATTTTCCATGTAGTTATTTTTTAAATTTCTATTTCTCTACTGAGAAATTCTATTTTTTATTTATTTTAGTGTATTTCATATTACCTCATGGAGATTAGTTATAATAGCTTCTTTAAAGTCTTTTAGAATTACAAAATCTGTATGATATAGATTTTCTGCTTGGAATCTATAGATTATATTCATCCTTTAGAACTGGTCACATTTTCTTGTTCCTTTACATGATGAATAATTTTACATTGTATTTTAGACTTCTTGACTCTCATGCTATGTCCTTGGTCCTATTATAATCTTGTAAGAATATTTAGTTTATTTTTTTTTTTGAAGGCAATTGACTGTTAGGTCAAAATTGTAAGTTTTGGAAGGATTCAAGTTGGTGCTGCAGTAGGTAGAAGCTATACTTACCTTCTCTCAGGATTAAACTGGGGTTACAACTAAAATATAGAGCAATCAACCTGAATAGCCAACTGAAGACTAGCTGAAGAAGAGTCTTATAACAAGGATTTACAGAAGCCACATAGAGACAGAAAAGAAGTAGAGATACCTACTACCATGGGTGGTAGGTGAAATTCCAGGCTATCTCAGCTGCAGGGGTTCCCCTTGAGAAGTGTGGGATCTCAACTCTATACTAGACTCCCCAGCCCAGAGCATGAGAGCTGGGAAGAGGCAACCACGTGACATCTGACTGTGAAAATCAGTAGGGATTCTAGCTGCCAGGAAGTGATGGCAGTGAGCTAGGGGCACAGGCACCCTCTTAAAGAACCAACACACAAAATATCATTCATAGCCACTCATTCTGGGCTCCAGAGGATGGAAGACAGAGTGAACTAGTATTGTGTGAAGAGAGACTGGGGTTTGTGGCTCTGGGGAGAGAGCAGAGGGATAGCCACCAGGACCCCTATGTGTTGAGTCATTCTGCTGCATCACAGATGGCATCTTTCTTGGGTGGAGCTTGCCCCTCCATGTAGAATCAACCTGAGGAAATGCAGTAGTCTGACACTCTGGACTCCTGGTCACCCCACCCTGTAGAACTCACTCCCTGCTGAGGAGTTAGCTGCCTAGACTGGAGTGTACAGGTCTGAGCAGACTCAGGGGTTATCAGTGCCTGAATTGTGTGGCTTTGGGGTGGAGCCCACACCCCTCACCTCCCCCTTGCTTGACCAGCACTTTCTACTCTCTTGACTCCTAGTATCCCCACACAGCTGAGACTGACTCCTAATAGACTTTGGGAAAAACAATTGAGTGACTGTAGGATGGTAGAACTTTTTCCCTCACATGCCAACCAGTGCAGAGCCTTTCATTCACACAGCTAAGTCCTGGTCTTTTGGGGCCCAAATAGACTCTACTGGCCTCATCCTGATGAGACCCTACGACCCCTGCCTCAAAGTTGTGTGAACATCCAGCAGGTGGCAACTAGACTTGGTATACCCTGGAACATTTGCTGAATGGTCTTGGACCCAGTACTGGCATCAAGTTTAAATCTGTATCAATTTGGTGAACACCACTCATCCCTATGGTTACTCACTGAGAACCTTCTTCATCCAACTCATGAACTACCACAGTCTCTTTCTGTGACTAGGCCTAACAGGCAGCCCAGAAGGTAGAGGCAAAAACTGAAACCATTTCCCTTAAGACAGGGATGTCTGCTTTCACCACTCTTATTTAACATATTATTGGAAGTCCTAGCCATTGCCATCAGACAAGTAGAAGAAATAAATACATCCAGATTGGAAAGAAAGAAGTAAAACTTTCATTATTTGCAGATGACACAATATTGTATATAGAGAACCCTAAATACTCCACCAAAAAACTACTAGAACTACTAAATGAATTCAGTAAAGTAGCAGAATACAGAACAAATATCCAGAAATAACTTGAATTTCTATACACTAACAATGAACTATCAGAAAAGGAAGCTAAAAAACCAATTTCATTTACAATTGAATCAAAAATTAAATACCAAGGAATAAATTTAGCCAAGAACATAAAAGACCTGTACTTGGAAAATCATAAGACAATGAAGAAAAAAATGGAAGAGGATACAAATAAGCAAAAGCATATACTGTGTTCACGGATAGAAAGACTTAACATCATTAAAATATCTATACTACTCAAAACAATCTATAGGTTCAACATAATTCCTATCAAGATACTAATGGCATATTTCACAGACCTATGCCAAATATTCCAAAAATTTATATGGAACAACAAAGGCCCCAACTAGCCACAGCAATCTTGAGAAAGAAGAACAAAGTGGAGGTATCACACTACCTGATATCAAACAATACTTCAAGGCCATAGTAATCAAAACAGCATGGTATTGGCATAAAAATAGACACAAATATCAATGGAAGAGAATAGAGAGGCCAGAAATAAACCCATACCATTATGGTCAATTGATATTTGACAAATGAGGCAAGAACATTCAATAAGGTAAAGATAGTCTATTCATAATGGTGTTGGATATAATTGGACAAATATCATGCAAAAAGAAAAAGAAAGAAACTAGACCATGTACTTATACCATACCCAATAAACAGAAAATGGTTTAAAGACTTAAATGTTAGAATCAAAACCATAACGTTCCAAGAGAAAATATAGGCAGTAAAATCTAAGACATTTCTCCTAGTGACATTTTTTTTGCCTGATATATCTCTTTGGTCAAGGGAAATACAAGAAAAATTAAACAAGACTACATCAAACTAAATTTTCTTGCACAGCAATGAAAACCATCAACAAAATGAAAAGACAGGAGGGGCAAGATGGCAGCAGAGTAGATGAGTTTATTTCCCACTGCCTCCTAGAACCAAGCTGAAAATAAAAATACAGAGGTAATATGTCCACCAAAAATTAATAACTGAGGACTACCTGAGGTGATTCTTAACCAAACTTGGGTGGAAACCACCTCATGACTGGTAGAAAAGGCAGGAACACAGAAATGGCCGACACTACTTAAACAAGTGGGGGCCAGCAATAATATCACAGTTGGTGGCTGAGATGACCACATGGCTGAGGGAACTTCTCTTGGACAGGAGTGAGACCTGGACTTCAGACTGGACTCCCATGCACAGAGTGACAGTGTGCACCTACCTACACAGCAGTGAAAGGCCATGTTTTTTTTCTTTGTTCTTGTTTTGTTTTTCTGTTTTTTATTTGTTTGTTTTTTCCCACCAGAGAAAGACAGAGCCTGCTGGAGACAAAGCCACCTTTTTTTTCTCTTTCCTTTTTTTGTTTTGTTTTAAGGAGCCAACACCCAGGTTTCATGTTCCTGGCCACTCAACTTTGGCTCAGGTGAAGGGAAGGAAGCATGGTTTGCAGTCATGTGAGGAGACTCTGGAGCAGGAGCCTTGGGGGAGAAGCACTGGGGAGTGGCTGTGTGTTCCAGGTGCTGGGGTAAAACACCATACTATAGCAGCAATTTTTCTTGAGAAAAAAACAAGCCTTTCCCAAGGGAAAAGTAATGACCTCACCCCATGAGAAAACCACTTGCCCCAAATCTCACTTGACACACCCTTTGAAATCCTACTTGCCCCACCCAGCATCTTTCTTACTTTCCCTCAACCCACATCTTATCCCCTACCAAGGAGACAACAACACAGGTGGACTCAGGAGTGTTACAGACGGGCTCTAGGGCACAGGCATTCCATACACTCTCCCTGGAACCAGACTGGTGCTTCTCTCTCACTGGAGAGCCTAGGAATGCCATGAGACCAAACTCTGGGCTCTAGAGGCCTCACCTGCTACTCTACTAGGAGCATTGCATGCCAAGTTCAGGGAAATAATTGGGGACAAACTCAGACATGTAAACATATACACCATTTTCTCTGAAGTCTGAACAGAACCTCCCACAGGAGATCCAGAATTCCCATCCTCCCATTTCCACCAGAAACCCTCTCAGAAACAGACTGGTGAGCAGCTAGACTTAGACTAACAGCAGAACTGCAGGCAGAGAAAGTAGAAGTAGTACCTGTGGTGATTTCTGTCATTAGTTGACCCACCCCTGGGCCTTGTGCTGATAAAAAGCCAGCAGGGCCACACACTGAGAATTACCCTAGGACACAGCCAAGCCTGAAGGAGAGAGCCACAGACTATGAATTGCTTGAGCTTCGAATAGGCATCTGACATTGCCTTACACCAGCTTCAGAACACCAGAGTTGTATTCAGAAAGAGAAGCCAGCATACAAACACTAAACTCTGCTGAGAAAAATTCCACCTTGTTCTTTTACGTTATTTGCATTATTTTTGCTCTCATATAGCCTTTTAACATTTTCTCTTTTTCTTCAATTTTCACTGTTTTTTCACTATGTTTTTATTTCAAATCTCATATTTTACTGTCCTTTTTCTTTACTCCATTTTGCCTTCTTCCTTCTCTTTCACATTTTCATTTTAAATTTTATCTTTTCCCTTTCTTAACTTTGTTTGTACTCCTTAATCTTATTATTTCTCCTCCTTCTATCCTCTCAAAATAATTTTCTTCCCTTTAGTCATCTCAAATTCTTTCTTTCTTATATTATTCTCCTTTTTCCCCACTTTTAATGATCTTTTTCATTAATATTACTGTTGTTGTTGGGGGGTATTTTGCTGGTGTGGGTGTTGTTTTCTGTGTTGTTTTGTTTTATTTTGTTCTGTCATAATCTGTACACAGCATACAAGATGTGGAGGGAGTAGAGACTTTCAGTCAGCAAGCTGAAAGGGAGAGCCTACCAATGAATGAGCCCAAAACAATGAAAATCCAAATAAAATGGGAGACACCACATAAACTGCATAAAGGGCATCCCTAGAGCAACCAGTGCAGGACACAAAGGAGAATGCATTACTGAGTCGCATAGGACTCCTACTCCAGAAGTCCAGCCCATGAAGACATGGTGTCAAAGCAGATCAGTCTAATGCATAAAAACAAGAAAAAAAATCACCTAAAATGGGGAGGCAAAGAAACAATGCCCAGTTGAAAGAAAAGGAGGAATTCCCAGAAAAAGAGCTAAATGAAATTGAGCCAAGCAATTTATCAGACACACATTTCAAAGTAATGGTTATAAAGATGCTCAAAGAACTTAGTGAAAACTATAAGGAACTTTATGGGAGCAATAAGGAACTTAGTGGGAACTACACCACCATGAAAAAGGACATAGAACCCATGAAATAGAACCAGGTAAAAATGAAGAATACAATATCTGAAATGAAGAATACACTAGAAAGAACTAAAAGCAGGCTAGACAAAGCAGATGATGGAATCAATGAGTTGGAAGACAAAGTAGAAAAACATAGAGCAACAGATGAAAAAAATACTAAATAAGAAATGAGGATAGTTTAAGGGAGTTTTGGGACAACATGAAACATAAGAACATTTACATCATAGGGATATCAGAAAGAGAAAGGAATAAGAACCAGAAAATTTGTTTGAAAAAATAATGACAGAAATCTTCCCTAACTTGGTGAAGGAAAAAGTCATGCAAGATCAGGAAGCAGAGAGAGTCTCAATCAAATGAATCCAAAGAGACCTACACCAAGACACATGATAATTAAAATAGCAAGGTATAAAGACAGAGAGAGAATCTTAAAGGAAACAAGGGGGAAGCAGCTGGTAACATACAATGAAGCTCTGATAAGGCTAACAACTGATTTTTCAACAGAAACACTAAAGCCAGAAGGAACTGGCACAAAATATACCAAGTAATAAAAAACAAGGCCCTTACTCTATCCAGCAAGATCTCATTTAAAATGGAAGGCTAGTACTGAAGGCACAAGATGGTGGAGAAGTGGTTGGAAGCCACACTACCCTACTCCCAGGACCAATCTGGAATTACAACTAAATTGTGGAGAAAATCACCCAAACAAACAACTGAACAATAGTGAGAGAGAAGACTTATAACATTGGACAGACAGACAGAAGAATCAGCTTCAGCACAATCTAACCCATAAGGAGTGTGGTGGAGACTCGAGAAGGCTGGCTAGGTGCCTACAAGCAGCAGCACCAGAAAGATAATTAAGCAACTGGTTGGATCCCCCTGAGAAGTGTACGGTCTAAACCCTAAGTTGGGATCCCCAAACTAGAGCACCAGAGCCCAAAAAGTACACAGATAACAACCAGTGATGAAAAGCATCAGGGTTGCTCTCTGTCAGAGACGGATGACTGGACACACAAAGATCCATTTAAAGGGCCAGTACACAAATTTTCTTTAATTTTTAAAAGGTTTTATTTATTTTTAAACACAGGTGAATGGAGGGAAGAAAGGGGGAGAGAAGCATCAATGTGTGCCTCTCATGTGCTCCCTACTGGGGACCTGGCCCACAACCCAGGCATGTGCTCTGACTGGGAATTGAACCAGTGACCTTTTGGTCCATGGGCTGGTGCCCAATCCACTGAGTCACACCAGCCAGGGCCCAATGCACAAATCTTCATTTGTAGCCACTTACTCTGGCCTCTGGAATAGGTAGGGGCAGAGTGGGTGAGAGATGCCTGAAGAAATACTGGAGACAGAAGCTTTGGGGAGAGAGCTGAGAGAGTAGATTCCAGGATCCTGGTTCTGAGTCATCCCACATAAAGCAGCAGTCATCATGCTCAGGCAGACCACTCCCCTACAGGCAGTAGCAGCCTGAGGGGAAACAATAGCCCTGACCCCAGGAGGAACTTGACCCCTACTCTGTAGTGCTTAAGACTGACTGCTAAGTGCAGAGCAACTAGGTTAACAACTGAAGGAGTCAACCACAGACAGTATATCCTTGGAAAATGGGGACAGAGAGGACTAGAGACTCTTGAGGGGAGATTAGGGATGGAGGCTTTGGGGAGAGAACTGAGAGAGTAGCTGCTGGGATTCTGGTGCTGAGTGATCCCCCATTCAGCAGCAGCCATCAGGCTCAGGCAGACCACTCCCCTCCAGGTGGCAGCAGCCTGAGAGGAAGCAATAGCCCCAACCCAGGTGGGATTCTGCCCTGACCTATGGTGCTTAAGCCTGACTGCTGAGTGCAGAGTGACTAGATTAACAATGGAAGGAGACAGCCACAGACTGTAGATCCCTGGCAGTCTTGGAGCTGGCTGCCTAAGGTCAGATGGGGTCAACATCTGACATCACCAGAAGTGGATCCAGAAAGAAAAAACAGTGGTAAATACTAGAAGCTACTGAAATGAAATCCACTGTGGTCTTCTCCATGATTTGCAATATTTTCTTTCCTGTATAGCTTTTTAGCATTAATTTTGTGTCCATCAGATTTGTGCATATTAAGTTACTAGATGTTATACTATAATTTATTCCTCTCCCTTTTTATAACAGTCTTAAACTCTTTACACCTTTATTAATACTGGTTCATTTGCTATTCATAGTGGGATTGCAGGGAGGAGTTATTTTTGGAGATGTGGGTGTGTTTGCTGGGATTTGTGGTTTTGTTCTGGTTATGCACCTGCACAATAGCATACAAGATGTGGTGGGTGGAGTGACCCTCAGTCAACTAGCTGGAGGGAAGGACCCACCAAAGAACAACCCAACGACAATCAAAACCCAAAGACAAACACAGAACCAAAATAAAAGACAGCCCAAGACCAGCAAGCTTGGAAGATCAAGGAGACTACACCACTGAATCTCACAGGTCTCCTACCATGAAAGTTCACCCCACAAACTCAGGGAGTCAAAACAAATCAATTTAAGAAGCTGAGGCTAACAAGAAGAGTCTCACAAACAATGGGAAGACAAAGAAACAAACCCCAAATGAAAGGAAAGGAAGAATCCTCAGAAAGAATGCTAAATGAAATAGAGACAAGTCAACTATCAGATATTGAGTTCAAAACAACAGTTATAAGGAAGCTCAATGAGCTCACAAAGAATTACCAAAACTACAGGAAAACTACAATGAACTCACTGCAAACTACATCAGCATGAAAAAGGACATAGAAACCATCAACAAAAGCCAAGAAGAAATGAAGAATACAATTTCTGAACTGAAGAACACAGTAGAAGGAATCAAAAGCAGGTTAGATGAAGCTGAGGATGGAATCAGCGACCTGGAAAACAATGTAGAAAAACTCTCCAAAAGAGCAAGAAAAGGAAAAAAGACTGAAAAAGAATTAAGGGGGGTTAAAGGAACTGCAGGACAACATGAAACGTAATAATGTCCATACAATAGGGATAACCAGAAGGAGAAGAGGAAGAGCAAGGGATAGAAAACCTGTTTGAAAAAGTAGTAACAGAAAACTTCCTTAATTTGGTGAGAGAAAAAGCCACACAAACCCAGGAAACACAGAGAGTCCCAATCAAGAGGAACCGAAAGAAGCACACTGCAAGACACATCATAATTAAAGTGGGAAAATTCCAAGACAAAGAGAGAATGTTAAGGGCAGCAAGGGAGAAACAGGAAGTAACATACAAGGGAGTCCCGATAAAACTAGCAGCTAACTTCTCAATGGAAACACTAGAAGCCAGAAGGGAATGGCAACAAATATTCCAAATAATGAAAACCGAAGGCCTGCAACTAAGACTACTTTATCCAGGAAGGCTATCAATTAAAATGAAAGGTCAAATAAGGAGTTTCCTAGACAGAAAAAGGCTGAAAGAATACACCTCCACCAAAGCAGCACTGCAAGACATGCTAAAGGACTGCTTTAAGAAGAGGAAGAAAAGGAGTGAGTGAGAGAGAGGAATACAGGTAGAAAGGGGGGAAAATGAATAAGTACCTATCAATAATAACCTTAAATGTAAATGGATTAAATGCTCCAAACAAAACACACAGGGTAGCTGAATGGATAAGAAAACATGACCCACACATATGCTGCCTACAAGAGACTCACCTCAGAACAAAAGATCTACACAGACTGAAAGCGAAGGGTTGGAAAAAATATTCTCAGGAAATAAAAGCTGGGGTAGCAATACTTATATCAGACAAAACAGACTTTAAAACAAAGGCCATAAAAAGAGACACAGGGGAGTTCTGGCCAAGATGGAGGCATAGGTAGAAACCCTTTGTGTCCTTGCATGACCAAAAGGAGAATAACAACCAGTCTAAAATCAGTAAACAACCAGAAGTACCAGAAAATCAAACTGCACAGAACTCCAACAACCACGGAATTAAAGAAACAGCCAAAGAGAACAGACGGGTAAGGCAGCAGATAGAGATAACCTGCAGCCAGGCTGTGGACTGTGGGACCAGGGCTGGCTGAGAAACCGCAGTGAGGTGGTGGACAGTTTGGGTGAGGGGGGCAGGCTGACTTAGCGGAAAACTGAGACTCAGAACTTGCTGTGGACTACAGTGGTTGCCTCCTTGGGAGAAACTCCCAGTCTCACATGAAAGTTTGTTGAAAAGTGGGCTAGAGATGAGCAGGGGAGGTGCACGGTTCCCTCTCTGGCCTCTCCCCCACAAGCAGTGCTGCAGTGCAACAAGAAGGGTTGCACTGCAGGGGGCAGGATGGGGAGTGGAATACCTAAGGCTCTACCCCCTTACAACTTAACAGGGGCCCCAAACAAAGAAATAGGGGCAAAGTGAAAGAACAGAGCAGAACCTCAGAAAGAGAGCTAAGCAATAAGGAGATAGCCAAACTATCTGACAGAGAGTTCAAAGCCCTGGTAATCAAAATGCTCACAGACCTGATTGAGCTTGGTTGAAAAATGAAAAAAAAAAAAAAAAAAACAACAAATGAAGGATACCCAAAGTGAAACAAAGCAAAATATTCAGGGAACCAACAATGACAGGAAGGGAACCAGGACTCAAAGCAACGATTTGGAATAAAAGAAAGAAATAAACATCCATCCAGAAGAAAAGAAAAAAATGAGAATTAAAAAAAGTGAAGAGTTTTACAAACCTCTGGGACAACCTGAAACGTTCCAATTATATCTGAATTATAGTGGTGCCAGAAGGAGAAGAACAACAGGAAGAAATTGAAAACTTATTTGAACAAATAACGAAGGAGAACTTCCCCAATCTGGCAAAGGAAATAGACTTTCAGGAAGTCTGGAAGCCCAGAGAGTCCCAAAGAAGTTGGACCCAAAGAGGAACACACCAAGGCACATCATCATTAAGTTTCCCAAGATTAAAGATAAAGAGAAAATCCTAAAAGAAGCAAGGGGAAAGGAGAGAATTACCTACAAAGGGGTGTCCATTAGGCTATCAGCTGATTTCTCAAAAGAAACCTTGCAGGCAAGAAGGGACTGGAAAGAAGTATTTGAAGTCATAAAAGGCAAGGACCTACATTCAAGATTGCTCTATCTAGCAAAGCTATCATTTAGAATGGAAGGGCAGATAAAGTGCTTCCCAGATAAGGTCAAGTTAAAGGTGTTTCATCATCACTGAGCCATTATTATATGAAATGTTAAAGGGATTCAGCTAAGAAAAAGAAGATCAAAAATATGAACAGTAAAATGACAACAAACTCCCAACTATCAACAAATGAACCTAAAAAAATAAAAGAAAGAAAAACAATGAAAACAAAAACTAAGCAAACAACTAGAACAGGAGTAGAATCAGAGAAATGGAGATCACAGGAAGGGTTTTCAGTGGGGAGGGGGAAGGGAAGAATGGGGGAAAGGTACTGGGAAGAAGAAGCATAATTGGTAGGCATTAAATAGACGGGGAGAGGTAAAATAATGGTACAGGAAACAGAGAACTCAACTTATATGTATAACCCATGGACATGAACTAAGGGGAGGGGAATGCTGGAGGATTGGGAGATGCACGGTGGAGCCGGGATAAAAGGAGAAAATTTGGGAAAATTGTACTAGCATAATCAATAAAATATACTTAAAAAAAGAGACACAGATTGAGAACAATGAATTTTCTGCCACATGGGAGATAGCCAATATACTCAAAACATTCAAATCAATAAAGTTATTGGTGAAAATGAAAAAAAGGGACACAGAAAGACATTTAATAATACTCAAGGGAAGAATCTATCAAGAAGACATAAGCATTATGAACATATATGCACCCGACATAGGAGCGCCCAAATACATAAGGAAAATCTTGGAGGACTTCAAGAAAGATATAGACAGCCACACAATTATAGTAGGGGATTTTAACACCCCACTGTCAAAAATGGATAGATCTTCCAAACAAAATATCAACAAGGATATTGTAGCATTGAACAATGCCCCAGATCAAATGGACTAAACTCCTCTTTAAAGTTTAATTTAATTAATCATTTAACTTAGCAGACATTAAGGATCCAAGTAACCAAAGGATATTGGAAGACCCTTTTCTTAAAAGTTCACTCAGAATCTCATCCCATTTACCTCTGGTTAAACCACTTGTTTTTAACAATCACGTTTAGATTACTCTGAAGATTTCATGAGACTTGACAGTGGTTAACAATTATCTTGCTTTTGTAACAGCGATAACATGAGCTTTTTGATCAATAAACCCAGGTAGAATGCAAATGTTATGTTGTTATTATTTTATAGTTGTGATACTCTAAAGAGTCTGTTTTAACTAACTCAACAGCCTCAAACCAGTTTTTATTTAGTAAAGATTAATCCTAGGTCATGTACACTTGAAGAGCATTTGGATCATTATTTCTTTAATTCACATTAAACCATGTTTGTTTTTAAGCCACTTAAAGGGGGCTCCTTTACAACCTAATTTTGTGTTTACAAATTAATCCTGACCATACCATCCAGAGGCAGATAAACAACATATCTATAGCATACCTATACAGACATGCATAAACAGGTAAAGGAAGAGATCTTATAGCTTATATTTAACAATCATTAGCTTCTGTGTCCTAGGCTATAATACAAAATTCAAAAGAATAATTGGATCCAAATGATGTTTCTGGCCAATGAACTAAGTTAAGGTTATTTTTTTTCAAATGGCTTAATTTTTTCCATGCTGTAAGAATTTAATTAGAACTGTTTTAAAAGGTATCCTGTCTTCGAAAACTTTCTGAATCAATTAAAGAATGCATTTTGTTGTCTCTGAGAGGTTTAGGATCCTCTCTTTTAAGGGTGTCCCTTAAGTTGGAACTTCTGTGCACATAAGTTGGAGATCAGAACACACAGGAAACAGCCTAGGAAGGGCTAAATTTTCACAGGGACAGTTTTTCCTAAAGGGGAAAGAAGAAGAGGGTGCTGGAGGTGGGCCTGAGCTCAAAAGGGAAGAGGGGATGCAGAGGCCTCACAAACCATTTTACGTCTTTAATTGTTTGTTCATCTTGGTTAATTTAGAGTCCTGAATACATTCAGAAGCCTCAAGGTACCACCTAAAATAGGTATATCATTCAGTTAATTTTATTGAAGAGCCATGGTTTTCTAATTTAGTTTTGAGAAAAGCAAGTTTTGGTAGGTCAGAAATTCCCTGTGATGGCCAATTTAGCTGTGAATCATCCTGGCTTATCCTAAAGGGGTAGCTGATCAGCAGGAAAAAGCTTAGAACACGGGTTACCCATCTGCACTCACCTGATGAAGGCCTCCCTATGAGTGCCCTAAACGTGTGTCCTCACAAACCTGTATGAACAGGGTCTGGAGAGCTGCATGGGTCAATTCTGAGCCTATGGATGAAGTCTGAAGAGCTGTGTGATCAAACCTGAACCTGGATGAAGGGTCATTTCCCTGACGTACTCTGTGTAGATAAATGGAGACAGAAAAACAGAAAACTAAATCTCCAACTTGAAACCAAAAGGAGGTGGAGGCTGGGAGATGGAAGGAAGGAAGGAAGGGAGGGAGGGGGGAGGGAGGGAGGGAGGGAGGGAGGAAGGAAGGAAGGAAGGAAGGAAGGAAGGAAGGAAGGAAGGAAGGAAGGAAGGAAAGAGAATGCTCAAATAAATGCTGGAACAACGACAAAGGAGGGAGGTTTGGATCCAGGAGGACTTAGCAGCAAAAGCCAGGACTGCCTGAGGAGTTGGTAGAGAACAAGGGTCTCTGATAGGTATTTTGCAGGAATCCATGGCCACAGTGGGAGATGGAGAATGGTAAGTGTGGATCCCACTGCTGCCACCATTACTGTAAACCAAAATTAATTTAAATTGTTACAAAGAATAAAAAGCACTTATTTGAGCAAAAGGAGCCGCAGCCAGGAAACACAGATTCGGGTAGCAACCTAAACTGTGCTCCAGGAAAACAAAGAAAGCCAGAGCTTATAAAGGCAAAAATCACCAGCTGGAACACAGGAAACGTTTTGTATTAGCTATTTAACATGTGTGATGGCTGATTCAAAAAGGATTGGTCAAGTCCAGATGATGAAACTCTAAGGTGAACGTTGTCACAAAAAAAAGAGTGGGCAAGTTCCGGGATGTACGTTTTCAGCAAGCACTAAAATCCAGAGGTCCAAACCTCATGTGGGTGCAAAAATGCATAAATCTGACTTCCCTAATGACTTCCTGACTGTATTAGGACCCCTGATATTAGTGATTCTCTATTAGCTATTTTGGTTCACAGAAGGAAGTAGCACATGCTGCCTAAAGCCTAACCCCTAAAACGTCCCACCAAGTCTTCCTCTCACAGGCTAGAAGCATGGATAAAGGAGTTGTCAGAGTCACAAGTCATTGCAGCCCATGCCCCAAGACACCTTCTAGAGTTGCTGCCCAGAGTTATCTCCCAACCATATCACACAATGCAGTGAGTGAGAAATAAATATTTTTATTTTAAGCAACTGGTATTTGGAAGCTTTTTGGGAACTGCAGCTAGCATGTACTCTAATAGACATATACAAAATGCACATAGAGACTGACCCATTTAGAAAAGTAGACACCTCTGTGGCAGTGCCTGAACTGGATACACCCTGCAAAGTGAACTTAAGCCCAATCCATAATGTTTTTATTTTCTCAAGGGTAAGGAATATGTGGGCTTCATATGCTGATAACAACTAAGTTTAAAGGACAATCCTGCATTCCCTTCCTCTTGTTCCTGGAAAACCCTGTCTATCTGCCAACCGCCCTTCCCTCACTCACCTCCATGGTTCCCTGGACTACACACACGGCCTTGAGTCAGCTGAGGGAGGAGGCATAGTCTATGAATCAGCCAACAGATACTTACTAGAACCAATCACTTTGGCCCTGGGCTGGTGCTAACTAAGCATTAGGGGGAAAATGAGTCATGTCCCCTGGCCCTGAGCCATTTCCACAGTCTGTCAATTCCTCCTCAGAGTGACCATTCTGTACATGGAACTGTGTGGCTTTAATAAGCTCACATGCTGAGCAAAGATTTGCCTGGGATATGAGGGAGTCCACTCTCTGGGTCCCAGTCTCTTCATGTTTTTCCTAAGCTACCAGAAGAAGCAGAACAGAACAGATCATTGCATCAGGGCTAGCTTAGGAATGGGCTCTGATGGAAGGGAAGGGCTACGAAAGTACGAGCGATCAAATCAGGAAGACTTAAAGACTTGCTTAAAGGTGCGTCTTCATGAATGAGCAGTTGTTCAGTGAGACACCAAGAGTAAGAGAAGTGATATGCAAGGCAGTGGGACCCACATGTGCAAGGCAATTGAGGGGTGAAGTGATCCTTCACTTTTAAATCACCAGTGGCTTCAGTTTGGTAGAAACACAGGGTGTGTCATGAGAGAGGCACTCAGGCCAGGCCCTTCTGTGTGAATTTAGACTCGATCCACAGGGCTACCACACCATTGTGTAGGTGGTGTCCTTGGGTACCTTGCCAGGAGGGCAAGTGGGGCAGGAATCCAGCCAAGCTCTCTCACCAAGCCATGCACCCTGGCACAGGTTTGGGTCTACCATGAGGAAGAGACACCTTTTTCTAATTTGCCCAATTGTGCTGTGTATTCTAACAGCTGCCTCGTTTATCTATCCCCAACACCACAACTTTCAAAGCATTTTCTCATGCAGGATCTTACTGAATTCTCACACCTCCATGAAATGGGGATTATAAGCACAGTTTTATAAATGAAGAAATGAGGCTGAGAGGTAGAGAAAGACAAAACTCTCCAAGAGACACTACTGAAATTCCATGAATTTCACTCAGGCCAGGAGATCATGGAATGACCTGACAAGACTTCCAACCATTTGCAAAACAGGCTTGATGAATACAATGGATATTTATTATGTACATTACACAATATGACCAGAAATAGAAATATTTAAAGACAAAGTAAAATAACTTTTTTATTGTGGCCATATTTCCCCTACTCTATTAGACTTTCTTCAGTGAAAACTCCTCTATAAAAGAGTATGTGTCCTCTAATGACCTGGCAGCAGAGACCAGGACATGACCACTTTTTGACATGAGGTAAAAATCCATTTTGTGGCCCCTCCAAAGATGAGAAACCAGTACAAGTATCTGATTTTTACCTAATATTACTTGAGTGAAAAATAAATAGGGTTTTGATCCTTCTGATTGAATTGTTTCTTATCTTACAAAAAACAGAGCCCAAAAAAGAGAAGGGCATATTCCTTACCTTAGCCAACATCCTTAAAGCACCCAGGCAACAAAGGTTGTAGAAACAGGCTGTGAGTGAATTTGGACCCTGAAGTGGTTTCTGAGTAGAATTATGTGGCCTGCTCTCTGAGGACTAGATGACATTACTCAAACACTGGGTAGACACATTTCATACTCCTACTCTCATCCTTGTTTATATCTGGAAAAGTAAAATACATAAAATTAATTGAGAGTTGTACTAAAAATATATAAGCTGCTTATAAAAGAAGTTGAAAGGGCTTAAAGGTCCAATAAGCAAGAGAGCCAGTTTTTGGGTAGCCAATACCCAGTGGGCACTGGACAAAGCCTTGAGTATAGTTCTGGTGCCATCTTGTGTTTAACATTGAGATTGGCACCTTAAACAAAATGTGTAGAGCACAGGAATGAAGGAGATGACATGCTCTGGAAGGGGTGAGTAGTCATGAGTTCCTGAAAATGTGGGGAGAGATGCAACTGGAGAAGTGGGTTGGGACCAGCTCCCGACAGAGGCCTTTATCTCACGTCAGCACTTGAGGTGACATGATCAAGTGTGTGTTTTGGAACAATTCAGCTGTAGGCACGGACTGGGAGAGACTGGGAGAAGGGGTCAGATGCATATGAGGTCAGTGTGTCCACAGCTACTTACGGCCTGAATTCCTGGGCCACACCCACTGCAACAGCCACCTCCTACTAGAACCTAAACAAGGATTATTGGCTTACTTGTTCAGTCTATAGCCCCACTGCCTAGAACAGTGCCTGGTACAGAATAGTTTTTATTTAAAATCAAAAGGGGCATATTTTATTATATAAAAGACTACATGATAATACTGTCAAGTACAAATCCTCTATCCCACCCATTCCCAAAGTGCCTTTTTGAGAAGGAAGAAGTAGTTTTGGGCTTCTGAGAGGCAGTCATCAGAATCCTCATCTTACAGATGAAAACAATGAGACTCGGTGAGGTTTCCTCCTCCCCCATTTATGGCTCTTTCCCTGCTTAGGCCCCAGAAAGTCCCTGCCTGTTTCATGGGACCAGACCAGCCTTAACTGGGAGTCAGCATGTCACATACCCTCTCTGGACCTCCAGGGCAAAGCAGGTGTCATAGGAGGAGCCAGGAAAATGTTCTCTGAACAACTTAAGGGACAGTTATTTTTCCAGAAAAACAGCCTTTCAAGTTGTAGCTGAACAAAACAGAGGTTCAGTTGCACACAACAACAAAAGCCAAACTCATGAGCCAGGTGCTGGTGCAAAAGGAAAGGTTTTATTCAGGGGCTGCACAACCTGTGACAATGGTGGTCTGCTGTCTCAGAGACCGTCTCAGTCTTGTCTGCTCAAGAGGGAGGTTCTTATAAGGATAGGGAGGGAATGGCTTTTTTTCCCCTATTCAATTCCTATTTCTAGCTTTCCACACACTAGAGGCCCTATCCATTGATCTTTCTAGCTTTTTGCCCGCTCAGTGTTAGAACGCGCCCCCGCTGCAATCTTGGCCAATGGGGGAGGCTCCCCAATGCTCCAACTGACTGTCTATGGTGACAAAGTAACATTTCCTAGGACCCCTCCCAAGTTAATGGGACCCGGAAAACCCACAAGAGAGAATTAACAGCCAATCCCACTAGAAAATATGAAAAGTCTGTATTATCCCGCCATGGGGAGGGCTTCAGAGAGGCTGCACACAGCGTCTTCTGCCTCCCTCCATTGCCCTGAATTTACATATAGGGAAACTGAAGCCCTCAAAGTAAGAGATTATCTCTGAGGTTATTTTGCAAGCTTGGGAAACCATTGTGTCCTGTTTTCCCATTGGTCCTGGAAAGATAGGCTCCACAGGTGATGGATTTCCAAAATAGCCTCACCTCTACACACTCCCATGGCCTCCGTTAGGCCCAACCCACTTGGCCTCCTTCCTGTCACCAGCTCCACTGGCTGGACCCGCTCAACCCTGGAGCCCCGCTGCGCTCCACTCTGTCGGCTCAGTCCACCAGCTTGGCTCCACTCGGTCCAGTGCCTGCTTGGCCCTGCTCCGCCCACCTTCTTCACCTCTTTCAACAGGTGGCACAACGTGGATTCGCATGTTCCCCTGCCTCGGCCAATGGAGCCATTTGCTGGTCCCGCCAGGTCACTGTCCTGCCACTGTGGGTAGTGCCTTGCATGACGTGGTTCCACCTGCCCTCCCGCTCTGGTCTCAGTCACCTAAGAAGCGCCTGTGCCGCTGCCAATCCCCCACCAAGCAGGCCACGCTGAGGGAGTCTGTCCTACACAACCCTGCAGAAGTCTCCCAGGATTTCCATCATCACTTGAGGCCACGGAAGATAAGGGAGGAACCTGGGTTGTGGATCTTCGTGAACTTGGTGTCGAGTCCAGCCCTGCGCCCCCCCAACACACACACATAGCTACTGGATGCCTCTGGGGAAGGACTGTCACCTCTGAGTCTCAAGTCTCCCCATCTGCAAAATGAAGTCGCTGATAAACTCCGGTTTCCCTGGGCTTTTGGAAGGGCGAAGGAGCCAGTGAGCACGTGTGGAACGCCATCTGTCTTCTAGGCACAGTGTGGACACAGAGGAGAGTTGGGTGACAAGGTGGAGAGAGCCCTGGTCCCTGCACCCTCCAAGAGTACACAGAGGACTAATCCCAGGGCAGGCTGGGAGAATACCTGGCCCTCTGCCTTCCCTTAGCTGGGTGGCTTTGAGCAGGTTGCTTAGACATAGTGAGCCCAGTTTTCTGTCCCTAAAATGCACATAACACCTTGGCCAGCAAGAACTATCTGTGTGGGTCCTGCCCGCTTGTCCAAGACATCTCAGAATGAGGCTGCCCAGGTGTTAGTCCCATAACCCATTCCTCAGAAGGTTGGGTTAGGGGGGAAATGGCCTCTTCTAATGACCCCCAGTGTAACTGAGATTTATTCCGAAAACCTTGAATAGACTGAAGGCTGGACAAGGGGCAGAAACTGAATTTACTAATTAAAGTAAAAATAATTGTTGAAAGGAGAGATAGTGCAATTAGAAAATCTGAAGACAAGGGTAAGGAAATCAGGAGCTGGGCTATCTCAGGTGGTCTTGGTACCAAAAACCTCTAAACAGTTACCCTTGGACACTGCTGCTCTCTGAAGGTACTACATCCTCTTCTGTTGTTACTGCTCAGACTATATGTGTCCAGAGACAGGATGTGACTAATGGGGCATAAGTGTCAGGAGATTCTTAACATTGGAGTAGAGTTCAAAGGGTGAAGAGAAATTTGTCAAAGGAAGAGGGAAGGACCTTCCAGGTGGGAGCAGCACGTAGATCATGGGATCTTGGGGCCACCTCAAAATTCTGATTGCCACACCATGACAGGTACTTACTTAGTCATCTTATTCAATGCTCACAAAACCCTACAAAAATAGGTGTTATTAATTGTTTGGAAAAAGATTCTTGTCAACTTAAGAAATGCCCACACCTGTAGAGAATGTTTATGAGTTTATTTGAGCCAAACTGAGGACATATGCTGGGAAGCAGGATCTCAGATGCTTCACAGAATAAGTTTTTCAGTTTCTCTTATGCATTCGAAATGAGGAAGATTACATGTTGGTGGAGGAAAGCAAAACAGGTACCCGATTACAGGATAGTTAATAAGATTACGTGCTCTCCTGAGGGTGGTTATGGATTATCTTAAAGGTGTGTTAATTTAGATCCACAGAAACAATGGGCAAGGCTTGCTTAAGGCAAAGATAAAAACTAAAAAGTCATATGCCTGGGGCATGACTACTCACCATAACTTGCCCAGTTAGGAATTTATGATCAGATCACCATGTGAGATTCCTTTCCACAGAGCCCCTTATCCCTTTTTACATCCACAGAGGGGAAGTAGTGGCAGGTGGCTTGGTCCTCTTGTCCTAGATTTATCTGGAGCCTGAGGACTGTGGACAGAAAGTAAGACAACGAGGAAGCCCAAAACAACCTGTTTTCCTTTTGCTAACAACCGAGATTCCCAACTAGAGGCCTAAACCATGAGAAATTTATTTCATTCGGGGGGAAAAAAAGCCCAGAGCGGGGCAGTCTGGATTGCAATGGCGGCTTCCCCATGCCGGGTCTCCCAGGACCCTCCTCGTTTTCCATTCTGCCATCCCTTCTTAAGGTGGCAGCCAGAGCACAGAAAAGAAGGGGCAACCCAAGGGACTAAAGACCCACTGACTTCCACCTCCTTCTCCTGGGCCCGAAGAGAGTCATGGCCACTCCTCGCTGCAACTGATGCTGGGAAATGGAGCTTTTGAAGTCTATCAAAGACAGAGGAGCTCTATCCTCATGGTAAGTGATTTTTAAATTATTTTTAATCTATAATGTGATACCAGCTACAGTTGTTCATTTACAGATATTTTTTCCAAGTGCCAACTATGAATGGGTTGAGCACAGAGCTAGCAGTTATGTGTACAACGGTGAAGTGAATAGACGGCAGTCTGTCCTCCCATGGATTGTTAGGGTGCTCACTATGTGCAAAGCACCTAATACCTATTACTCCCTTTAATTTTCACAGCAGCATTGAGAAGTAAGTATGATTGATTACCCCATCTTATGAGCAATGACATGGAGGTTCTGAGAGGCAAATAATCCATTCAAGTCTCTGTAATTATAAAACAGAGCCAGAATTCAAACCCATGTTGCTCTACTGCAAAGTCTCAGCTCTTAACAATGCCCCGACAACTGTGGTTTCCATCCTTGGCTTCACCCAGTACCTGGGACCGCCCTTCAGAGATTCTGATTTAGCTGGTTGGAGGTAGAGTCCAAGCATCAGTATTGTATTACCTAATGTAATCCTCACAGCTGGAGATGGAGGTGTTTTTCTATTTAAAATCAGAGAAACTCAGATCCAGAGAGGAAGGCTCACTTGCCCAAAATCACACAGCAAGTCCACAATGGAACTGGGATGTGTGCCCACATCTCCTTTTCTCCAAAGAGCTGTCCTTGGCTTCAGAAAAAGGACAGCTCTGTAAAGGACGTGGCTTCTGCGAGTTCTGTGAGTATGCAGGGCAAGTCTTCTGCCCTGGCCTGTGGCACAGAAGCCTCCTTGGGTAAGTGTGTGCCTGTGCTATTCAGGCCAGGCTAAGTCAGGAGGTGCAGTGGAAGCCCAGCCTGGTGAATGGAGAGGTGTGGCTGGGCCAAGGTGGGGGTTACATGTAGGGACGTACTTTCTCTCCAGCACAAGACGTGGGCTTCCTCCTCCCCAGATGAGTTCTGCCTGATGTGTCAGGCCCAGAATGGGTAGTGACCCAGGCCAGGGACTGGAGGGCGGCAGGCAGGCAGGGTTCCAAGGCGAGTCCTGAAGGAAGTCACATGGTAGGGGTTACAGACCTGACCCAGAAATGGTGAAGGGAGGGAGATATTTCAGGCCGGAGAGGAAGAACCCAGCCCATGTGATGAATCACCCAGGACAGATTATCCTGAGGAAGACCTTGGGGGTAGAAATGTGATAAGCACCCTCCTTGTAAGGTGGCCAGGAGCCCAGGGTCACCTGGTCAGTGGTCAGTGAGGGCAAGTGTGGCAGGAGCACTCAGATCTATCTAAGGCTCCCACTGGCTCCAGGTGCTTTCCAGAAGTGACTTCTCAGTGACCTGGCATGAGGATGAGCACCTTCACTTTAGAGCCTTGCACATAAGTTATTTCCTCAAAGTCACATGGCCAGAGAAAGGATTTGAAATGGGAGTTTGCCTTTCTGTGCCTACCAGCTTGCCTCTCCAAAACAGGGAGCTAGGACTAACCCTGCCCCCCACTCTCCATGTGCTCCCTGCATAGACATGAAGCTTCACAAATAAATCCACTGGGCTCTAAACTCATAATGGTCTCAGGCTTCAGGTCTCATGCTTGCTTTTAGATGCAAGCCCCTAGATGCAAAGTCCTAACACGTCATTGTACAAAGGATAGAGGCCTTAGAGGGCAAAGGGCTTACCCAGGATCCCATAGTGAGTCTGGCAGAGGCTGACTTCATCTGACTCCTGACTCTCATCTCATGGGTCTGTGCACTGCACTATTATTTGGGGTTAAAAGTATTACTATGAAACATTTTCTGGATCTCTAAGTATGGTCCTGGACCATAAGCATGGTCTGGGAACTTGTTTGAAATGCACATTCTTGGGCCCCATCCCAGATGGACTGTATCAGAACCTAGGGTTGAGCAGCCCTCTATATGTTATCAAGCCCTCCAGGGGGTTCTGATACCACAAAAACTCGAGTACACACACACACACCCCTTAACCCCAAGTTGAGCCAAAAAAAAATCCCATCCATTGACTCACAAACCTTGAAAGTGCATGGGTCCTTGGAAATGTGTTTCACAAACTTGAGAGATATGTAGCTCCCTTTAAAAGGGAAAGCTGTTTGCATGCTGTTGTCTGTGTACAACAGGCGTGGTCTGACTAATTCTTATTCTACCATTGTTTAAATACGTACTATCATAGAACTAAATTTAGGCCCTTATACAGCTCTATAATCAGTAAGTTCCAGATTAATATAGACAACTACAATCAACATTACAAAACCTAACTTTTAAATTAATGATATCAACAGTCTGGCATAGAATGCTGATTTGCTGAGGCCAAATGGCAGCCCACAGCATGGCTGAGGCAGCCTTTCAATTCAACACCACATGTCATCTGTGCCATGACTGAATCAACTCTCCTATCCCTTTCCTCCATCCCAGTTCCTCCTAACCCTTCCTTTATACAGAACAGCGGCTTTAGTGCATTCTATACAGGTCATCAATTTCTGCTTTCTTCTCATTTGCTCTAAATCATGACCGCAGTTTTAGGTGACAACCTCCTGACTGTAAACACAGAAGCAAACAAGTAGGGAATTCAACTGGAGAGCAGCTCTCAGTCATAAAGTTAGCATCTTGATAGCACAAAATTTGTGGATATTAGATTTACGTTGAAATGAAATGAGACAATTTTTAAATTTTCAGTTTTGGAGCCTGGAAAATGAAAAGTCTGTAGAAGTCCCTTTCAGAGAGATAGTGACTGAGTGCTGCCATGCCTGGCCCCATTTCTGAGCAGGAGAACTCAGGGCCCAGAGAAAAGTGGGGGCCTGCTTTCCCTTCTCCAATCCCTCTAATGACCCTCTAACATCTGTCAGCTGACTTCACAGGGATTTGAAGAGCTGTGTCAAAACCACAGTTGCCTCCAAATGCAAAGGGCTCCCCTAAAATGAAGTGAGGGGAGGTTTGTGCACGGTTGGCCACCACTCAATGGGGACAGCACAGAGAGGGTATGGACACTGGGTCAGTACTGAGCCACAGCAGGAATCCCCAAAGGCCTCTGCTCCAGCGAAGCCAGACTTGGCACCTGGGAAGGTGCTTGTAAGTAGAGAAGCTATGTCCACCTTTGCCAGGAAGTCCTTTCAGATTCCTTCTGGTCCTAAGTGGGGTAGGTTCCAATGTACACCATCGTGATCATGATCATTTTCATTATCAGCATCCTTACCAAATAGTTATCATATGTTGAAGGCATGATATAACCCCAGACAGTCTGCTAAATGCTTTACATGTATGATTGCATGTAACCCATGTAGTAGCATTATTGTTACCATTTCCATTTACAGATGAAGAAACTGCGGCTGAGAGAGATTAATCATTTTCCTAACATCATACAGCAAGTAACCGGCCAGGACTCAAGGCTAAGGGTGCTGCCCTAATGACCTCAGCAACATTTCTTATCTGACTCTGCCCCCAGCTGGCCATGCGTCTTGGGACCCTCCCGTCCTTGCTTTGGGATTCAGCCTCCCCATCTATGGAACAGAGTCTCTTTATGCCCTTTGTATTCCACTATCTCTACCCAAATCTGCAAACAGGCCTTTTGGGTTTGTGGCTCAGCCCAGCAGTCAACAGGACTTTGGCAGCAGAAGGAGTAAGAAGTTGCTTTGCCAGCCCCGATGCCCCTGTTCCAACTGCTCTCAGCCAGGATGCTGTCGCCCTGCCCATCCTGGCCCTCCTGTGCTAAGCACGGACTCAGAGGCCTGCAGTGAGCAGACCTAGTGCTCAGCTGTGGTAGGGTTGGGAGGTGGATGAAAACCATGGAGATGAAATCAGAGTGTAGGGCCATTCTCAGCAGGGGTGGAGAGATTTTGGGGAGGCAGAAAGAGGGCTGAATGCTGGGCAGCCACAAAATAACACAGGCTCACCTTCCCTGTGTCATAGCTTTTCCCAGACACAGGTGAGGTAAGCAGCTTCCCACATCTATGGAATGATGTTTTTAGGCCTGGCTATCAACTCCTGAAAGGCTTCTGCAAACTTCTTCTCACTCCTCCTCCTAACTCTTTGTTGTCCGTGGGCTGCTTATCCCGGGATACTGTGAGTATCACCTCAGTGTCTTAGGCATGGGCACTCCTCTGGAAGTAATCATGTCAGGGGAAGGGGGGAGACCCATACTCAGGACGATGCTGCCGTGACAGGGGCCAGCACCAGGGCCGTGGAGACAAACAACCCAGGTTGAGGGGTCTGCCAGGGATGGCATCGAGAGAAGAAGGAATTTTAAAGGGTGTTTTTGTTATTCAGTTCTCAGCACACGCCTCCCCTTCAGAGTGGCCTACTCTGGCCCCACTAGTGGAGGTTCCCCAGCAAGCCACTTTCTTTCACACCTCCTGCTATGAACTGAGCTGTGATAGTGACCAGGACACTGTGCTAGCCCTGGCCTCACAGCGCTCCCTTCCAGTGCTGGATGTGGACGAGACAGCGACAGTGGGCACGGAGATGCAGGCAGGCTTCCCTGCAGGGGCCAGAGCCGAGGCAGTGAAGTGGATGACGGGAGAGAAGGTGGCTGGAGACAAGGCTGCTTCAGACTGAGTGCCCTGCAAAGGTACATCTGAGAAGCTACATTTTAGGGACTTTCTCAAAGCCACACAGTAGTGACAAAGCCGAGAGGAAACTCTCATTCTCTTGGCTTCCACAAAGGAGCTTCTGCCCCATGCCCCACGTGCCCAGCTCTCTCCAAAGCTGGAAAGGCCCATACTTTTTCAACAAGTCAATGGGATGTGGGTCAATGGGACCCTAGTTCCTGGGAATCTCCACTCCTCCCAGTTGCTCCCAGAAGCTCCAGATACTTTAGAAATAATAAAACTTTTCCTCTGGGTTGTGTTGCTGAAGTTTTCTTAGAAGCACAGATGAAGAAAACTAAACAAACAATTACAAATTCTCTACAACCCCAGCCTCAGAATCCTTTAGTGGAAACTGTCTTAAACGGGACACCCTTTCCTGATGGTTGGTAACACCAAGTGGTGGCTTCAGGGTTCCCCTGAATTTAACTTTACAAACACGTACACAGCACTCACCCCTTCCAGGCAGCGTTCTCAGCCCTTGCAATGGAGCCTCTCAAACCTCACAACCCTAAGAGGTAGAAATTGTTATCATCTGCAGTTTACAAATGAGGAAACTGAGGCAAGGAGAGATTTCAGTAACTTTTCCAAGGTCATGGAAATAGCAAAGGGTGGAGCCAGAGTTTGAACCCCTTCGGATCCCACATTTATAGCAGGGTCTGGTACCGAGCAGAGTTCAATGCCTGTTTAAGTGATCATCAGTGTGGTCCTCGGGACCCTGGCCGCCTCTCCTTCTGTGTTCAGCGGGAGGAGCCAAAGCCTCTGGCCCACTGTGCCTGTGCCCCGGGCATGCTTGTGTGCCTGAAAGTGGAACAGAACCTACTAAGGAGACACGCCCAGTTACTTACACCTGGTTTGGGGTCTTGGAATGAGTCAGATACAGTTCCCCCTTGGGGGAGCTCCCAACTGAGTGCAAGATGAAATGAACTGAAAATGATTAACCCCAGAGAGAGCCCAAAAACTTAAAAAAATAAAATTTCCCTGGATCATGCAGCTGCTAAAGTGGCAGAACTGGGACTCAGACCCAGGCTAATTTGACCCCAAATTCTATGATCTTTTTATCAAGTCATGGTCCCCAGTTGATGCTGGGTGCTGGGACACAGAGGTGCAAGGTCTTATTGGCAGGGAGTTCATGTGGTAAAGGAGGGGGGCAGGCTGTGAACCCAAACATCTCATGGATGGGAAGGGCTCTGCCATGATCAGCTCAGGGGTCATGGAGCACAAAGAGAGAAATGTATTGAAACATGTTCTCCTTAAAGGAGGGGGTACTGTCTGTTGTGCTTCCCACTGCACCCTGTACGCAGCACAGGGCCTGGCACACCTTCATTTTCAGTGAGAGTTTGATGTATGTGTGAAGGAGGAAGAGACCAAAGTGCCTAGGCCAGAAGGAAGGGTAATCAAGAAAGACTTGTCAGATGAGCTCCTATTTGGGTGGGCCTTGAAGGATGAGTTAGGAGTTTGCTAGGTGGAAAAGAGGGGAAAGGCATTTCAGGCCTATGCAAAGGAATAACAGGACAGAATAAAAAGTCTCTCAACCTTTTTAAGATGACAGCCCACAACATGCTCATATATAATATATACATGCACACACATTGTGCACACAATATACACACACAATTAGAACTTTGTTATGTGTAATGCCCTCTCAATTTTTGATTTATTTCCATTTTGTAAATGTTAGTGGCAAACCACTAATTTGTTGTGATACGGGCTTAGGGGATTTGGGAAAGATGGAGGCTGGAAGGGAAATTTGGAGCCAGACTGTAAAGATCTTAGGAAGCTAGGGTGATGATTTGGACCCTCTTCAGTCCTTGCTTCCCCTGCATGGTCGGATCCTGCAAACTCCTCTCTCCTCTGGCAGTTTGAATAGCTTCCTGCCTCTCTGGCTAGTCTTCTTCAGTTGCCTTTAGCTTTTCCTTTTCCCCAGCTGGCTCTCTAAATCATGCTGAGTTCCTGGGGCTTTGTGCTGGGCTTTCTTCACTGAGCCTCCTTGGCCTCCCACAGCACCCCATCCATGCCTTGGGTTGAAGGACACCCCACTTCCAGCTGTGGGGATCCATCGCCTTGAAAGCCCACACCCTTCTTTTTGAGCCAGGCACATACAATCAGCTGCCCTTCCACTGACCTACAGATATCTCAAACTCTGAAACTAAGTTCATCTCCCTCCAACAGGTTCCTCCCCTGCCCCAGCTTCCAGTTGTCCTCACCAGTCTTGCACACTCTCCCACAGGACACAATTGTGTCCTCCTCATCATGTCTATTCTGCTCTCAATTCCATCCATTTCTCTCCATGCCATCTTCCCTTGTCCAGGCTGGGCCTTTTCTCTCCAGATGACTGTTCAACCGCCTGCCCCTTTCTACTAATTCTCCATAAGAGCTGCCACCATGAGCCTTGTGAAAAAGAGATCGGACCATGTGACACACTGCTTCTTTTTATATAAAGCCCAAACTTGTTAATATTCCCTAAATGTTGGGTCTCTTCTCTGCAATCCTCCCCCACCCACATTGCCTCTAACACTCTGTTCTCCAGACCTATCAGAACTCCATGGGCTCTGCATCCTTTGGCTTCAAAACCTCTATCTAGTTAACATCAATTCATTCTTTCTGGATCCCAGTGTAGGAACATCTCCTCCAGGAAGCCTTTCCTGATTTACCCAGGCTGAATGAATTTGGAGCCCCTGTCTCTGTGTGCCCAAGTCCACTGTGAATACCCCAGCTTCATACCTAACACCTTCTTTTTTACTGCAGTGGCCCAAGTCTGTCTTCTCCATTAGATGGCAGTATAATTGAGGGGCTAAGGACAGAGTTCAAAGCCAAAACTCTCTAGGCTAAAATCCCAGCTCTGCCATGTCCTGGCTGAGGGAGTTTTGGAACTTGCCCTAGTTCCTCTGTGATTTGCTTTCCCCATACTGTAAAATGATGGTGGTTGTGATGATAATGATGTTAACAAGAAGAACAGCTGTTAGAGGATTCAATGAGTGATGTGCTTCAGTTCTCAATGACAGTGTAAATGCTGTTTCTGTGTTTGGCGATTCAGTCAGTCCTCAGACTAGTTACTCCAGGACAGCAGACCCTGGATTGATCTGATCCACTGCTGTGTCCCCAGCCTCTGCCCCAACGTCCTGGTCATGAGTGTGACCCAAATGAACCTTTGGTCTAAGAGAATGTTGATGCATATAGAAAAGAAAGTGCACATTCGAGCCATGATTTGGAGGCAGATTGCTGGGGGCTCCATGCTGCCTGAGTGTGTGGGTGATACAGGAGGAAGAAGAGGAGGAAGAACATGGCCAAGGCAAACCTGGTGACTTTTCCTCCCAAACCTTCTGCTGTTTCAGTTCACCCTCCGCCCTCACCCTCATTGTTCACTGACACCTCCATCCATGCAAGGACTCCAACTAGCATGAGTCATTGTTCATTCCTCTCTTCACTCTCTCTTCCCCTCCCCTTCTCCACTGAGTCCTTCCCAATTCTGTCTGTGTTGTTTGTGCCCTAGGCCCAGTGCCATCCCTCCTTTCTGCACCCACTTCTACCGTAGTTGTTCCAATTATGATTGCCTTGTAACAAGTGACCCCAGAGCATAGTGGCATAAAACAACTATTTCATTATGCTCACAAATTATGGGGCTCAGGAATTTGGAGAGGGCATACAGGGGATGACTACAGAAGCCACTATCTATAGTGCTTTAGCTAGGAAGACTTGAAGGCAGGGATGACTTGATGGAGGCCTCTTCACCCACTGTCCGGCACCAGGGCTGGGCTAGCTCCAATGCTGAACTCAACTGGGACTGCGGACTGGACATTTACGTGTGGCTTCTAAATACACCCAGGCCTTCTCACAGCATGGCACTTTCCAGACCCTTCTGTGGTGGCTGAGCGTCCAAACAGGAGTGCTCCAGCTGAGTCAGAGGTCGCATTGCTTCTCATGACACGACCATGCAAGTCTTGCCGCATCACTTTGGTCACACCTTATTCATTGAAGCCCCCAGAAACCGGTCCAGATTCAAGCAGGGATAGCACAGACAACCCACCTCTCAATGGGAGGTGTGTCAAATACTTCTGTGCCTATGTTTTAAGACCACCACCCAAACCAAAACCACCAATGCCTCATACCTGGAGTGGTGGGTTGTCTGCTCTCTGGTCTGCCTGGCTCCACTTTGTCCAGCAGCACCCCATGTTGTCTCTCCCATAACTCTGTTTTATTACCTCCATTTGTCCCTGGGACATCTGAAATTATTTATTTGTTTACTTTTGGTCTGTCTCCCTCACAAGCTCTAAGAGAGAAAGACCCTTGTCTTTCTTGTTCCTTGTTATACTCACGGTTCCCCACCATGGTGCCTGGCACAGGCACTTGTGGATTGTGAATGAAGGCATGACCAGTAGTTTTCAATGAATGGGTGTGTGGTTTGAAAAAGCAATTCTAGAGGACAGGCAGGCCTGGCCTAGGTGCGTAGAGGTGAGGTACTAGAGTGGGGCATTGCCACTCACTAGCTGGAGACTTTGGGAAAACACCTTCGCGCCCCTGAGCCTCAACTTCTTCAGTTGAAACTTGAGTCTCACAGCCCCTAGCTCATTGAACTAGGGGGTCTATCACAGGACCAGTTGTGCACCCTTGGTCAGCCAGGACGCGGTTCCGGCTAGTGAGGCCAAGCTGCACCACCTGTTATGCCCGCCAGGTGTCGCCCTGAGAGTGTGCTGAGCAGCCGTCTGCACCCTGCGCTCCTAGGTGGTTCCTTCGCCCCACTTCTCGATTCAGTGCGGGTTATCCAGGCCTCAACCCTACTTCGACTGGCGGCTAGAACCGAGATTCTAGAGGAGGCTTCCCGACCTAGGCACCCATCTGCTGTCCCAATAGAACAGACAGCGGTAGGGGTGGAATATGCTGAGCTAGTTGTCCTCGCTCCGCCAAAAGCCCTAAGGAAGGGGGTGCTCTCCCCGCGAAGCGGGCCTCGAAAGCCCGAGGGAAGGCGGAACCCGGGTGCGACCTAACACCGCACAGCCAGCTCCACTCTCTTAGCTCGGCGAGGAGGACAGGCAGACAGGCCAGGACCAAGGGTTCCCACCCGAGGTCGGATTCCCCTCCCCCGCACACACTCAGCCCCGAGCGCAGTACCTGGGCGCCCACTCGCACCGCAACTTGGAAGTCAGAGACCTCTGGGGATCGAGTGGATTCTCACCTCCCCCGACCCGGCTCCGCGTCCCGGAGCCGGGAGAGGGCGCCGCGGGAGCGCGAGGGGCGAGCCGCAAGCGCGCGCCGGGAGCAAGCTGCAGGGTCCCGCGGGCACCGGGGCGCGGGGCGGGCGCTCCGGGAAGGCGGGCCGGGGAGGGACAGGAGAAAAGAGGGAGGGAGAGTCAGGGGCGTGTGGGTGCTGAATCCTCGCACTCCCCGCGCTTCGCACATTCGCACCGGCAGCTTGCGCCCAGCCAGCCCCGCGTCGCTCCGCGCGGCGTTTGCTCCTCCCACTCTCCTCCGGCTCCGCGGATCCCGCGCTCCCCGCGAGGCTCAGGAGCAGAGTCTGCGGACGGACGCACGGACTGACGGTCCCGGGGACGCCTCGGCCCGCGCCTCCCGGGCGGGCTATGTTGATTGTCCTACCGGGGTTGGCTGGCGGGATCAGCACTGCTCGGCCCGCGGCCCCGGCGGCCAGCGGGGACTATGAACCGGAAAGCACGGCGCTGCCTGGGCCACCTCTTTCTCAGCCTGGGTATGGTCTACCTCCGGATCGGGTAAGGGCCGCCCGCCGCCCCTGCACGCATGTCCCAGCAAAGTTGGCATGGCCCGGGGAAAGATTGTGCCGCCAGAGAGCCACCGTTGGCCACCAATTTCCGTGGCTCCTCAGAGAGGCCGGGTGGGCGCGGTGCGGGAGCGATGGGCGCACAAAGGTCCCTCGCAGGCGGGCGCCCCGGGGGCACGCATAGCCCGAGAGGCACAGCAGGGAGACAGGCCGTCCTGAGGACATCTGAGTCTGGAAGCCCCCAGAAGCAGAGACAGCCAGTGGGGACGCTCCAGCTTGGGAGGCTCGGGAGAGGGCTAACCGCTGCAAACGGCTAGCCGGTCCCCACGGGCCAGCAGGTCCAGCAGGAACACTGAGCCCGGATCCAGGACCACAACCACCCCCAGGGAGCTCAGCCCCCAGAGCCCAAAAGGCGCGGCACAGCCTCTCCCAGAGACCGGGCAGTCCCTGGTGGCAGGCGGGGCCGGTCTGTGCCACAGGGAACAGGTACCCAGAGGGAGGGACGTTCGCTGGCAAAAAATACAAACCCTGCTCAGAACCCCGGCACCACACGATTTCCAAAGACCCTCAGACTCCCAGAGCCCCTTCTAGGCCGAGGGGACAACGCCTACCAGCTGAAACAAACACACACAAAGGTAGGACGAAAGCTAGCCTGACAGAACGAGGGAGACCAGCTCGCACAGCCAGTGCCCCGAAGAGGCCGGACACACCGCCCCCTAAAACTGGGTGCCGGACTCTGTCTGCGCGAGGTAGAGTAGCCCTCACCGCTTCACCACTGCATTTCTACAGACGTGGGGCCTTAGGGCGGTGCCCCGGTTGGAAGGTTGGGGCCGGGGGTGGTGGTGGGCGTCTCGGGACAGATCTTGGAGCCGCATTTGCTTGGCTGGTCACCCTTTGTACTTAGGAGATGAGCGTGTGAAAGCCGCACGGGATGGGGTGGGGGGCTTTAGGGATTGATAGAGGTTCTGGCCCTAATGGGCCACCTCGGCAGGTTGCACCCAACCTGCCCCCCCGCCCCCAGGAGGGAACCTCCCTACCGTTCCGCCAGGAGAGGGGGCAGGCTAGGGGTGGTGTATGGCAGATCCTTTGTGTTTTGTCGCTATCACTCCTCCCCTTTGCCCACCCCGCGGCTCTGGAGCGGGGATTTCTCAAGTTGAGCCGCAGTGGAAACAAGCAGGTGCGCACAGAGCGATCGAGGCGGCCCGCCAGCCGCAGCCGCGGGCGGAGAGGCGGCTGTGGGCCCGCGCGCTGCCTGCCTGCCGGTGTGTTTTAAGTGTTATTGATTCGCCCGCGGCTGAGTGGCTTTTCTTTTTCCCTCTACTTTAATCTTCATCTTGGCTGCGGCACCCGCCGCCACGCGCGCATCCAGCATCCAGGAAGCCGGTCCGGCTGATTGGCGCTGGCCGCTCGCGGCTTTATCTCCTTTTTAATTAGAAGCGGGGCGGAGGGACAAGGGAGGGAAGAGAGAAAGGGAAAAACAACAGAAAATAACCTCTCTTGGCTGCACCACCCACCCGACCTCCCGCCGGCGCCAAGACCTCGTTGACTTCTCAGGGGCCCAGCCGTCCGGGAGGGAGGGACCCGGGGAAGGAGCCGACCTGCAGCCGCCTTTTGGGGCGGAGAGAGGTCTAGGCAGGGAGAAGGAGTTGCAGGGTGATTTGGGACCAGGCTGTGCTGCTCCGTGGGCCTCAAGTTATCCATCTGTAAAATGGGCATGAGGGGTAAAGTTCCTAACAGTCCTTCTAGTTCCCCAGATGTGACTGGTTCCTTCCTGCTCAGGACTGACGGCAGGGCATCTGTGGTTTTCTTATTTTATATGAATAGTTTATGTGACTGAAGCATTAGCCCCTTGTGACAATCAGATCCAATAATAACAATAACAACAACAACAACAACAACTTTAACAACAAGATCTTCTAAGCACTTTCCATGTTTTAACACGTTTAATTTTTACAACAATCTTATGAGGTAAAATAATTATCAGGCCCAATAATTATCAATATTCTCATTGTAGCCATGGAAGTACAGAGAGGGGATGTAATTTGGTCAACATCACACAGCTAGTATAGGTGAAGGAAAGGTAGATGGCACCCTAGCTTTGACCTCTTAGCTGCTACATTATTGTTCCTATGAATTTTTGACCCTAATATATCAGTACACTTCTCTGCTGGTGTAGGGATTTCCTTGTGGTCAGCTAGGTGTTTAAAGATTCTTTCTGACTTGTGGACAGAAGATGGACTTAATCTTTCTATGCCACCTCTTCCTCAAACATTTCAAATATTCTGGCTCTGTGTTAGACTCTGTTTTAATGGCTGAGATGAATGGCCAGTAGCTCTCACTGGGCTCCTGTTTCAGATCCATCACCTGCTAGCCTCCATGTCTCAATTTCTGTAAGCCTCTGTTTTCAGATATGTGAAATGCGTAGGGTGAGTCCTGCCCAAAAGGGCTGTTTAGAAAGGCCACATGGGCTAATGCTTGTGTCAGCACCCACCATATTGCCTTGACACATATTAGGGAGGCTGCAAAAGTTCATGCATTGATGTGTCCAATGCATTTGGGGAGCAGGTGCTCACCCTAAGTGACATTTTTTGAAGCTCCACAATCCATCCATTCAGTAGCCATTTAGTGAACTGGAAGACAGCCTTCCTGCCCTCAGAGAGCTCATAGTCTAATGAGAAAGACAATAAACAAATGAGTAGGAAAATTAGAAACAAATATATTAAGACATTTCAGAAGACCAGGCCATGAGTAGCAAGAGTATTAAGTAAACAAAATAGAGGTTGTGATGGAAAATTAGGAAGGGTGGGGTGGGGAGGCAGGTTCCCTTAGCTGGGTTGGTCAGGGTGGTGACTCTTGAGGTCCCATAAATGATGACAAGAAGCCAAGCATGTGCAGCTCAGGGGGTGAGAGCTTCTAGGGAGAAGTACCAGCAAGGACAAAGGGCCTAAGACAGATAGAAGGCTGGCATAAGGCAGGAGCAGAGGGAAAGAGGACAGGAGTGGTCAGTTATGCACCTGGAAAGGCGTGGGACCTCAGGTGCTGTTGGTACAGGGTAACTATGCTTTAAGAAATCTCAGTTCCAGAATAACTTTCCACTCCTGAGCTCCAGGATGGAGGGCATGAGGCACTTAGCCCAGTGGCTGGTCATGACACTTATTAAGTGGAAGTTCTTATTATTATAACCAGAGTGAGGCATCTGGGGTAAAATCTTCTCTTTCAAAGTAGTCTTGAGGATTGTACAAAAGGAAACTACAGATGAGTAACCCATCTTTATATAAAGGAAGGGTTACCTACATCATCGGGGTTACTATTGGAGCCTGTTTGGGGTTATCTTGATATTAGGAGATGGCCCTACCCTCAGGCTCATAACTACGAGTCACACTTATGTCTATCTTCCCCTTGTACCTTTGCCATTTCTCCCCTTAGCTGTACCCTAGCCATCAGTCCATCAGTCCATCAGTCCATCAGTCCATAGCAAGTTTGGTCAGCTCTATCTGCAGCCACCCCCATCACTGCCACCAATGCCATGCCACTACCACCACTTCTTGTCTGGCATCCTGTAGTCCTATGGAGCTGGAGAGATGGGATCCTGTCAGTATCATGCCTGCAGACCTTCAGTGCTTCCTGAGGCATCTGAGAAAATTTCAGCCCTGGGCCATCTCTTGTCCCCACCGCGTCCTCCTTCCAAAGCTCTGGTTTGCACCAGCTTCTAGGGGTTCTTACTTGTCAACAGTTCCCTTCCCGCGACTTGACATTTTCTGTTGCCTTTGCCCAGAATGCTCTTCCCCAGACCTTCCCACTGCTGGCCAATCAGATCTCTGTGTCACTGTTACTTCCTCAGGAAGGTCTCTGTCCTTCACCACCCCAGCTCAAGTGGCCCCTGTTCCCTCCCTCCCAAATCCACTCCTAATTGCCATCACAGCATCTTTACTGTTTCCATAGTGTGTGTCACTGTCTGAAATAGCCTGTTGGATTCATTTATGATGTGAATAACCAGTGAGGCATCTGGGGTAAGATCTACAGCTCTACAGCTCCTTGAAGACAGGGCCTTTGCCTGTCTCCCAGCATAGGGCCTGACACCTGACAGATGTTTAATATGTACTTATTCAGTGAATGACTTTCACCAGAATAGTCATAAGCTTCTTTTAGGTCAGTTGTGTCCAGAAGGGGATATAGATACATGTACTCCATTGGCTTGTGGGGAGAAAAATACTTAGAGCTTCTATTTACAATTTTTCTTTAAATATATTTTGGTCATAAAAATATACATACATACCAGAGAGTATATAAGCCATGTATGAACAATTGTTTTTTTAATGAACATCTGTGCACCCACCACCCTTTCAGAGGCAACTGCTACATGAAACTCTATACTGAGTTGGCTAAAAAGTTCATTCAGTTTTGCTGTATGATGGCTCTAGTAGTGTTTGGTTGTCTTTAACTTCATTCAAAATTATTTTGTTAGATTGTATTATGACAACTGTCATATCAGCGTACATTTAAAAAACTTGTCAAAATTAGTGAATTTTTGTGTGGACATTTTAATACTGAAGATGGAAGAAAATATACAATATTTTCAGCATTTATGCTTTATTATTTCAAGAAAGGTAAAAGTGCAACTAAAATGCAAAAATAGATTTGCGTATGGAGAAGGTGCCATGTCTTATTGAATGTGTCAAAAGTGTTTTGCAATGTTTTGTGCTGGAGACTTCTCAGATGATGCTCTATAGTTGGGTAGACCAGTTGAAGTTGATAGTGATCAAATAGAGACATTAGTTGAGGACAATCAATGTTAAACCACGTGGGAGATGGCTGACATACTCAGAATATCCAAATCAGTAAAGTTATTTGTGAAAGTGAAAAGTGTGTCTTTTATTTCATGGAAAAAACCATATGGACATTTTGGCCAACCCAATAGTTTCCCTTTGTAGTTTTTCCACGTAGAGATGATTCCTAAACAGTATTAAGATTCATTTTGCATGATTTTAAACTTCATCTCAATTGAATCCTACCATAACTACAAAGGAAACTTGCTTAGTTCACTCAACATTTATGTTTGATACACATCACCTTATTTTTTGGTATTGAAAAGGAAATCACGCCTCACTAATATTGTATAGGTACACTGCACAGATACCAGTGTGAAATCACAAATGAATAAACATGGGTATCAAGAAATTTGGGAGACTCCTGCTGGGAGCTGCAGGGTGAGGTGACCAGGGCCAATACCCAGGGAGAACCTGTAGGCCATGCCCCCACCCTGCGGGCCTAATGCTCCCTTTCTCTGTTCCAGTGGCTTCTCCTCGGTGGTAGCCCTGGGCGCCAGCATCATCTGTAACAAGATCCCAGGCCTGGCTCCCAGACAGCGGGCAATCTGCCAGAGTAGGCCGGACGCCATCATCGTCATAGGAGAAGGCTCACAAATGGGCCTCGACGAGTGTCAGTTTCAGTTCCGCAATGGCCGCTGGAACTGCTCAGCACTGGGGGAGCGCACCGTCTTCGGGAAGGAGCTCAAAGTGGGTAAGTGCTCCCCAGACACTGCAAACAGGGTCTTACAGGCTAAGCGGGGACCAGAATACTCTCTCGGAGCTCTCTGGGACCCCCTTACCTGCCCCATGATGGGATGACCCCAATATGGGATCCTGAAGGTGCCAGGACTGGAATTCAGATCTGATGAAGGCCAGCCCCTGGTTTGAATCTAGACCATGCCAGCTGTGTATGGCCCAAATGCTAACTGGCTGAGATAGCACTTATGTTGTTTTTTAACTGAAGCCCAAAATTTAAAATTAGCTGTTTTACCAAAAAATACAAATTTCTGGCATATTTTGAAAAATAAGTTTATACACATATATCACCATAGTTACAATGGGCTAGAGTAGAGAACACAACTTCCTTTAGACCCATTCACTGCCACAGTCCCCACCACTCCCTATTATTCATCTTATAGCCAGCCTTATAAGACTTGCCTGGCCACTGTGGGCATTTCTATTTGCAACCCTTGTTTTATGGGAATTGTGTGTTGCTTGGACATGCACACATGGGCATGCACAAAGTGTGGGGACACACATTTGGGTTTCCAAACAATTGTGAGAAAAACCTAGTAGAAAGGGTTTGGCCACCAGGAGGCCCTGATCAGTAAGGGGAAGGCTGTGTTGTGTGTCTTGCTTATGTGTATCTAGACTGGCAGACCAGGATGTTGGAAGACTTGCTTTGAACTGTGGACTCTCCTGAAAGTCCACTCAGCCTCGGGTTTCTTTGGAATGAAGTGGTTCACCTGGCCTGCTCAGCTGCTCACTGGGCATTCTTGAGTCCTGTCTCTCCGTCAGCTCCAACATCAACAAGTTTATTGGCTACTGAAAAAGTTCACACAAAACCCAGCCACTGCTCTGAGTCCTCACTTCCTCCCTCTTGGATCACACAACTGGTGTATGTATCTGGGCTGCCAGGCCCCCATCCCCCACCCCCATCATCCTGCTGCTCCCTGATCCTTCTGCAGATCGTTCTGCAGGCAGGGTCATCCTTTGTAAATGGAAATTAGATCATGTCATTTCCTTGCTTATAACCCTGGAATCAGAATGAAATCCCAACTGCTGACCTCTGCCCCCATCTGCCCCCATCTTCTCCCTCCCCTTTGCCCACTCAGCCTCATCCTGTTTCCCAAACATATCATACTGGGTCCTGCTTTGGGAATACAGCCGCAGGAGTTCCTTCTGCTTCAGATCTTTTCCCACAACCCTATACTCCTGAGCCTTATCCTCTGTGCATCCTGATCTCACAGAACCTCCTCTAGACCCCTGCATGAAGTCCCCTATAGCCACGAAGCCCTATCCTATCACCCAAGCACTTGGCACTGCCTTTATCTCCACCTCATCTGTTGGGAATGTTGGCTCAGTGGGTATCGGGACCCCCTGTCACCAGTGAATGTTTTCTTCCCATTTCTTCTTGCAAGGAAGAACAACATAATCTCAGTCCTGCCAAAGGTCTCAGTTTGTCATCACCTTCTGTAGCTGCCTTCTTACTCACACCTGATGGGACTGCAGAACAGGATCCCAGGTTCAGGATGAGGTTGGCAGGGATGTGGTGGCCTCTTGCTGCAGGCCCTCTTCACATGCACACCCTTTTCAACATCTTTGTGAGATAGGATGTTGCCTTGTACCACTCGCCCTTGTTCCCCTTCTCCCCAGTGCCAGGGCTCACGTTTCAGGGGGAGAACCAAGGCTCAGAGAAAAGAGGGGCTCCCCCAGATTGTGCCCAGAAATGGCATCAATACTGAGACTCCAGTTTAGGTCGTTGAAATCCCCATTCTGTGTTCCTTCCCTTGTCGTCACCTGTGGCTTTTCCACTTTCACTTGCTCATACCCCTATCCTCCATTTCTGGGACACAGCTCTGTGCTCTGGCATTATTTCAGTTATGGGGAAACTGAGGCTCAGAAGAGACCTGTCCAAGGTCAACAAAAGTGAGCTGTAGGGTCTCCCAGGACTGGGTTGATCCCAGCGCAGTTTGCAGTCTTGGAATAACCAGCCCATTGGTCTCATTGTAATAGTGCCTGCTGGGGTGCAGTGGAAGGCCATGGTGCTGAGGGCCCTGCCATCCAACAGCACGCCCCCCACCAGGATGGAGAGAGGTGTAGAACTGAGGGATCCATTTCAAGCTGAAGTGGAGGATGACTCCATCCAGGATACACTCCAGTGTTCTCAGAGTGGAGCAGAGGCCTGAGGCAGGGAGCGTTTTTCAAGAGGAGGACTTGGACAGGCAGAGGTGTCTTAGGGAATTCAAGCAAAGAAAGGAGTCCAGGAGAATCCATGGGATGGCCCCACCTGGGCCTGGAAGAGAATGGGAGCCAGAGCCAGGAGGCACGTGGTCAATCTGAGCAGTTTGAGTTTCTCGGCGGTGGGAGCAATTGGAAAATTTTAGCATGGATGTGACTGCCAAAGTAAGTCACATTGTATAAAATAGCCATTATACAATGATTTTTGGCCCATAAAATGGCAACATCATATGATTCAATCCAATGGGAATTCTGAATTAAAGGGTGGGTGCAGAATTCATTTGTTCATTATGATTCATTGATTCACTCATGCATTCACTTGGCTGGAGGCTGTTGTTCTACCTGTGTGGTCAGGGAAGGCCTCTGAATTCATGAGGTAGGTGAACCTCAGGTATGTTGAGGGGATGAGCCTGCCAGGCAAAAGGAATAGCATGTGCAAAGGCCCTGAGGCAGAAACATGTTTGAGGAACAGTAAGGAGGCTGGTATAGCTGAAGTACAGCAAAAGAGGGGAGAAAGAAAGGCTCAAAGGTCAGAGGAGCCAGGAGCTGGACAATGCTACGTCTGTCAGGCATAGGCAGGATTCTGGATTTCCCTCCATTGAATGGAGAGCAAGAGAGTGACAGGGGCTGGCTTCAGATTTAGCAGCATTGATCTGGGCACTGGAAATGGAATGAACTGTGGAGGGACAAAGGTGGAGTCTGGTCCAGTTTTCCAGGCAGGAGGTGACTGGTGGCTGTGGAGTCAGTGAGTGATAGCAGTGGAGATCTACTTCGGAAGGGAGCTGCCAGGATGGAGGGATACTGACAATCTAGAACTTAGGAAGGAGTTGCCCTTCTAAGGTGGTGGTAGTGGGAGCAGAGATGAGATCAGGATTGGACACCTTCCTGCAAGTCTGAGCAGTCACTTTCCTTCTGAGCCTTGGTTTCCTCATGTATAAACAGCTATCCTGCTTGAGGACACCATGAGCAAGTCTCAAATTTAGGCTTTCTGGGCTCTTCATCAGCATTCTTGCTCCCATGGGGGTGCCTCTTTCTGGGAATGATCAGTCAACAAGGACTGTCTTGTGGGGTGAGAGATCAGGAGTGCAGTGTTTGACTTTGGGAGCTCTGGCCATCAAATTCACACTCCAAGCAGTAGGACACATCTGCAGTTGAAGATACTTCCCAGAATCTCCAACCCATGTTTTGCTTACATATCATTGGCTAGAACTTAGTCACATGACCATACCTCACTGCAAAGAAGGTGGGACGTATAGTCTTTTATTCAGAGCAGCTGAGACCAGCTAAGAATCTGTGACTGAGGAGGAAGGGGAACCTTGTCCCTGGGGTGGGAAGTCAGTCCCTGACAGGTTTTCCATCCCATGCTGAGACCTAAAGGCTCTCCTTCCACCACCCCATCAACTTTCACTCCAGGCTCAAACTCTGCTTGTGTTTCATGACTCTGTTTTTCCCTCTGAGTGTTCCAGATTTTACTGCATAGATTTGAGGATGGCCACGCACAAGGCCCTCTTGGATGCTAGAAACTGAAATCCGATGTAGGCCTCCTCAGAAGAAAAGGGGAATTCATGTTTGCATAAGTAACTGGAAAGTCAGGGATGGTGCTGACTTTCAGAATGTCTTGGACCAAAGGTGGTGTTAGCTTCTACCAACCCCAGAGCCACCTCTTTGAACAGCGAGATGGCTGTTTCATTGCTAGCACCACAACTTTCAAGTTCAAGTCCTGCAGAAAGGCCTTAACCTTTCTCTGGCATCACCTGCAGAATTCCTATGGTTTACTCTGATTGGGTCAGATAACAGGGCTTGACTTGTGTTTGTGTGTCCATCAACAATAATCACAATGGCCAAGTGCAACAATGCTTTTGTTGGCCAGGCATGGGAGCCCCACCCAGAACATTTCTCATGGGAGTGGGACTGGACATGAATCTATTAGTCAGCTGAGGCTACCATAAGAAAGTACCACAGGCTGGACAGTTTAAACACAGAGATTTATTCTGTCCCAGTTCTGGAGGCTGGAAGTCCAAGATCAAGGTGCTGGCATGTTTGGTTTCTTCTGAGGCCTCTCTCCTTGGCTTGCAGATGGCGACCTTCTTACTGTGTCTTCACAAAATATGTTCTCTATGTTCATGCCCTTGATGTCTCTGTGTCCTAATCTCTTCTTATAAGGACACCAGTCAGACTGGATTTGGGTAACACTAATGGTGTTACCCATTTAAGTTACCATTTTAACTTAATCACCTCTTTAAAGGTCATGCTTCTGGATACAGTCACATTCTGAGTGACTGGGGGTTATGAATTTGGGGGAGTGGAATGCAATTTGGTCCATTAACAATGAGCAACCACAGCGCAGCATTGGTCTGTGCTTTAAGAGATGGGCATATGGGGTGTGGTGGTGCTCGGAGGTGAGACTCCAAGGTGGGAGGAGTGGACTGGACAGTGGAGATGAGCCTTGACCTGGGTCTCTAAGTGTGTGAAGAGTTTCATTGGTCAGTGAATGGGATCCCAGGCTGAGGGAACAGTGGTCTGAATATATGGACATTTGATTGCTAAAGGGATGGCGAACAGGGGTCTGCAGCCTCAGGAGGCAAGGTGTCGCTAGCCTCAGGGAAGATGACAGGCTGTCTGTTCAAGGGTCTTCAGATGACAGGGATTATTTGGGCGTTTGTGTGGCCCACATCAACTTTATCAACTGCTACCCAGTGTGGCCCTTGGGGGCTTAAGAAGACATTCACCTATGTCCAGGCTTTTTTTCTTAAATAATATAATAACCCCCCTGCCCCCACCTTTAATCTATACTATCCAACACAGCAGCTAGAATGAAGACAGGCAATTTACATCCATTTCTGTGAACATCCCTCATGCACTCCCTGCCTTTCCCTCCCAAGGCATGCTTTCTGTGTCCTGAATCTTGGGTTTCCATTCCTCACTTGCTTGTGTCTAATTTATCATATTGATATAGTCCCCAGAAGTCAGTTATTTGGTTTTATTTGTATGGGGTTGGCTAAAAAAGTTCGTTTGGTTTATTTTTCCATAAGATGGCTCTAGTAGTGCTTACTTGTCTTTAACTTCATTCAAAATAATTTTGTTAGATTGTATTGTGACAGCTATCACATCAGCGTGCATTTAAAAAAGCTTATCAAAATTGGTGAATTTATGTGTAGTCATTTTCATTATGAAGACAGAAGAAAATACGCAAAATTTTAAGCCTATTATGCTTTATTATTTCAAGAAAGGTAAAAATGCAACTGAAATGCAAAAAAGATTTGTGCAGTGTATGGAGAAAGTGCTATGGCTGATCAGATGTGTCAAAAGTGGTTTGCAAATTTTCATACTGAAGATTTCTCACTGGACGATGCTCCATGGTCTGTTGGGAAGACCAGCTGAAGTTGACAGTGATCAAATCAAGACATTAACTGAAAACAATCAACATTATACTATATGAGAAATAGCTGATATACTCAAAATATTCAAATTAATAAAGTTATTGATGAAAATGAAAAATGGGTCTCTTATTTTACAGAAAAAAACATACGGATTTTTTTGCCAACCCAATATTTAATTTTATAAAAAGAAGTATCACACTATATGCAATCTTTTGCAATTTTTCACTCACTTATCTTCCTGGTAGCTGCTGTTGATTCTCTTTTTTTCCCCCCCACCCAAAGACATGCTTATTGATTTCAGAGAGAGGGAAAAGGAGAGAGGTACGTTAGGGAGAAAGGGAAAGAAACACCAGTGTGAGAGAACATCGATCAGTTGCTTCTTGTATGTACCCTAACTGCAGCCAAACCTAAGAACGTGCCCTGGCTGGGAATTGAACCCAGCCAGGTTCACAGGATGATGCTCTAACCAACTGAGCCACACCACTTTGGGCTTTTGATTCATTTTAGCTGTGGTAAATAGACCCCAATGTGCACCCATGCTGTGGGTTGTGGGGCATGTGGACTGCCTTAAACCTTTGCCGTCACTAACAGTGCTACCACAAGTCTCCTGGCATCCATGTGCATGCATTTCTCTTGGGTGCATACAAAGGAATAGAATTGCTGGTCACAGGGTAAGAACATCAACCTGATTTCCACAGTGATTATGCCAGGTGCCACTCCCATCAGCAAATAGTGTTGATCTATAGCCTGTCCGACATTTGGGATCATCCAGACTTCTTCATTTTTGCCTAAGGAGTGGGTGTGAGATGCTTTCTCACTATCATCTTGGTTTGCATTTCACTGAGAAGTGATGCTGTTGAAATCTCTTCCTACGTTTACTGGCTGTGCATGTTTACTCTTCTGGGAGTTGCCTATTCATGCTTTTTGCCAATTTTTCCTTGAAGTTGTGTGTTCTCCCCTCAGTTTGGGCTATCATGGTTATATCATGGTGCAGGGAACAGAGTATGGACTGGCTCAGCAGCACCTCAGGGAGGCTGGGTTAAAAGGGACTTCAATCTCTTGTCTTTTACATTTTCATTGAGGACAAGTAGGGGCCTGGAGCTGACACAGCCCTTCCCCTACATGTGATTTTCATATGCCACCTCATCTGGTCTCATCCATTCCAGAAAGGATGCCTTCATCTCAGACTTGGAGCAAGGTGGAGACTGACTAAAGGCACATGACTATTTTGTGGCAGGACTGAGATCAATAGCAGTTCACTGTTCCTGAGAGATTCTTCTGTTTGTGTGCACCTGCCAGATTTGAGATTGTTGAGTGTGCCATGACCTTGAGAACCTTGTCTTGTTGCTGGGTTGTGGGGCAGCCAAACAAGTACAGGTATCCAAGTCACACAGCCAGGTTTCCATCCCAGCCCCACCACTCCCTTGCTGGTGCCTCTGAGCAAGTACCTCACCTTTCTCATCTCAGCCTGGCCATCTGCAGAACAGGGGAGTCACATGGGCCACCTTGCCAAGTGGCAACAGCATTATACAGGATGTAAGGCCCTGGCATCTGCTGGGTTAGGGCCATCAAAAGACCTCCTTTGGTCCCTCTCATGAAGCCTGCATGCCTATCTCAGATGAAGATGAGCATGAGGAACTGGGGATGCCTTTCTAGATTTGATTTTTGTTGCAACAGAATGGGAAGATGTAGAATGAAATGGGGAGAAACTATTGGTTCAATTGCTAATCTAAGTTCACTATCTTGACTCTACCAGCCCGTCCACTTCTCACCACCTCCACAACCACCTCCTGGTTCAGACCTACATCTTTAGAAAGTTGTTGCCCAGACAACCCCATCGGCCTCCTAGTATACTCTTGCCTCCCCCGTCCACACGGCCATTCAGCGTGGCATCTTTCCCATGTTGCTCTGATCATGACACCCCTGTGTAAAACCCTACCGTGGTTTCCTATTGCTTTTGGAATAAAGTACTGACAAGCCCCCCTGGTCCCTTACCCTTACAGACTTCTGTGACTTTCATGCCAACCCTATCTCCACCCCAGCCCTGCTGGCCTTCTTCTCAACCTTTAGCATGTGAAAGTGCTTTCAATCTCAGGGCCTTTGCCCTGGCTGTTTCCTTTGCCTGGGTACCCTTCTGTTCTTCCATTCTGGGATCACATGTCACCCACCCCAAGAGAAGCTTCATGGCTCTCCTGTGGAGTGGGGATGCCCACCCCTATCCATCCTTTACCTCCCATTTCCTTCTATCACTTCACTACTTTAGGGTATAATCTTGATCTATTCATTCATTCTTCAGTGCTTTGTAATGGTTCAGCCCTAAAGCCACTTGCTCGGTTCTTTTCCCGACCTTGACCAAATGGCCATGATAACAGTGCCTATCTCCTAGGTGGGAGAGGAGGAGATTACTTATTCCCTGTGAGGCACTCAGAACTGTGCCTGGCACACTGCACATGCACCATAGACCATACTTGAGTTGTTATCATCTGTCTCATGGGGAGAAGGCATGTCTTTAAGGGAGCAAAACCCTCTGATACAGTGCCTGGCACCTGAGGACATATTCACCACAGGCTCAGTGGGTGTGGGGACAGACCCTTACCCTAATTCCTTCTGGAGTATGAGGAGATGCAGAAGAGTGGCAGGGAGAAGCTGCTGAATGATGGTAGGTAACCTGCCCACCCAGTATTATGCAGGTCTCCACTCAAATGCTGCTTCCTCCAGAAGGCCTTCCTTGACCATCTGGCCTGAGAACACCCCTACCCCTACATCAGCAGTTCACCCAGTGCTGCTGCTTTTATGGAACTTACATCTTCTAGAAATGACTTTTCTTGCTTTGTAATAATGCGTCCAGCATCAGTCTTCATACCAGACATGGGGAAGTTCATGGAGCCAGGGACTGTCAGTCCTGTTCTCCTGGCACACAGTAGGTGCTCAGGAAACACATGAGGAAATGCATGACTCCCAGGCAGTTCAGCTCCTCTCTGCCCAATGTGCTAACAGTTGTTCTGAGCCCCTGAGGACTCTCAGGTCTGGGTGGCACTTCACACACAGGAAACACTCTGTTCGCTCTGTTCTCTCTGTTGTGTGATTGAAGACTTTTCATTCTTGACCCAAATACAAGATTGAACACGCATTCCTGCACATTTTCATGTTCATCCATTTTAGCCCAGCATTGTGTTAGCTCTCCCTTCCACTCTAGATCACCTTCCAGTGGGATAAAAATGTTGACTAAGTCAAGGCCTAGGGAAGACCCCTTCCCAGAGGCATGACTCAAGAGGATCTGTTCCCAGGATCTGTTCAGCAGAACACTGGTCTCCACTCCCTCAACCCCCACCAACTTCTCTGGGCAAATAAGGGTGGGGGGATCTTGGGATGATAAATTTTTTAGCTCAGAGCACTGTACTTCCTGTCCAAGAGAGCCATAGTTTCCACCAGCAAATTAAAGGTTCTGAAAAGTCCTGCAGACAAGACAGCATCTTCCCCTGGAGGGTCCACTCCTCTCTGACCTTGGACTCAGTGACACTCTGGTGGAGCTGCTATTCAGAGGCACCCACATCAGGAAACACTGCACTGGAGACCTTCACAGGGTGACCATGCTTATCATGTGGGTTTTGCTCTAATCAGAATCCACCAGCATGTATTCACTCACCCCCAAGTCCAACATCTTTCCCCAAGGCTACAGCAGAGGCACATGCTAACTTCTGACATTGCTGTGGATGGTGAAATGTAATTCTAGTCAACATTACCCTTGAAAGTCCTGTAAATAAGCCACAACATTCAGAATACCTGGTTTTATGTACAAGTACAGTAAAACATTCATGTGGTTATATAAGGTTTGTACAGTGGTGTAGAGAATGAAGAGCACACATCCAAAATATACATATAGTATTTTTTGAGTTTTTTAGATTCTGCATATAGTGAGATCACATGGTATTTGTCTTTCTCTGACTTATCTCGCTTAACACGATGTCCTCAAAGTCCTTCTATGTTACTTCAAATGGAAAGATTTCATTCTTTTTTATGGCTGAATAATATCCCATTGTTTATATGTACCACCACTTCTTTATCTGTTCATTCTTCGGTAGACACTTAGGTTGTTTCCATGACTTGGCTATTGTGAATGATGCTGCAATCAACATGGGAGTGCAGGTATCTCTTCCAGACAGTGATTTCACTGTCTTCAGATATATGCCCAGAGCGGGATTTTTTGGACACAGGGTAATTCTGGTTTTACTTTTTTTAGAAACCTCCATACTCTTGTCCATAGTGGGTGTACCAATTTATATTCCTGCACATACAGTATTTTAATTTATCTTTAATAAATTATCTTTAATTTATTTTATTGAATTCATATAAATGAATGTTTATGGGATCACACACCATGCCCCCCCTACCCTACATGTCCACCCATTTATTTATTTATCTGTCTCACAGATATTAACTAGAATCTTCTGAGTGGTAAACAGCTGATGAATCCCTCAGGGCCCATGGACTAGTGGGGACAGACCACACGGTCAGGGCTGCAATATGCTCTGGGATCTGGTAGAAGAGAAGAGGGCTCTGGGCGGATGAGCAGGTGGACTGGAGCATGGAAAGCTGTCTGCAGGCTCCACTGGCATGGGCTGGCCCACAACCCAGGACAGGACGGGGGTGACCGGGGAGGAGCTGCCAAGGAAAGCTCCTAGGTGTGACCCAGCCAGGAGCCAGGGGTCCAGAGTCACTGGGCACCTGCACTTCAGGATGTGGTGTAGGGAAGGCAGAAGGATGCTGCAGATAGAGGTGGGGACAGTCAAGCTGCAGGGTTTTATGTTCAAGACTCGGGGGTTGTCTGAGAGGGGAAATGTTGGAAGAGTTTCTCTCTCCTATCTCAGGCGAGGACAGGAAGTAGGAAGATAATCAAATTCTTAGCACATATAGAGATTTGCTCTGTCTCTAGCATTATTGTCAACAAAGAAATGGTGATTTCCTGATGTGTGCTCCTGGGGACAGCTGCGTTCTTTCCCAAATACTCATGACCTCCTGTTTGGTGCTTCCCTGTCAGAATTTTTCCAGGGATGGGCACAGATGACCTAGGATTCAGCTCTGGGGGCCACCCTCCTCTACAGACTGGGTAACTTTGGTACATTTCTGGGCTTCTTCTGCTGTCATATTTGTCATCATTTCTCCTCTTGAGCAGTCACTTCAGCAGTTCCCCTCTCTCTGCTTTGGGTGAGTGGCTGGCCTAGGATCCCTCGTCTGGGAATCTGCATGCCATGCACAAATCCTTTTTACTCCTCTGGGGCTCTGAAAGTGGATGGAGTACATGTCTGGGGAGCTAAGGACTGCTTAGTGGGATGGATTGGAAGACCTTTCCAGTGAGAGAGACAGAAGCGAGGGACAGGGCCAACTCCACATTCTTTCTGCCATTAACAATGTGCCATCCTGCCTGAGCAAAGACCTTTTCTCTCCCTATTCTTGTCTCGAACACACCCAACAAAGGACATTTTCTCTCATTTGCATTTTTGCAAGCCTGATACCATCCTGGATCTTATTTGTCCTGACGCTATTTTTGAGATAAGTCCAGTTTTCGTATGGTGGACAGACAGACACACACATAGACACTTTTACATATACAGTCATTCATTCATTCAACTCTTGACGCTTTGCAGATAAATAATCCAGGTTACCACAGCCTGGTGGGAAGAGACTGATCATTTAATTCAACACAAAATAAGAATGGCTAAGGTGCTGGGCCACGAGCAGAGGGAGGGAACTCAGGAAGGTCTCTCAGAAAAGGGACACTGGAGTTGCATATTGATGAGTATGGTTAATCAATAATGCACCTAATGAGAGCTACTGCTGCCCTGGCTGGTGTAGCTCAGTGGATTGAGCACAGGCCTGCGAACCAAAGGGTCACCAGTTCAATTCCCAGTCAGAGCATATGCCTGGGTTGTAGGCCAGGTTCCCTGTAGGGGATGCATGAGAAGCAACCACACATTGATGTTTCTCTCCCTCTCTTTCTCCCTCCCTTCCCTTCTCTCTAAAAATAAATAAATAAAATCTTTTTAAAAAAGAGCTACTGCTTATTAATCCCTTATCAGGTATTGTGCGGGCATGTCATGTGCCTTGGTTTATTTACTCCCTTTAGGAGGCAGGTATTTATTATTCCCATTTTACAAATGAGGAAACTGAGGCCTTGAGAGGTCAGTTAATTTACTCAAGATCCAGACACTGGGAAGTGGATCCAGGATGTGAACCCAGGTTGTCATCGTATAGGACCCTGCTTTGAAACCACTGGGCTATATTTTCTGTTTCCAAGCAGATGGGAGAGGAAGGGCATTTCTAGGCTGAAGGAACAAAATGTGTGAAGGCACGGAGGCAGGAAGAAGCAGGTGTTGATCCTTGATGGGAGGTCAGCAGAGCTCTCTGCCTTGCCTGGTAGAAAGAGAGACCCTTGGATGGAACCCAGGTAGGAGGGAAGGTTAAAGGGTGGGGGCCCACATGTGCCCCTCCTCTAGGTCCCATCTCCGGTGACCTGTTGCCTTAACCAGGCTCAGTCCAAACACATGTTCCCTGCTTCCCCAATTTTCCTGGTTGTTCATTGAGAGGCTCTCCAGTTCCTTTAGACAGAGACAGCCAGATGTGGCATTCTGAGCCCAGTAGGGCTGTGAATTGTCCTGCCACCGGGTTGGCAAAAGCAACCTTTTTCCATCTGTATATTTTCCAAATGATCATATATTTTAGCTTGTGTCACTGCAGATTGCTCACTCTCTGACCCATTGGCTTTAAATAGAAAAAGAAAAAAAATACAATGCACTTTGTGGTTTCCAGTAAGATACCGTAAATACACCCAGATAATATTCCGGTGCAAACCATTTACAGTGGCTGCACAGGGTGGTGCAATGGAATCTTTCGGGCAGGCCTGTACATCAGTTTATTTCCTCTGTACCCGCCAGGATTGTTATGGAGCTGGAATGTGTGGAGGGCGTCAGTTGGGCTCCTCATTTTCATCTCAGTGATAATATGGATCTAGAGGCCTGGGCTTTTTACGCAGGAGTTTCATGAAATCTTCAGGGCAACCTGGAAGTGTCCTTTTGGTGGTTCCCATTTCAAAGATGGGGAAGCTAAGAGTCAAAGGAGGCAGAATCCTTGCTCAGGGTCATCCAGCTTAATAAGGAGCAGAGAGGAGGGACTGACAAGTTCCATTTTATTGGAGTTATGAGCTGAAGGCACCTGAGCTTCTGGATGGAAATTTTACTTGGAGATAAGGGTGGATTGAGAATTAAGAAGGATGTGGTGGAGATGAGGGTGGGGATTCCATACTGGGAACCAGGAGGCCCTAGTTTCAATCCCCCAGGTCTCACTGAGTCACTGGAGACTTTGGGCAAGTCTCCTGACCCCCTTGAACCTGTTGTCCCAGGAGGAAACATGGGATTCACTCATGTCTGTGTATCTGGGAGTCTGTTCTCTGATTCCAGGGACATTGGGGCTTCTGCCCAGGACAGGATGGTAGGGGCCAGCAGGACCTGCCACTACCCTCTCTATAGCTTCAGCTACCCCCACAGCCCCTAGCTCACTTGCTCCCATCACGGGCTACACCACATCAGGGGCCATCGTCAAACAGTTTGCCCTGGGCCCGGAGCCCTCTCTCCCTGCACAGAGAGCCCCATAGCTGACTCCTCCATGGTCAGAAGTTACCACACCAGATGCCCGCTACTCAGACAAATGTCGATAATAATGGCCCACACCTCATAGCACTGTTGCAGCATGAAGTGAGTTGATCTATAATGAGTGCTTAGAACAGAGCCTGGTGAATAGTAAACAATTTTATGACTTTGCTATGCTTATTATGAACTATGTGCCATTGGGTGTATCGTCTCACTGTATTTGTGCAACAATAAAATGTAGTCTTTGAACCATCCTTGCAGATTTATTATAAAAGACAAATGAGATGACATTCAGGAAATCACCCAACTTGCAGTGGGGTGGGGCATTCACAGGCTGAGGGGTTGGTCCTTCTCCAAACACTGACCGTGGTCAGGGTCTGGGGGAGTCTTCTGGATTTGTTAGAGACTGTGTGTGACCTCTGGGCCTGCATCTTGACTCTTCCTGGGCAAGTCGCCTCTCTGAGCCTCAGTTTCCCCACTAATGAAATAAGGAGTTGTTAGTCATCTTGTGGGGGATGCGGTGAAGAAGGTGTAGATGGCTGTAGATCAATGTGGCTTCACACCCTGAGAGTCCGAGATTTTAAGATTCTGGGATCTATTTCTCCCTTTTCACTACCATCAAACCCTGTTCTTGGCTTAGCAAGCTTAGCTCATCTGAGTTGATGGGGTCTTAAAAATTATTAATTGGTAAGTCTTAACTACTAACAATGAGTGGCATCTCTTGGCAAAAATAAAGGCATTTTGATAAGAGTCAATACCTTAAGCCAAAGGAATGGTAAGCTGTCAGATGGAGCAAGGAGCCAGGAAGGGAGGTAGGCTAGGGTTGAGGAAAGACACTGCCAACTTGGGCCTAGAATCCCAGTTCTGGCCGGTTTCTAGGTGAGTGGCCTCAGGGAATCACATTTCTTCTCAGAGCCTCAGTTTCCTCACCTATAGAATTGTGGAGAAATGGTGTATCTCCTAAGGGGCTATTGCACAGTACCACACAGAGCCAAATGTGGTTCTTGCACACAGAGATGTTCACCCAATGTTACTTTCTTTCCACCCTTCTCCCCCACCCCAAAACAAAACCAAAACCCCAAGCCTCTGGCGAACTCTGTGCTGACACCCTGGGGGCAGTCGTGCTGGATGGGCTGGAGTTCATCACTACCCAGCACCCTTGCAGAGCCTCTCTGAACTTCAGTTGGGTTGCTCTCTTTAGGAACACGTGAACATACTTTCTAAAGCACCTACATGGAAGTGCTAAATAAAGGTCATATGGTTTTGGTCACTGTTTGGAGCTTTCTTTCATTCATTCATTTATTCATTTGACAAATATTTACTGTATACACAACAGGGAACATGATAAAGTGCTTGCCTTCAAGGAAATTATATTCTAGAGCGGCAATGGAGGTGGTAGGTATGGTGGGAGAAACAGACAACAAATAAGTCTAAGATAGAAGGAAGGTTATGGAGAAAACTAAAGCAGGGGAAGCCTCTCTCTGTACCTTCTAACAGTGCCTGTAATTTCATCAAATGTTGGTTCTATATCTGTGAAATATGCCATTGGTACTTTAATAGGGATTGTGTTGAATCTATAAGTTGCTTTGGGTAGTATGGCCATTTTGATGATGTTGATTCTTCCAATCCATGAACATGGTATGTGCTTCCATTTATTTGTGTCTTCCTCAATTTCTTTCTTCAGTGTTGTGTAGTTTTCTGAATACAGGTCTTTTACCTACTCGGTTAGGTTTATTCCTAGGTATTATATTTTTCTTGTTGCCATAGCAAATGGGATTTTTTTCTTGATTTCTGATTCTGATCTTTCTTTCTTGGTGTATAAAAATGTCTTTGATTTCTGAATATTGACTTTGAACCCTGCTGTTTTGCCAAATTCAGTTATTAGGTCAAGTATTTTTTCGGTACAGTCTATAGGATTTTCTCTGTACACTATGATATCATCTGCAAACAATGGCAGTTTTACTTCCTCCTTTCAAATTTGGATGCCTTTTTATCTCTTTCTTGTCTGATCGCTGTGGCTAAAACTTCCAATATTGTGTTGAATAGAAGTGGTGAAAGTGGGCATCCTTGTCTTGTTCCTGATCTTAGTGGGAAAGCTTTTAGTTTTTGCCCGTTGGGTGTGATTTTGGCTGTAGGTCTCTCATATATGGCCTTTATTATGTTGAGGAATGCTCCCTCTATTCCCACTTTGCTGACTGTTTTCAACATAAATGGGTGCTGTACCTTATCAAATGCTTTTTCCGGATCTATTGATATGAACATGTGATTTTTGTCTTTCCTTTTCTTCATGTGATGTATCACATTTATTGATTTGCAAATGTTGTACCATTCTTGTATCCCTGGGATGAATCCCACTTGATCATGGTGTATGATCTTTTTAATGTGCATACTCCACTCTTGGTCTGATTAAGGAACCCATTCTCCTTTCCTGGACTCATTTAATCCCTGGGGACAGTTTTTTGGTCTGTGTGGGTGTTAGAGGCAAAGTCTGCAGCTCAGCTCTGTAGTCCACCAGTTGGGTGACCGAAGCAAGCCAGACCTTTCTTTGGCCTCAGTTTCCTCAACTGTAATTGAAGATAAATGAAGATTTCTAGTCCTTACCTCACAGCTCTCTTAGAAGGAATTGTTACTGCTGTCATCAATAGACATTGCAATAAATGTGGCCACTTTCTCGTGCCAGGCTCTGTGCTAAATGCTTTACCTTGGTTAATTTCTTTCTAGCCCTAAATAAGTGGGTGGTTAGCCTTCCTATTTTATAGTGGAGAAACTGGAACACAGAGAGGTTAGCAACTTGGCCAAAGTCACACAGGTAGAAAGTGAGGAAACAGGGAGACCTCAGCACCCATCCTGCTCTCTTTATATTTTCCCTCTGACTGTTCTTTTTTCTGATGTCCTTGGGGGTCTAATCTCACTGCTGGCTGTCCCCTCTGGTACATTTTTACCTGTCTATTTGACACTCTGTAGCAGCCCAGGACCCTTATCTTTGTTCTCCTTCAGGGAATCACTGGCCTGGGACCAGTCTTCACTCTTGGCTTGGGAGCCCTTGGGACATGCAGGGGAATAAATTTAAGCCTTAAATCTGCACAGAGGCAGGAATGAAGTTACAGATCCCAGGAGATTCTGGTTGCCCACACTCACTCTCTCACCTCCTGTTCTGGCCAAGTCAGACTCACCTGCTTGTTGCCCAGCTTTGTTGGGGTGGGGAGTGTATTTTTGCAGTCTACCCTCTCCCTCTCTCTGGAAGTCTGTCTGTGAAGTGCTCTTTTCCAATGTCCTGCTCGGTGGGTCTTGAGACCTGGTCTCCTGCCCTCTTGACCTTAAATTTCAAAGCTCTCTCCTTTGCAAAGCCCAGCAACAGGAGCTGGTCACTCTGTTTCTATCTGGTTAGCTCTGTCTTCATCTCATGGCCCCAGCAGGTTCCCTTGCCTTCCTGTGAGCCCAGACAGGCATTGGTAGGTCTTGTGCCCCATTTCTTAAATTTGCATAACAAGCATATTGTCAGGTGTCCAGCCTGCCAAATTGTCAGACCTGTGTGCATGTCCACCCAGTGGCTGACCCCTTCAACATGGCTCTGTCCCAGCCCTCTGTCAGGTGTGTGCCACACACATATGGTTTGTAATACCAATATGAGAATGTGTGCAGAGTCAGGACTCTGGTAAGTGTGTGGTGGAGCTGGAATTTGAGCCTCTATTTTAACAGGGGTGCTGTGGCTAGGCTGGCATGGAAGGTGGAGCGAAGTGGTCCTGGCACAGTGAAGCCATCCAGTCCACAGGTGAACAGGCTTACCTATCTGCAGGGTGGGGAGTGGGGGTTGGGGTGTGGGGAGGGTCATACAGGTTGTTTGTGTCTTAGCAGCCCAGGTGAGGGAGGCCATGAAGTAGATGATGGGTGGATGGGAAAGGGGTGTGTCTGAGTGTGGGCCAGAGTAACCTGAGGCTCAAAGCAACTTGGAGGTTGCCTTATCCACTTCCTCCCCCACTGCTCAAGACATCTTCATCCCAACATCTTTAAACACTTCTCCCCACCCATCATACCTGGTCAGTGCTGCTTCATTGGCTTGCTCTAGGTTCAGGGGCCTTTCCAACAGGCTTCCTGCCCTCAGCCTTATCCACCCTGGCTCTGAGAGCCAACTTGCTAACTGCTCACTGGGGTTCGCATTGCACATAGGGCTTCCTGCAGACTGCCTTGGTTCATCTCCATTCTGTACAGTAGATGCTGCTGTGAACCCATTTTGCAGGTGTAGAGACAGAGGCCCAAAGAGGCAAAGAGTGTGGGTGGCAGCAGTCGGGCATCCTGGCTAACTCAGGACCCTTCCTTCCCCACGAAGAGCCCCAGCACCCTCCAGCAGGGCCATGTTCAAAAGCTGGGAAGACCTGTGAGAAAGCGACTTCTCAGCATCTCCTCAGACTCCTTACCAAACATTCCTGTTGATGTACCTGCCCTTTTCCACCCTGATTGTGAGCAGTCCTCTTCCCCCTCCCCCAGCCCCTGACTTCTGTGTTTGACCAAGGCCTGAGGGTGCAGATGTGAAGGAGCCACATCCCAGCCTTCTCTAGAGATGCTCACAGTCTAATGAGGAAGAATGGATGGACCTATAAATGGCAGGTGGCACACTGCAGTAGTAATAGGGCTGACAGAGAATAAGGGCTGCTGTGTCAGGCGTGTGCCAGTAGCTGGGCACAGAACTGAGAGTGGTAAAACATTTTTAACATCAATGTGTGGTTGCCTCTCGCATGCCCCCTACCGGGGACTTGGCCTGCAACCCAGGCATGTGCCCTTGATTGGGAATCAAACCCGTGACCCTTTGATTCCCAAGCTAGCCCTCAACCAGTGAGCCACACCAGCCAGGGCCCTTCATCTTCTTTTAATCAGTCCCTACCTCCTTCCTCTCCTCTTACTGCTGTCAGGCTGTTCCATGATTCTGTGCCTTTAGATCTATTTTGCTCATTAGATTCCACTTATAAGTGAGATCACATGGTATTTACCTTTCACCAACTGACTTATTTTACTTAGTATAATAGTCTCCAAGTCCATCCATGATGTTGCAAAAGGTAGGAATTCCTTCTTTTTTACTGTTGTGTAGTATTCCATTGTGTAAATATACCACAGTTGTTTTTATCCACTCATCTACTAATGGGAACTTAAGCTGTTTTCAAATCTTGGATATTATAAATAGCAATGCTATGAACATTGGGGAGCATAAATTCTTTTGAATTGGTGTTTGGGGATTCTTAGGGTATATTCCCAGCAGTGGAATCACTGGGTCAAAAGGCAGTTCCATTTTTAGTTTTTTGAGGAAATTCCATACTGTTTTCCACAGTGGCTGCACCAGTCTGCATTCCCACCAACAGTGCACTAGAATTCCCTTTTCTCCAAAACCTCTCCAACACTTGTTGCTTGTTGATTTATTAATGATAGCCACTTTGTCAGGTGTGAGGTGACATCTCATTGTGGTTTCAATTTGCATCTCTTCAATGGCTAGTGATTTCGAGCATTTTTTTCATGTTTCTGGGCCCTCTGTCTGTCTTCCTTGGAGAAATGTCTATTCAGGTCCTTTGCCCATTTTTTAATTGGATGGTTTGTCTTCCTGGTGTGAGCTGTATGTGTTCTTTATGTATTTTGGAATATATTTTGGAGAATTAACACTTGTCCAATGTATTGTTGGCAAATATGTTCTCCCATACTGTCGGTTCCCTTTTCATTTTAATGATGGTTCCCTTAGCTATGCAGAAGCTTTTAATTTGATGTAGTCCCATTTGTTTATTTTTCCCTTTATTTCCCTTGCTCTAAGAGATGTATCAGCAAAAATATTACTACACAAGATACCTGAAATTTTATTGCCTATGTTTTCCTATAGGATTTTTATGGTATTATGACTTATATTTAAGCCTTTTATCCATTTTGAGTTGATTCAAGTGTATGGTGTAAGTTGGTCGTCTAGTTTCATTTTTTTTTGCATGTACCAGTCCAGTTCTCCCAACATTATTGAAGAGACTATTTTTACTCCATTGTATGTTCTTGTCTCCTTCATCAAATATTAATTGGCCGTATAGACATGGGTTTATTTCTGGCTTTCTATCCTGTTCCATTGATCTATGTGTCTGTTCTTATGTCAGGACCAGACCGTTTTGATTACAGTGGCCTTGTAGTATAGTTTGATATTAGGTATTGTGATCCTTCCAACTTTGTTTTTCTTTCTCAAGATTGCTGAAGCTATTTGGTGTCTTCTTTGGTTTCATATAAATTTTTGGGATATTTGTTCTAGATCTGTGGAATATGCCATTGGTATTTTAATAGGATTTGTACTGACTCTATAGGTTGCTTTCAGTAGTATGGACATTTTAATGATGTTAATTCTTCCAATCCATGAACACAGGATATGCTTCCACTTATTCCTATCTTTCTCAATGTCTTTCTTCAGTGTTCTATAATTTTCTGAGTATAGGTCTTCTACCTCCTTGGTTAAATTTATTCCTATGTACTTTATTATTATTTTTTGTTGCAATAGTAAATGAGACTGTTTTCTTAGTTTCTCTTTCTGATAGTTTATTATTGATGTATAAAAATGCCATAAATTTCTGAATATTGACTTTGTATCTCACTACTTTACTGAATTCATTTATTAGGTCAAGTAGTTTTTTGGTGGAGCCTATAGGGTTTTCTATATACAATATCATGTTGTCTGGGAATAATGACGATTTTACTTCCTCCCTTCCAATTTGAATGCCTTTTATTTCTTCTTCTTGTCTGATCACTATGGCTAGGACTTTCAGTGCTATGTTGAATGAGAGTGATGAAAATGGACACCACTGTCTTGTTTTTGATCTTAAGGGAAATGCTTAGTTTTTGCCCATTGAGTATGATGTTGGCTATAAGTTTTTCATATATGGCCTTTATTATGTTGAGGTATGCTCCCTCTGTTCCCACTTTGCTGAGTGTTTTTTTAATCATAAACAGGTGCTGGATTTTATCAAATGCTTTTTCTACATCTATTGATATGATCATGTGATTTTTGTCTGTCATTTTATGTGAGTATCACATTTATTGATTTGTGAATATTGTACCATCCTTGCATCCCTGGAATAAATCCCACTTGATTATGGTGTATGATCTTGTTAAGGTATTCCTGGGTCCAGTTTGCTAATATTTTGTTGAGGATTTTAGCATCTATGTTCATCAGAGATATTGGCCTATAATTTTCTTTCTTTATTGTGTCTTTACCTGGTTTCAATAGTTTCCATTTAAACAGAGAATCACAAAATTGATATTTTAGCCTATATTTGATGGCATGGAAATATAAAAGTCGTACAAGTTTCACTGAGACCTTCTCTTCCCTTCAGTGTATAAGTTATACAATTGCTCCTTCATTCAGTACTCAGACTTTATAAAAATCACCAGTTCTACTTTGAAATACACCTACAACTTTCCTGAGCACAAGAACACTCTTAAAACCATTCTTGTAGAACAAACTCTTACTGTTCTCTGTCATCTCCATGAGAAAAGTACTGCTGCAGAGTTTCTGTTATACATCTGAGCACTGAGACACAGTGAGGGCTCATCACTGGCTGAAAGACCAGAGAGTGAGGCTTCTGAGATTTAAACCCCAGTCTCTGGATCAAAGACTGTGTGCAGTCTGCAGGTGGGAAAGTAATCCTACCTTGCAGTTTGTTGCCAGGCACTGTGAACGTTGTGGCATTTAGTTTGTACCGCTAATCTGAGTGTGGTGTGGAGTGGGTAATGATCCACAGAGAGGCCTTCGTGTGGCCTGCCAGAGCCTAGCAATGAGCTCACTGTCTTTCTCCTTTCCTGCCCTGTAAGCTCCCTAAGGGCATGGCAGTGAGTGTGTGCAGGACATGGGCACTCAGGCATCATCCAAGATGGAGCTTTCTTGGAGGTGAGGAATGGGTACTTGGTCGATTTTTGTGGAGGCTTTGCAGTGAGCTCAGCCACCCTCTTATGGAGGCCTGTCTTCTCCCAGGATGCCCTGGACCTGACCCCAGTCTCTCCACTCTTCTCCTGCAGGGAGCCGGGAGGCTGCCTTCACATACGCCATCATAGCTGCCGGTGTGGCCCACGCCATCACAGCTGCCTGCACACAGGGCAACCTGAGTGACTGTGGCTGTGACAAGGAGAAGCAAGGCCAGTACCATCGGGACGAGGGCTGGAAGTGGGGTGGCTGCTCTGCCGACATCCGCTACGGCATCGGCTTCGCCAAGGTCTTTGTGGATGCCCGGGAGATCAAGCAGAATGCCAGGACTCTCATGAACTTACACAATAACGAGGCAGGCCGCAAGGTAGGCAGCCAGGGAGGGGCGCTGGCAGCTCTGGCAGAGATGCTTCAAAACAGCTTATTCCTAAGGGTTGGTGTTGGTGTTTGGTCTCTGGTAATGAGCCACAGAGCTTTGCCCTTAGCTCAGTTCTGTCATCAATTTGCTGCTAGTCAGGATCAGTGTATGGCATGAAGCTTGTCAGTTAGAAGAGAGGTTGAATAACTGAATCTATTAAAACAAATTGTATGTTATTCAGCAAGATGGAAATGGGGATGCATGTGAACTCTTATCTTTGGGTCCACAAATCAGCTGTACAAAACCTTGATTGTGGGGAGGGGTTGAGATCAGTTCAGTAGGAGTAAGCCCTATGGAGCAGAGCTGCTAATCTGTCATTGATCACCTCAGCCAGAACCTGGAGCTCAAAATAAAGGAGGTGACCATACCCTTTTTATTACCTCCTCAGATCCTTGGAGATCTGAGCTCTTTGGATCCTGAGCTCAGATGAGAAGAGAGCTATGGATGTTCTAGCATATTTGTAGTGGATATGGCTGGGATAGAAAGGGGGCTGAGTGATTAATGGGAATCTGACTGTCCTAAGGCAAGGAAGCAGATGGGTCTGCAGGCCCCCAGTACAGAGTGAGGGCCCACAGGGTGAGAGGTATCCCAGAGAGGCAGGTCCAGCCAGTGTGAGGACAAGCCACAGCCATGACATAACAGTGAGTTACCAAGGAATAAGTGAGCTCTTTATCCCAGGAAGTATTTGGGCAGAGGCAGCTTTGCCAGGTATCTCAGAGCACCTAAGTCCATACTTCCTGACTCTGGTAGTGCCCTGAGCTGTGGCCTGAGGTTGAGTGTGGGCTCTTAACTGCCTTTGAAGTCTGAGGCGCTCAGAACCCATTCTGGAGTCCCCAGGCCCAGGAGGTGTGTTTGGTGAGGAAAAGCTCAGATGTCAGGTTAGAGCTCTGTAGACAAGTGTCTGTGAGCCAGGTCAGACAGAGAGGGAGAGCTTGTTGCTGCCTGGGTGCAGGGCAGACAACTGTAGTGATAGGACTTGTGCTGACACTACTGGGGGCCACAAATGCAGGTGCCCAGGGGGGCTGAGCAGGAGCAAGAATGACAAAGACTTAGGAAACCATGTACAAGGCTATGTTGAACCAAGGCATGCAGACCACCTACCTGACTCCAGTCATTGTTGCTGTGCAGGAATGCCAGCCCACTGTGGCCAAACATTCTGATTTTAGACTCAGATTTTTATGTACAATCACTTCAGTTTTTAAAAAGTGTTGGTATTTCAAACTGATAGTCACCAGTAGAAAAGGTAAAAAAAAAAAAAAAAGATTCCAGAGGCTCAAATATATAAATCTACTGGCTAAGTTTGGGCTGTGAGCTGCGCCACTTGGGTGGCAGATGTATTAAGTGGTACAGAACTTGTTCTGCTAGAGCATGTCTGTGGGCCAAGCAGCCTTCTAGCTCTGGATATATCAGATCACTTAATTCTCAAGGCCTCTCAAAGAACAATAGTATCATTATCCCCATTTTACAGGCAAAGAAACTGAGGCACAGAGTGGTTAAGTCATGTGCTGAGGGTCCCACAGTTAATAGGCAATGCCAGAATAAGAACCAAGCATGTCTGGCTCTCAAGCTGGCTGGCATTCTCTGCTCACCACATGCTGTTGTGGCGTGGTGGTCAGAGGGCTGCCTGTGGGCTGGCACTGGCTGCCTGCGTTCAGATCTCAGCTTTGTCACTCATTCCTACCCAGGAAGGAAGCAGAGCTGGCAAGAGTGTCCTCAGGGCTGAGGTGAGGACTGAAGGAGACAAGGCAGGAAAGCACTTACCTCAGGGCTGGCACACACTTAGTCCACATCACAGGGCGGCTATAATTCCAAGTACTGAGAATGTGTCATGCGGGAAGGAGCCTGTCTGGTTAGTGGTATTGGGGAGTAGCCTACATACCTTGCAGGGGAGCAAGGTCCCCAAACTGCAGCTGAATGGGAAGGAATAAGCTGGCCCTTCCTCCAGTCCTCAGGTAGCCCACCTCCCTCCCCTTCTCTAGCCTCTGGCCACATCCTGTGTGTAAGAGCCTCCGGGGAGTCCACTGTGAGTCAGCACCTGCGGAGCCGCTCATCTGGCTTGCCTCAGGATGATGTCTTGGGGTAAATTGCTAGGCCCTCCCTAGCCCTACCTATTGAGTCCTGTGGCTGGGAACTCCTGCCCGTGGTCAGCAGTTCCTCCAGGCTGCTCAGCTATTCATTCCTCCTGGTTTCTAGTCAGATCACTCCTCAGGGCATAGGTCACAGGCCACAGGCTCCCTCCTGCCCTTGAAGCTCTCAGTCCCTAGGGAAAGAAAAAAACAGGACAAGTGGCTTCCCTCTTCCAGCCTCAGTTTTCTCATCTGTGGCTACCTGGTAGAGCCACTGTGAGAATCAAAGAGAATTCCTAGCTTGGGGTAAGAAAGATTCAGTGTACATCAAGTAGGATAGGGTTTCATAAGCCACACAGCTCCAGGGGTGTGATGGCTGTGGCTGCTGTTCAAGGCAGCTCTAAGGCAGTGCAGATGCTGGAAGCTATCAGATGTCATGAGACCAACCTCAGGGGCTTCCCGCCAGAGGTGTACCCCCAAAGACAAGTGAGGTTTAGTTGGTCAGGGAAGAGAGGTAAAGGCAACCCAGGTCTGGTGTGGGGAGGTAGGGTCCAAAATCCCAGAGATGGGGGCTTGGGGCAAGTTCAGGGGCCCAAACTGGCTGGTCTGTGGGTCCCCAATAGGGTAACAGCAGCTGTAGAGCCTGCAAGGTCACCTGCTAGGCCAGTGAGTGAGAGAGCCTTGTTCCACACATGCCCCACCCCTCCCCCAAGATCCTCCTGTGGCTGCTCTTCAGGTTTCAGCTCAGATGCCCCCTCCTCAGACAAGCTTCCTTTTCAATTCTTTCCTAGCATTTTCTTGGATGTCATCTTGTTCCTGGGCTTGCCACCCTCCTGCCCCACTCCACACCAGATCGTAAGCTTGAAGGGCACAAGGGACTGCATGTGTCTCATTCACAGCTGCACCCCAAAGGCTGGCATACAGAGTTGCTCTGTATATGTAAAGAGTGGATGGTTTCTTATCTTACGATCATGGGGGAACCACTGACGGTTCAGGAACAGGGCAGGGCAGATGTCATAGACACTGACTCCCAGAAGGCATAGTGAGGCCCTGGGTGGGGGATGAAGACTGATCATAGGCCGGGCTCTCCCAGCACAGGGAAACCAGCTGAGTGGATCTCCCCAACCTACCCAACTCCATTCTGGCTTGTGAGGATGCTTGTGGGTGGCTTCCTAGACAGCAGTTCAACCAGAGCCAAGAGCTGGAATTTGGAACTCCCCAACATACAGAAGAAAAGGCCTGACCAACTGCAGCTCTGGCCTTTTTGTGGTGTGGGGTCCCCACTGGCCCTCAGACACCTAGGGTAGTGACCGTACTGCTCAGCCAGATCACAGCAGGAAGGTGGTCTCCCAGCCTGGCCCTCTCTGCTACAGAGCACCCTGAAGACCCAGACACATATCCAAGTGGCCAGGAGCAAGGACAGCCACCTAGCCTGGGGTATATAAGGCTTAGTGTATATCAGTTCAGAGTCCCATTCCTACTTGGGGCCTCAGTCTCCCCATCTGTCAAATGAGAACTATAACCCTCAGTTTGCTCTGGATCCCAGGTACTGGTCAGGGCCAGGTGAGGGCATACACAGAAGGCCCTCTGGGATCATGCTGTGTGCCATTTATTTGAAGGCATGGGTCCCCACCCCAGAACATCCCCCACAGTAGGCTTCCATGGGCCCCACACACTCACACAGAAGAGGTGGGGAACCGACAGGAGAAAAGAGGCCAGCCTGCAGCCACTCCTAGCTGAGTGTCTTGGAAAGGATCACAGATGTGTTTATCACTGGCTCCCTCACTCCGGCTGTGCGGAGACAAGACTCAACCTGACCACAGGCTCTGGGGCTTGTTGGCAGCTGGTGTGAGAAAAGGAGGAGGCAGGAGAAGTCGGGGGAGGGTGTGCAGTGTGTGTGCGGAGGGACAGAGGTGGTGGCAGGCCCAGTGAGGGGAAACCTGGAGCAGCCCACCGACTCATCTCCCAGATGGGGGAGAATAAATGCTGTGGGAGCATCCTGCCACCACAGGTCTCCAGGTTCCTCGGGCAGAGCCAGGTGCTGGCCTGTGGAAGTAGGCCTCGGGGCTGGGGAGGTGGGACACCTCTGTGGGCCCACCAGCCTTTCCTCGCCTCATTGTCTCATGCAATTGTGCGGTCTGCAGGGTCGAATCAGAATGACTAGGTGAGAAGATAGAAATTATAGCCTATCCCTATTGAAATTTTAGGGCCATAATGTTTTTGGATTGAGATCACAGATTGTTCAGGTTGGGAATGTGGAATATTAGGTTCGCATTCCCACATGTGGGATTTGGAATCATAGGGTCTTTGGTAGGGAGGGAGAGATACATCAGAAGTGTCGAGTCTATTTCTTTGGATGGTAGAATCATTGTGGCTTTGAATGACTTCTTTCCAGGCTTTTTGGCAGTGGGGAGATGAGCAAACCATGATTCTTGCCCTCGGGGTACTCATCTAGTGAAAGAGTCAGATAAGAGGAGCAAAAATTATGATTCAGGCTCACACCACAGGGGAAATGCCACACAGAAGGCTCAGAAGAGCCCAGAGGAGGGAGTGCTTTCCTTGAGGAGAAGTCTGGAGACATCTAGGGGAAGAAGAAGGGACCACTAGAAGGGCTTTGAAGGATGAGTAGGAGTCCTCCAGTGGGCAAGAGAGGTGGAAAAGAAAAGGGCAGTTCAGGCAGAGGTGACAGTAAGTCCTAAAAACACATGGTTGCGCAGTGGGTTGGGGTTGCTCCATGTGTCATAGTCCCATTTGACAGATGGGGAAACTGAGGCCCCAAGTAGGGATGGAACTCAGAACTGATATACACTAAGCCTTAGTTATCTCAGACTAAGTGGCTGTCCTTGCTCCTGACCACTTAGGTATGTGTCTGGGCCCTCAGGTTGGCCTGTAGCAGCAAGTGAGGGTCTGACCTCCCCAGAGCTAGGCTGAGAGACCACCTTCCTGCTGTGATCTGGCTGAGCAGTGTGGCCACTGCCCAGGGTGCCCTGGCTGCCCTGTGGGGACTGGTGTGCTGTGGAAGCCTTGCTGTGCACGGAGAGTAAAGTGTGTAGGGAGCTCTGAGGGCCTCAGGGGATGGAAGGGCCCATAGCAATCCCTTCCTGGGAGTGTGGTGACTGAGCTCAAGAGAGGCAGCCCTGGGGATGGGGGCCCAGCTGGGATAGGGCTGGCCCCTGCTGGAATGTGCTGCCTGCTCCCAGGGAGGTGAGCTCAGGGGGATGGAATTCCACCTGAGTGAGAAGTCACCTCCCAGTCCCTGCCCAGCCTCTTGCTCATAGAGGGTGCCGGTCTTGTCCCTTCCTGCCCTGCCCTGTCTGGTCTGGGTGCTGCTAGGAGCTGGATTCCCACCTTGCCTTGGCCGCAGGCAGGTCTGCGAGTCAGGGGACACCAGGGACCTGGTCAGGCTGCTGGGGTGGGGCCCTGATAAGGCTTGCTCAGCTATGCTTCTCTCCGCTGTCCTGAGGGCCACTTGCATATTTGACCAGATAGAGTGGTCAGAGGTGGTACATTGAGGACCTGGGGAGCCAGGCTCTGCCTGACCTAAAGCTGGCTGACCAGGCCAGGCTGTGAGGAGGTCTCCTCAGGCCACCATAATCTCCATTTCTGCCCCAGATCCAGGAGCAGATGTGTGTTTTCACCTTCCCAATTGGAAAGGCCTCTAGCCAGAACATAAGGGACTTGCACCAGGGGCAGCTTTGGACAAACCTCACCCTTCCATGGCCTTGAACATAGTAGGACCTTATGGTCTCAGAAGGGTTCTCCAGGTCTGACATGTGTGTTGGTGGAAGACACATAGTATTTAGGACAAACAGATGCCATCCTTGTCTGCAGCCACACACTCCTAGAGTCCACCAAACTATTTCCTGCCTCAGGGCCTTTGCACATCCCATTTTCTCTGTAAGGCATGTTCTTCCCCCAAATCTTGCATAACAAATGCCCTTCCTGACTCTCTTCCCCTATGTCCACATCATCTCTCTCTATACCACCTTGCTTTGTTTTCTATGTGACCCTTACCACATTATGAAATTATCTTATTTAACATAGCTTTTTATGACTTTATTGCCTGTTTTCCCACTACAATGTTAGCACCATAAGGGATGGCATGCATCTACCCTTGTACTTAGAACAGTGCCTTGCACATAGTAAGTCTTCAAGAAATATTTGTTGAGTGCGTGAGTGAAATGACAGATATCTGCTCTAAGCTTGGGGAATTTCCCAGGAATACAGTTGCCAGATTAAAAAACAAACAAAAACAGCAGTCCCAGTTAAATTAAAGTGCTGAACTATTTTCCAGAGTGGCTGTGCCATTTTACTTCCCATCAGCAATGTGTGAACTATCTGGTGTCCCCGCATCCCCACCAGTGTTCAGTATTGTCACTGTTCTCCTTTTTGCCATTTTGATGGGTGTGTGTGGTACCTCACTGTGGTTTTAAGTAGCATCTCCCTGAGGGCTAATGATGTCAAACATCCTCCACATACTTATCTGCCATCCATGTGTGTCTGTTAGCATCTTATGCCCATTTTCTAATTAGACTGTTTATGTTGTTACTGTTGAGTTTTGAGATTTCTTTCTATGTGCTAGTTGGCAGTCCTTTGGCAGACATATGGTTTGCAAAATTTCCCCCCAGTCTAGGCTTGTCTTTTTGTCCTCTTCAAGGGGGTCTTTTGCAGAGCAAGTCCTTAACTTTGATAAGGTCCAGTTTATCAACTTTTCCTTTTATGGATAGTGTTTCTGGTGTTGTCTAAGAACTCTTCGCTCAGCCCTAGGTCCCAATGATTTTCTCCTATACTTTTTTCTAAAAGGTTTGTAGTTTTTACATTTTGTATTTAAGCCTGTTACCTGTTTTTAAAATTAATTAGCTATAAAATCAACAAAGGTTTATATCTTTTAAATTTTTATTTATTAAAATATGCACAACATAAATCTTAACGTCCTATCCCTGGCCAGGTGGTTCAGTTGGCTGGAGCATCATTCTGTCCACCAGAAGGCTGTGGGCTCACTTCTTGGTCAGGGCACATATCTGGGTTGTGTGTTTGATCCCCAGTCTGCAGCACATATGGGAGACAACCGATTGATGTTTCTTTCTCACATTGATGTTTCTCTTGCTCTCCCTTCCTCTCTTCTAAAATCAATAAATATATCCTCTGGTGAGGATTGAAAAAAAACCTTAGCACTCTGATACTTCAGTGGTATTAAATACACTCACATCACACAGCCATCACCACCATCCATCTCCAGAGCTCTTCCACCTTCCCCAAACGGGAACTCTGTCCCCATCAAATGTTCACTCCCCGTTCCTCACTCCTGCCCCTGGCAACCACCATTCTAGTTTTTGTCTCTATGAATTAGACTACTGTAAGGACCTCCTATGAGTGGAATCCTACAACATTTGTCCTTTTGTGACTGCCTCATTTCACTTAACATGATGTCCTCAAGGTTCCTTTTTGAGATAACTTTTGTAAAAGGTGTGCATTTGAGGGTTTTTTGTTTTGTTTTGTTTTGTTTCCTTTGTCTATTTATGTGCTTAGTCTGGCAACTATCTGCAGCCCCTACAGCCCTGCATCAGGGAGCGGCTTCTGGGACAGTGCCAAGGGGAACTGTAGAATCATTTGAGAACCAGAGACTCTTCCTTCCTTGGGCCGACTGAATGGAAGAGAGACTGACACCAGACTCGGAGGCCGCTTGGCAAGGCCATGTGCACCTAGAGAGTGGGGCATCAGAATGCACGCCCAGGGCCCAGCTCCCAGCTCGGCCTCGCTCCTGCTCCCTGTGGCTAGATGCAGTGCCGATGTGGGGCCTGAGCAGGACTGGACCCCTGGGATAAGTAGGCCAGGGTGTGTGTCAGAGGAAAAAGTCAGGACAGGTCCAGAGCAGAAGCTGCTGAGGACAGATCAGGGGAACCAGCCTAGGCCCAGAGGGAAGACACCCACGGCTCTTGCCAGTGTGACTCATTTGTTCGGAATGTCATCCTGTAACCTAAAGGTCTCTGGTTTGATTCCCGGCTGGGGCATATGCCTGGGTTGCAGGCTTGATTCCCCATTGGGGCGTGTGCAGGAGGCAGCCAATCAGTGTTTCTCTCTCACATTGATGGCTTTTTTTCTCTTTCTCTCTCCTTTCCCCTGTCTCTCAAATGAGAATAAAATAAACCTTAAAAAAAAAGACACCCACAAGACGGAAGGTTTTTCCAGTTTTCTCTGATGACACAGCAAGGGCAGAGTTCAGCCCAGGTGATCACTGATGCCACCGTAATAGCAGTGGATGGTGCCTGGGAAGGAAGGTACCAAGTAGGGAGGCCGTGGTGGTGGGGAACAGCGATAGGGCAGGGGCAGCACCTCCCTTGGAGAAGAGGAGAAGAGAAACATCTGTGGGCCCCCAGCATCATGCAGCCTAGTCCTCAGTATCCCACTTTGCTTTGGATGGGCTGCCAAGACCACTTCCCCACTGCCACACAGGATGGACATGGGCAGCCTAGGGCAGGCGCAGAGGAGGCTCAGCCTGGAGTGTGGTAGCTTCAGCCTCTGAAGGGCAAGAGTGGGGAAGCAGGCAGGACCAGGACCCAAGGAATAGAGGTATGTTGAGAAGATGCAAGCTTTAGGTCCAGTGAGAGAGAACTTGCTGCCAGAAAGTGAGATCAGCTAGAGGGCAGGCATGCATTTGCTTGGAGAATGAAGACATGACCCTAATACTAGCACTTGAAATGCATGTACTAATTTAGTCCCCACAACAGTCCTACATGGCTGGTATTCTCTGTTGTTCTCTCCATTTTATAAATGGAAAAATGGGGAGACAGAGAGGTTAAGCAACTTGCCCAAGGGCCACACAGCTGACAGGTGCTGCCCTGGGATCTGAATCTAAGCAGTCAGCTCCAGACTCAGTTCTTAACCACTGAAATGGTTTACCAGTTCCAGCAATTCTTGGACTCAGATGTGTTTATCTCCACCCATAGTTTTGCCATACTATGATTCTAAGGTGTTATCCTAAGATTCTGAGGTCCCCTGTTTCAGAAAACCTGGACATTGCAGTCCTCAGCCTCCAAAAAGCCATGATATCTGGCAATTTTGGGGATTGTGGATGATTCAGGCACTGTGAGTTCTCTCCTGCTCTGGTCACTGCGGCCCTGGGAGAGTCCTCAGACACTGTCCTCTGCTTGGGAAAGGACACTTCTGGGCCAGGAGGAAACTTGTCTGTGTGAAGAGGAGGGTTCTCCCGGCTGGGAGGGACCTGGGCTGTTATGGGGGGCGTCTAGTGTGAGACTGAATGAGGAATTGCCCTGACTGGGGCATGCCTAGGAGTGTCCACACCTGTGTAGAGACCTAGGGCACCTCCTATTTTAATGGAGTTTCTGGGCTTGCTCAGCCTGGTGAGGGCAGCCTAGGGAGCCACATCCTCTCCCTCCGCAAAATCCTCCTTGTCCTTCCGGGCAGCTGTGAGTTACCTCAGTGTCTCCCAGAGCTCAGCCTGGAGCCCGGCATACAGTAGGCACTCTCAGTGAAGTGTGGTGCTTATAGCTGTCCAATATAGTCTCAACAGGCCACATGTGGCTATTCAAATTTAAATTAAAATCACATTAATAAAACTAAATATTCAGGTCATCAGTCCATGATTTGAGTGGCTCGTGGCTAGTGTGTTAGACAGTTCCATTGTCTCGGGTGGGTTTGTTGGACAGCACCTGTCAGCTTTGAGCACAGTGGGTGCAGATATTGGTGTTATTATTGTATTAAGGAGACCTGGGGAGGACTCTGTACTGGTTGCAGCAAATCCTTTCACCTCCTTGACTCCCTGGCCTGTGCAAGGTGGGGGTCTCAAATAGTGACCATCTGATTTCTGTTGGAAGGAGTTCCCTGTATGGCTGCTGGCGCTGTAGCCAGAGGCTCATTTGAAACCAACCTGAGGTGGGGAGGGGCAGTCTGGGGAGCCCTGAGAGGCCGAGTCAAAAGGCAGCCACGGGGACAATTGCTGCCTTTGTCCTCAGGAGGGGGACTGGGACTCCTGGGTGTTATCAAATCTGCTGCAATGGTGTGGGGGGGTGGGGGAGCCAAGTGGTGATGAGGAAAGCAGGGGAGGGGACCAGCAGGAATGGTCCTGGAGGGAGGGGCACGGCCTGCTGATGTGGCCAGGAAGTGGGCAGGAGTTGGCTGCTGTCCTCTCCCCTAATCCGAACACTTGCTTGTCCTGTGAGGAGAAATCCAGGTGCTGTTATGTCCTGGAAAAGGAGTCCTTCCCTGACAAAGGGGCTTCTTTAAATTGTCACCTTGCAGTGTGCATTTGAGATGGCAAATAATAGTCATTGCTCAGAACTGGTGAGCACCTGCTCTGTGCCCACACTCTTTCTATCTGAGTTAATCCGTTCCATCAGCTTGGGGGTCCTTGTTAACTCCATTTTGCAGATGAGCAGCTGAGGTCCAGACAGTGACTAAAGCAGTGTCCCAGACTCCTGAGTAGTCACAGCTGCATCAGAATAAGGGCACACTTGATTTCAGGGCCTCCCCAGGACACTGGGGGGCAGGAACAAACCCTGGCCAGTGGGGTGTGGACAGTGTGAGAGCTGCACTCAGCTGCTCCATGTGCCCTTCTCCAGGCCCAACACAACGTGTGCTCTCCATAAACGATCTGATCGGGAAGGCCCTGTTGTCCTCTCTCCCATTCTACAGGTGAGGAAAATAGAGGCACAGAGTAGTTAAGTAGTGTTCTGAGGTTGCCCAGGTAGAAAGCATCTGAGCCAGGATGCCCTCCCAGCCATCCTGCCTCTGCAGCCCACACTCTATGCAGCCTCTTCTTAACCCTCAATAGCGTGTGTGTCTGTCTGTGTGTGCACATATATGGGGTGGGTGGGCCTGGAAGGATTGGTAGTAATTTTTTAAAGATTTTATTTATTTAATTTTAGACAGAGGGGAAGGGAGGGAGAAAGAGAGGGAGAGAAACATTACCCTACGGTTGCTTCTCATGCCCACAACTGGGGACCTGGCCTGCAACCCAAGCATGTGCCCTTGATTGGAAATCGAACCAGCAACCCTTTGGTTCACAGGCTGGCACTCAGTCCACTGAGCCACACCAGCCAGGGTGGATTGTTAGTATTTTGAAACAATAATAATTCTGACAACAACATTTGTAGAATACTTTGCAATTTGCAAAACCTCTCTTTCATACTTTCATGGCCAAGCTTCACACTCTCCTCCAAGTGAATGGAGCAATTGGGCCATTTTGCAGGAGAGGCACCTCATGCACTGGGTGGGTGCCGCCCAGTCTGCTGGGAGCATGGGTCTGCAGGGAGTTGTTCTCCCCTGGGCTTGAGAGCTTTGGGTGAGGAGGCAGGTTGGAGAGCTCCTAGCCACATTGTACTCTTGATTCATGAAAGGATGTTCAGCTTTGGCTCCATGCTGGGAGATGGGAATGCCACGGCTGTGGAAAGAGTTGCAGTGAAAACCTGACTTTGCAAGTTGTTTGCTGCATGATATTGATTAGTCTTCTTCCTTCAATCCTCAGTTTCCTCCTTGGGAAAAAGACAGTGATAATTTGTGCTTCTCGGAGCCATTGTGCAGATTGAATGATGTAATACCCATAAAGTGCTGAGTCCCATGCTGTCTTGCGTGATGTGTGCTCAGAAAATAGCAGCTACTATTCTGAATATTGTTATTGGAAGTAATAGTAATTTTAAGGCCACATGAGTTTCTCAGCCCTATATTCTATTCCTATGGGTCTTTCTAGGTCTTAGATCCCATTTTTGTTGTGTACCAGCTACATCGCCTGCTGAAAGGACTTGGGGAAAAGGAGATATCCAAGAGGTCATTGAAATATTCACCTTCCTGAACAGAGAGGGTCATAAGGAGACTAAACCATTGTGATCCCACATTGGTCTTCCCCTCTATGAGACAGGTGAGGTCCTTCTGGGTTTCTCAGTCATGTCTGAGCAGCCCCCATGGAAACGGCCCTGCCTTTGTCCTTCTCAGCCCCTTGTCACCAGTACCCAAGTATATGCCCCATTCTGGGACTGCCAAGTTTTCTGTGAAGTCCAGTCTTTAGCCTAGAACTTCCACCCAAACTTAAATGCAGTATATCCAGCTGCCACCCTTCCCGCTCCTGTGGTCTCAAACCTCAGTCCTGACCTGTTTCTCATGAATGTGCTCCTGCCTTCATCTCCCTGCCCAGTTCAGGAAATAGTGGCACTGTCTAGGTCAGATACCTTGGTTTTCTTCTTGACCCCTTCTCCCACACCCCACATCCAACATGTTGGTTCTCCCTATAGCAACTATCCAGAATCTTCTCTTTCTGACAACCGGCATTCCTGACCACATGGTCCAAGCTATGATCATCTCCTACCTGGAGTAGTACAGTCTTCTAACTTGTCTCCCTGCTTTCACATTGGCAAACATAAGTTAAATCATCTCTCCTCTATCCGTAATCTCACAACGGCTCCCAGCTTACTAGGAGTAGAACTGAAGTCTTCACAGTGTACAAGACCTTTCATGACTTGTGACCTTCTGACCTTATTGTCTTCTACTTCCCCTTTGCTTATTCTGTTCCACTGGCACTATTCCTCAAACACACTGGGTTCATCCCTACCTCAGGGCCTTTTTATTTGCAGTTCCCTTTGCATGGAGCACTCACCCTCTAGACATTCACCTTCCCACCTCCTCAAGTCTTTGTTCCACTATTACTTTCTTAAGGAGAACCTTCTTACCCACCCTATTTGAAATTGCCCTCTTGTCTGCTCCATCACATCCTGTCCTCTTCCATGTTTTCTTTTTCTACACAGCACTAATGACCACCTGACATAATATTGCTAGTTGGCCAAATGATCCACTGTGGCTGGGAGAGTTAAAGTGTGGGCTGTAGAAGGCTTCCTGCGGGAACACTGCAGGCTCAGTCAGAGGTTTTCTTCTCGCCTTCAAAACTCAATAGTCTGTGCTGTCTATATTTGTTCCTATGGGCCAGGCTTAAATGGGGGTTTTGTTTTGAAACACCTATGTAGCCCTTGTCTTACTCCGTACACTGCTCTAAGTACTCCATGCATATTAAGTCATTAAAAACCCAGTTAGTTAAGTACTGTTATTATTCCCCTTTTACAAATGAGGACACTGAAGCACAGGAAGGTTCACTGACTCACCCAAGGTTACACAGCTAATAAGTAGAGAGCAAGGATCTGAAGCCAGACTCTAGAGTCTATACTCTTGCTATATATAGTTCCTCTATTTGGGCGTTTATTCACTCACTCATTCATTAAATATTTATAGCATGTCTCCTTTGTGTCAGGTGCAAAATTCTAGAGACCAAAAAATGACTAAAACATGGTCCCTGCCATCAGGAAGCTCACAATCTAGCAAGAAATGCAGAAAAAGTAAACAAGGGGAAAGAAAAAAGATTCATTCAGAAAACATTCACTGACACCTACTAAGTGTCAGTCCTGTTTTTGGGGCATTGGAAATCAGACATAAATAAGACAATTTCTGCTTTTGAGGTGTTTACATTGTAACAGGAGAGAAAGGGTGAATACTGCATGTATTCATGATGGCATGAACTGGATCTGGTGAAGGGAAGTGTGAGGGACTGTGGGGCCACAGGATAGGAGGTCTAAGCACTTGGGGTGGGTTTAGGTGGGTGGATGGTCAATGGATGGACAGACAGAGGGAGGGATGGATGGATATTTGGAAGGAAAGATGGATGGATGGATGGGTAGATAGAAAGATAGATAGTATTTGGAAGGATGGTTGGAGAATGGCTATATGGATGGAGAAGTGGATGAATGCATGGGTGGAGAAAGGAACAGAGGCATGGATGAATAGATAGTTATTTAGAAGGATGACTGGTTGAATGGATGGGTGAAAAGCTGAGCTCATTACTGGATGCTTTCCCAGTGAGCTCACCAGATCAGCTGAGAAAGAAAGGGATGGAAATCCATGCATTCATTCATTCAACAATATTAAGCACCTATTTATGTGTCTGGGATTGTTTGAGGCTCTGGGATTAGATATTACATGCCTTTAGGGAGCTGACATTCCAGAGGGAAAGCAGAGGACAAACAAATAATCAATTATATCTACTGTCAGAGAGTAATAAATGCTGTGATGAAAAAAGGAAGCAGGGTGAGAGAGCAGAGATGACAGGAGCAGGGGAATTTATATTAGGTCGGTTGGAGAGGCCTCTCAGAGAAGGTGAGTTCAGAACAGGAAGTGAGGAAGTGAGCCACCTGGGGAATAGCATTTGAGATAGCAGGAATAACAAATACAAACGTCGGGGGCAAAGTGACTCAATGAACAGAGGGAGAAGGGAGGTGAGGTAACAGATGGATGTGTTTGGGACTGGGGACTCGGCAGCAGCGGAGATGGGCAGTTCCCCTCTGGCACCCTGTGAGGACTGTGGGTCTGCCTGTGTCCTGGGAAGCCAAAGGTGAACTTTGAACGTGGGTTGATTTAGGTTGGGAAAGGCACCACTCTTCTTGTTCCCCAGTTATGGTTTCCCAGCCCTGCTCCCTCCTGGCATGTTCACAGTTGGGAGGCTGTCAGCATTTTAATTACAGCTCCCAGTGATCAGTGGTTTACAACTCAACCATAAAACAGGCCCTGGGCAACATGTGGCACCTCTGAGTGATTTACTTCTCGCCATTTCCATATTTAGTGCCATCGAATGCCTGTGGGCCAAGTTTTCAGAGAGAAAAAAGAAGGAGGAATTTAGAGGGAGTTGGTTAAGTTGTTTTTTTTTAACACATAGATCTATGTTTCACTTGTTTCCTGAGATGATTTCCCAGCCTCTAAAAAGTTACAGGATGCCAACCAATGCTGTGTTCCATATTGTTCATTTCCAAGAGAGCCTAGTCCTTTGCTATGCTGCCCTTTTCTCTTGAAAGTATGTGTTTGCTTCCTAGCAAGAGAAAGCAGGGTTTAAAAACACTGTGCACTGAGTGTGTGACTAGGGGACAAAGGCATGATTATCTAATTTTTACATGCTTCGGGATGGACTTCAGGTTTTCCCTCCTGAAGCGGGGGTCCCCCAGACCTCCAGCCAAGTCGTTTGCAGGGTGTCTCCAATTTTAATGTGCACAAACACTTGGGAGTGTGGGGAAATTCAACTTCTGATTCTGTAGGTCTAGGGCAGGACCTGAGAATCTACATTTCCAACGAGCTCCCAGGTGATGATGCCCTGGGACTGTGCTTTGAGCAATAAGGATTTTGACTAGCACTGTCTGATAGAAATTAATGTGAGCCACACTCATAAATTTAAATTTTTCTAGTAGCCACATCAAAAAGGTAAAAAGGGTGACATTGAATTTAGCAATACATTTTAGTTAATCTGATATGCTTAAAATATTGTCATTTCAATCTATAATCAATATGAAAATGCTAATATCTTTTATGTTTTTTTTCCATAATAAGTCTTTGAAATCTGGAAATTCACTTTATACTTACAGCACATCCCAGTTCAGATGAGCCACAGTTCAAACTGCCTGGTGGCTCCTGTTTTGAACAGCACATATCTCATTCTGGCTTGAGTGCCTCTGGTGATGGGGACCTCATTTCCTTCTGGGAAGTCCTTTCTGTCCCTGTGGGCTCTCAGTTGGGAGTTGTCAGGGCCAGTTTCACTCCCTGCATCTCCAAGCTGGTGGGCATCCTCTGCAGAGAATAGTCTTGCAAAAGTTTGGGTGCTTCAACCCGATTGAAGTCCTCTCCTCTAGCCCCTTCCAGTGCGGTGGGCACCTCACATACTCTGCCTCAGTTAGCAAACCTAAGGCGACCCATGTTGTTGCCGTTTTTAAGCCCCAGTTATTCTTGTTGGAGAACCAGGCTCAGAGAGGTTGAGTGGTGTTCCTGTGGTCCCCCAGAGCTGGGACTCCAAGTCAGGGAGTTAAACCTCTTCTTCCTTTGTTGTGAGAGGCTCCAGTTCCTTCAGCATGACCTGGTTTCAGAGGACCTCCCCAGACCCATGCATGCTCATCCAGACACACAGGACTGACCCACATGGTACAGATACAGCTTCAGAGATGGCCAGGAGGGTGAGCATCAGAAGCCACACAACTCTTGGTGGTTAGGCTGGGATAAGAACACAAGTCCCTCTGAGCCCTGGGTCTGAGCTCCTGCAGCAGCTCCTTATAGTTTCAAAGCAGTAAGGAATGGGATGGTTATTCCTCAGCCATGTCCACCCCCTCCAGTCCCAGGCGAGGTCCCACCCCATCCCGACTGGAAACTGCCCTGGGTAGAGATAACAGAGGGTGTTTTTCCCAGTCACCTGGCTGGAAAAATCCTGGCTCCACCATGGTCAGAAAGGCTATCTCAGGGGAGGGGTCCCTGCCTCCATGTCCTCTGGGCTGGCTGTGGGGTAGCATGGAACTTCAGGCCAGGCCAGCCCACCCTCCCAGACACAAGCTCCTGCACTAGACACCCACACAAAGGGAGTTCCTGCTCTGGGATGGGGACTTCAAAGGGCTTCAGTGGTCCCTGATTGCCAAGGCAGGGCCCCGCTGAGGTCTGGGCAGTTCATCTGGGGGTGGCCAGCAGCATAGAGGGTGTTCAGGCAACAGGACCTGGCTCTTGGGTCCTTCCTCCATGCTCTAGAACATTTGCCCCTTCTGTCCCTGGCCCTTCCACAAAGCCCCTCCTTGGGGGCTTCAGTCTTGATCATGTGTGGACTAAGTCAGGGCCTCTTCTACAACACCTCACTGTGAAGGAAATGGACATCTAGGCTCCTGAGCTAAGGTGAATTTATTTATTCATCCCCTCGCTCATTTATTCACTCATTCATTCAGCGAGTACTTATCGACCATCTTCTATGAGGCAAGATGCCTCTTGAACAAAACAGTTGAGAGCAATGCATTTCTGGAGTTGACATATAGGCAAGGAGGGGAGAGGCAAGCAAGTGATCTTCAAGTGCCCTCAGTGCTTGAGGATGTGAACCTGGGTTATATGAGAGGGGTGACTTGAGGGAGAGTGGGTGGGGCACCATGGAGAGGCTGGCTGGTGAGGATTGCTGTAAGGAGCAGAGCTGGAGCAAAAAGCAGACAGCTGTAGAGGCCCCGAGGCAGACGTGGGCTTGATGTGGTTCACAAAGACCTGACATTAGGTGTTCACAGAGGGGATTCAGAGTTGTGCAACCATCACCACAACCAATTTTAGAACTTTTTCATCACACTCAAAGGAAATTACATACCTATTAGCAGTTAGTCCCCACTCTCCAGCCCCAGGGAACCACTAACTTGCTTTCTGTTTCTGTGGATTTGCCAATTCTGGACATTTATATAAATGGATCCTTTGTGATAACATGGGATCCTTTGTGACTGGCTTCTGTCACTTCGCATAATGTTTTCAAGGTTCATCCATGTAGTAGTATGTGTCAGTACTTCATCCTTTTTATGGCGGAGTAATATTCCATTGTACGAATATGCCACAGTTTGTTTATCCATTCATCAGTTGATGGGCATTTGGGTTGTTTCACCTTTTAGCTATTGTGAATAGTGCTGCTGTGGACATCCATGTACAAGTTTTGTGTGGATGTACAAGTACACGTTTCTGGTCTGACTGTCCCACCATCCCTGTGGGTAGGTACCGCATGTCCTTAAAGTCCACCGCTTTCAGGGTTGTCCCTGTTAGAGCCCAGGCCTCTGAGTCAAGAGACAAGGAGGATCAGGACAGATGTAGGCACTGGCCTGCTGGCAGCATGGACCAGTCCTGCCTTGGGTTCTCTGGCTCTGCATTCCCATGGGGCTGCCCAGGGCTCTGCAGGTCAGCAGGGGCTGTGGACACTTGGCTTTGTCCTCATCAGCTTGAGGCTGATTCACCACCAAAGTGGGTTCACAGGGGCCTTCCCCTGGAAAAAGGCCAAGCAATAGTCGTGCTTCCTTGTTCTTCATCTGCAGTTCTTCTGGCTGATCCTCCCTTTTAATGCCTCTTGCACCAGCTCAAGCCTCTGGTCTGTCCTCCATGTGGCTGTCTGAGGGGACCTCTCAAATGCCAAACAGTCCTTTGTCCCATCAAGGGGCCTGGCCAGCCCTCCAGTCTGACCCACTGTCCTCCTTAAGTTTCTTGACTGCTCCCTGCTCTCTGCTCCCTTTTGCTCTGGCCTTTATTCATGCCGTTCCCTCTGTCCAGCCTGCTCTTTCCTTCTTTTTGTCTAGCCAATGTCCTCAACTCAGGGAATCATTTTCTCACCTCATTTCAGTGGTTGCATTGTTACTGCTCCCAGTCATTCATTCAGCAAGTGTTTACTAAGCAGCAGCTATGTTCCAGACACCAGTGTGGGTGCTGGGACATGGCAGGGAGCAGACTGAGTCCCTGCCCTTGGGCAGTTTACATTCTAGTGGGAGACAAGAGAAACCAAACAAGGAAAATGTGTCCTATGTCAGATACTTATACCTGCGAGGGAGCAAAAGAAACTCGGGCAGGGTCAGAAAAAGTGTCCTTGGAAAGGTGAGATTTGAGCAAAAGCCCAAGGAAAGGAGGGAAGGAGCCACGTCAAGAGCAGGGAAGAGTGTTCCATGTGGAGGGACTACCAGTGCTAAGGCCCTGAAACAGGGGCATGCCTGGTGTGCTGGAGGAACAGCAAGGGATGCATTGTGACTGGAGTAGAGGGAACAGGCATAGGAGGTGAGGTCAAAGTGATGGCAGGGCATATATAGGGGTAGATGGAGAGAGGGCAGTATTGTGAACCCTACATACCCGAATCCCAGCTCCAACAACCCCAGCATTTGACCTACAAACATAAACATCATCTTAGCTGCTACTCTGGAACATTTTAGGGCAAATCCCAGTCATTACGTTATTTCACCCATGGATATCTAATCAATAAGGGTTTAAAAAACATAACAATAATACTGTTATTACTGAGAACAACACGAACAATTCCTCAATGCCATATAATACCTCAGCGCAGATTCCTCCATGGAAAACACTTTCCAGCCGAGTTGTGGAAGGGGAACCACCGTGACCACTAGAGGGGCAGGTGTGCACTGTTGGTAGAGGTTGGCATCTGCCTCATGCCCATGTGACAACTGGATGCACAGGATGCACACCTGACTTCCCTTCCAGAGCATAATTGTCCAGAGAGCAGGAAGCTTGCGTTTTTCTGCCTGCTTGGCCACTAACCTCAGAGCCTAGCCCAGGACAGGGATTAAATTAACATATGGTGAAAGATGAATTAGTGAGTGAATGATGAAAGATGAATGAATGAGCCAATGAGTGAATGAATGCATGAATGAATGAATGACAAGGCCAATTCACTGATACTCCAGAAGTTGGGAGGAGCATGTGGATCCAATCACTCCACCTCCCCTCTGCTGGCTTCTGTGCCTCTCATGCTGTGGTTGGAGTCAGCTGACTGCCTCGCTCTAGGCCACAGTGCACATTCCCCACCCAAATCCTGTCTCCAGGCTGGACCCCATTAGAGGCAGTCCCTGCCCCTTAGCCAGCCCAGCTCCTTCTAGGTGAGTCAGCTCATGAGAGAGAGACAGCTGGCATGTGTCTGGGAGAAACTGGTTGGAGTCAGAAGGCTGCACCATGAGCAGCCATTGCCTGTCTTGGAGCTCATCTGTTCCACGTCGGAAATGGGATTTCTTCTTTATGCCCACAACAGCTCTCTGAAGGGGCTGTGTTAGTCCCTTCACAGTAGGTGAACAAAGCTGAGGCTTGGCCCAAAGCCCTGGCAAGCAAGCACAGTGGATGGAGCCCATCTGCTGGCCTGTACTGTCTGGGTCCCCCTCAAGTATGAGGATGTATGTATGACTTTATGTGAACTTGTATGTGGGGATGTGTATGTGTGTGCATATGTGAGCACAGGAGGGGTGAAGGATTGTGTGAGCCCATGTCGTGCAGGAGTGAATGGTGTGCAGTGGTGTGTATCAGGGTGTATGTGAGGATCTACATGTGTGTGAGCATGTGGGACATAGGGGGCCATGTATGGTGGTTTGTGTATGAGCATGAGGGTTGTGTGTGTGACTCTGAGGGAGGGAGCAGGTGAATGTGAGCACACATGTGACGGTATGCGGTGGTGAGTGGGAGGGAACAGGAACAAGTATGAGGTTGCTGGGGATCATGCATGTGGGGAGGACATGTGTGTGTGTACAGCACAAGGGGATGTGTTTGGGTATGTGTGTAACTATGTGCAGGGGTGGACAGGTGTATGGAGGGGAAGTGGGAACCTAGAAAGACAAGTCTGGAAATGAGAGCTTGTTTGTCTCTAAGACCCCACTTCATGGAGGCCTTGAGAGCCAGGCAGCAAACTCTGGGCTTCCACCCCAGGACAGTACGGTGCCACAGATGGTGTTTGGACAGTCATAATCTGGCCAACACTGCATTTCAGAAGGTCTCTATCAAGACCAGGAAGATATCCTGAGTGGTTTGATTGACACTGCTCTTCCTGAGGCCTGGGCAAGACCCTGCACCTCCTTTGCAGTCAAGGCCAACCCAGCTGCACTCTAGTGGCTGTATTCTATGGAATGCAGCCTTCCCCACCCCCCTCACTGCACCCAAGGCTGACAGGAATATGTTCTTGAAGTCAGTGCATCCAATATTGCTTAAAGAATGTGACCAAGAAGAAAATATTCCAAATGTTTACCAAGAAAAAGCTCTCTTTTCTCCTCTTTCATCTGAGTTGCCCAAAGGAATACAGCTGCAGCTGAATGAAATGCAGCTTTCTGCTCATGATGGATTGACACACAGGAGGAGCAGCAGGAGGAGGAGGAACAGGAGTAGCAGGAGAAGAAGGAGGAACAGGAGGAGAAGCAGAGGGAGGAGGAAGAGCAGAGGGAGGACCAGGAGGAGGAGGAGTGGGAGAGGCAGTGCAGTGTCTGGGCTTGTAGTCTACAGCTTCCCTCCTGGGGTACTCACATCTATAGTTTCCTGGGGGTGGGACTCAGGAAGGGCTCTGGGGAGATGCAACTGTAGGGAAGTGAGGGAGAGAAGTTGGGCAGTGGTGAAGTAGCAGTAGAGGCTTTAGCTGGCTCCCAGCACAAGCTCTAGGGCTAGAATTGCCTTTTAGAATTGTCCCAGTTACAAAGGCAGGGAGACCAGGTCTTTGTAGCCAGCAGCAACCAGTCATTGTGTAGGGCTGTCCCGAAGAGACTGATCCTATGATGAGAGCATCTTTTAGGAGAAACTTGGCTGCAAGCATCAGCAAACAACACTCCAGGCAACTGGATGGTGAGTGCTTGGTCCTGGAGGACCTGAGTGGGCACCACAGTGTCCACTGCACAAACCTGCTCTATGAACCATCGCCTGAGGGAGCCAAGTTCTCCCGGCCCTGCATGTTCCATGTATTCAGCTGCATCACACAGCTCTAGAGCTAGACTACCTAGTTTGATACCAGCTCCGACACATCCTAACTGTGACTTCTTGTTGCTTCTGTTTCCTCATCTGTAAAATAGGAATAATAATAGGATTCTGTGCAAATTCAATGAGTTGCTTTATGTTAAGCACTTAAAACAGCAGCTGATGCCAAGTCAGGGGCTTTTACTGGAGTTGGGCCTGGTTCCTGCCCTCATGGGGCTCACAATCTGGTGGAAGGGATAGGTGTGCAAATAGGAAATTACAACACAGAGCAGCTTGGGCATGAAGTTAGCATGCAGCTCTATTCTGAGAAATTGCCCCCACTCTTATGTAAGACCAACACAAAAATTTCACATCGTGCATAAATAATTTAATAACCATAATAACCCAGCCTCGTTTCCTGAGAGCCTTCTTTGGTCCAGCACTATGCCTTCGGTCTCTCAGTCCTGACACCGCCACCGCTGGGCATTTTTCACTGCATGTGTGTTTCATTGCATGAGGAGATGCCATCGAGGCTCACGAGGTGGTCTCATTGATGGCCTAATCAACCCAGGGCCCCAGCCGCGGTCCGGTAGATGGCACAGTCGGGAGTAACAGAACAGTTTAATGAAGGGGTTACTTACAGGAGTGTGGGATGTGTTAAGGGAATCCTCTGAGGGATTTCGCAACACCAGGGCTGGCAAGAGTGTGGAGCTCTTACTGCCTGGAGGACTGACGGGCAGTGAAGGGAGCAGTGTAGCTGAAGAGAGGAGCCACTTGGCTCCTTGGTTACAGTTTGGGGAAACCAGTAATAGCCGCCGCATGGCCCCACACAGAGGGTCTCGGAAATAAATGTCCTAGTCTCTCTCTCTTCCTGCCCTGTCTTTTGTGGTGTTTCAGCAGTCTGGACCTCACTGGAGGCTGGAGGGCAGGAAGCCCATGCATGTGGTGTGCACAGATGGCCTTTGGGGGCAGAGAAGGGTCCCACAGGGACTTCTCAGCACACCCGGGCTCTCATGGGGCCCTGCCTTGACTCCAGCAGGTCTCCTTAGGGTGGTGCCTAGAACAGAGCGTGGCCCATGTGTGGCACAGGTGTGCTAAGGGGGATGAGGATTCAACTCGATTGGTGCAGGTGGTTTGGGTCAGGGGCTGCTTGGAGATGAAGAACATGGATAACTGAGGCATGGAAACCTGGGAGAAGAAACCAGCCAGACTTGGTGACAGCCTCTTGCCTCAAGTACCCTTGAATCTGACCCAGGCAGGGCCTTCTGTGGAAACATCAGCCTAGGAGGAGGAAGCCTGCATGCGCAGCGGACCTGTTACTGCTTTCTGTGCCTCTCCTTGGCTGGTGCCCAGCTTTCCCAGGTGACTCATCTGGGTTTGTTCAGAGAAGGTTCACGAACCAGGCGTCCTGCCGGGGAAAGGGTGGCTAGGATCTGATGGTGGGGGAAAGCACCAGTAGTGACGTGCATGGGAGAAGATGCTGCAGAGACCTGAAATGTCTAGATGGTGTGTGAGGAGAAGGTGGTAGCCATCTTGAGGGCTTCTGAAAGATGCTCTGGGTTTCCACACCAGGAGGCAGCAGCATAGACAAGCATCAGGACCTGGGCTGGGGTGTTTATAACAGGATGGGTTTCTGGGATGAGTTGGCCTGGATGTGGGAGAAGGTGGGAGGGAGGAGGAAAGGTCAGAGCTTCTTTAGCAGGTTCATTTGGCACTCATAATGACCTCTGGGAGAAAAGGACACGTCTGCAAGTCTGCATCTCCTGTGCCACCCTGAAGTTGATTCCTCCCTGGGGGACATACGGGAGAACGTAGTAGACTTCAACCTGCTCCTCTCCTGACCCTTGCCCTCCTTATCCCTCTGTGTCCCTATTTTCTCTTGAAGATCATCTCTAGCCCCTTCACTGTGCAGGTGGGGGAAACTGAGGCCCAGAGAAAGAAAGGGATTTGCCTGCAGCCCCACAGCCATTTGGAGGCAGAGCCAGGACCTCCAGCTGATTGTCCTACCACCTCATAGCCCTGCTCCCCTTTCCCTGCCTTTCCAGACTGTACCAGCTCATACCCACTTTCACTGAAGGAAACGAGGGAAATTCACACCGGTTGGGGGCCCGTGACACAGTGCACCAAGCCTTGATAGCTCTTCCCATTTAATCCCACTGTTCCCTCAGAGGAAAGACTTGCTCCTACTTTAAACAATGAAAGGATCACCACAGATACATTTGCTTCCAAGTAGTACAACACCTTACAAATGTGGCTTCAATGATAGGAGTCTGCTTTTTCTTGCAAAATGAAAGTCTGGGCATACTTTCTCTCAGAGGCTTAACAATCACTTTGAGGGCCCAGGCTGTTTCCATTCTCCCAGTCTGCCATTGTCACCTTTTCTGCTTCTGAGTCTCTTGCCTTTTGATCACAAGACGGCTGCCTAAGCTCCAAGAATCATGTCTGACACCACAGTACCCAAAGATGAGAAATGAGAAGTCTCTCTCTCAGGTTTCTCTTTTTATCATGTGGTACATAATGTTTCCAGCCTCCATGGTCAGAGGTAAGTAGGCTGTGATGAGAAAACGCAGATCCACGCAAGACCGAGCCTTGCTCCCTTTGGCCATTTCTGCCATCACCTGCATGTGGTAGCCAGAGGTAGGATTTGAACCATGTTCTTGGGTTACTTGGCCCTGACAGTGGCATTTTATCCTCTGCTTCTGGCTGTTTTTTGCACAATGTGCTGCCATGTAAAGAATGATTCTGATTGCCTGAGTCACTGCTGATCATCTGGGGTGAAAAATGGTCCAAAACTGACCCTTCCTGCAAAGGAGCCTCAGTCTCCAGCCCTTGAGGACCCCCCTCCCCCCACGCACAATGCCCTTTCAAGCAAAGCAGTCCTCAGCTCACCAGATCTGCTCCATGCTTTGACAAAACCCACAAACTAAGGGCTGGCTATTGGCTTTACAAAAGGCATATCCTCTATACAGATGAAAGGACCTCTGTACTATTTTAAGCTGTAAAGAACAGAAACCCAACTTAGACTGGCTTAAAAACAAAGAAATTCATTAGCTTAAGGAATTGGATGATCCGGGGTAATGAATTAAGGTCCAGTTTGATCCATGGTGCAAATGACAGTCCCAGGAAACAATTGCGCTCTCTCTCTTTTGAGCTCTGCTTTCTTAGTTAACTCCATTCTCAGACCTACGTAGTTACAAGATGCCTGTCCACAGCTCTGGCCACCGCATCCTCTCCTGCTTGTATCTGGAGGGAAATAACCAACAGTTCTTGTCTGCTATTTCACATGAATCCCCAGGTTCACTCTATTTGGCCTTTACTGGTCTGAGTCACCAGCCTGTCCCAAGCAATGAGCAGTGGGTTCTTGGAGCAGTGACTGGTGGGAACTGGAGTGATGAATGGGGGAGCCGGGCACAATGAGCGGTGGGATCTTGGAGTGATAACAAGTGGGAGCGATGACAGGTGGGGCTCCTTTACTTGTAGTGGCTGGGGAAAGCCTCACTGAGGAGTCGGTGTTTGCAGAGGCTGAAGGCCATGGCTGGGTTGTTATAAAACAAGGCACAAAGAGCAGGAGAGATTATGCTGGAGAAGTCCTGCTGGTGTTGGGCAGGGCAGGGACGGGCCAGCTCTGAGGAGAGGTGGCATTTGTGGAGGCCCTTGAAGTGCTGGTCTGAGCCAGGCTACGTGGGGATGAATAGAACCACATTCCAGCAGGAGGGCATGGCAGGAGTGCCAGGACCCCACAAGGTGGGGAAATTCTCCTGCAGTGTTGGGACTTCAGGTTCTTCCCAGGGGAGGTGAAGGGGAGCAGTGGAATTCAATGCTGGGAAACAGCTTCTGGTTCTTAAAAATGTGATGCCCTTCAGACTACCAGGGGGTGGGTAGTCTGGTCACAAGAGCACGCTGGGGCATGGACCATGTGGGAGGGCACTGTCTCACCTCTCTCCCCTCAGAACCCCTTCCCCCTCTAGGACGTTCACTCCCCAGATCCTCTGGGCAACCCTAAGGGTGTCGGACAGCCAGGAGGCCGCTGTTGATAGTATCTATTTGGTATCATGAATCAAGGAATTTTCTGGAGCCAAGTTTCTCCCAAGGCCCTTTTCAGGCCTAAGAACCCCACCCTGGTAATTCCAGGCTCTGGGCAGCACCTGGTACATTGTTGGCACTTCATGGGGGACCTATCAGAAAGAGATTGATTTTCTCTCTCCAGTGGAGTGGAAAAATCCTTCCTGTTGCTCCAGACAGATTTGTGGCTGGGCTGGGGGACAGAGAAGCAGATTGAGAACAGCCATCCCCACCCATTACAGGAATCTCCATTGTGGACCCCAGCTGCTGCTCCCACACACTCCCAGGGCAAGGAGCTCATTACCTCTGCAGCTCCCTCCACTCTGGTCAGCTTGGTGGGGACAGCTGGCCTCCCCTGAACTGGTGTCTGCTGCCCTGTGACCCCCCTCCCAGCCTGCCCCTCAACTAGGGTCCCAGTTTTGCCCTTTGGATGCATAGTCCCTCCCACTCACCCTGCCCTGAGATAGGTCTGAAGAGTGTGGGGGACAATAATCAGGGCAGAAACTGCCTTCTCTGGACTAAGCAGCTCCAGAGTCTTTAGTATGGGTCTTCAGCCCCTTTCTCTACATATGTTCTATCTGTTTCTGTTCATCTGCTGGGGTGTCGCCCATTTCTGAAAATCACAGCAAGACCATCTCCTCCCTTATTGTGGGCAATAGACCTAAGTTAATATGGCCTCAGATGGTTGGCTTTTTAGCAGCCTCTTAGTTCATATTGAACTTGTAGTCATCTAGAGCTATAAATTGTTCTCAGTGTCTCCCATCTTGTGTTTTTGCAATCAATTTTTTAATACAAAAACCATAGGTGTTTGCCCCACTTCTGGCTCATTTTGACCACATGTTTTAATCTGTCTAAGTGACTGAATTCTGACTGAGCACCTGAGCTGACTGGAGCCAGATTTCAGTGGCACCAAAATACCCTTCTGCTCCCCAGATGTCCTTCTTCCTGACTATTCACTCTCTGAAATTTCCTCATTATGCCCTCAACACATACTCTTTCCATGCCTAGTTCCCTTTCCCATTCCTTGTCTTAGTGCATAGCCTCTGCATGCATCAAAGCCTGTGAGTCAACCCTGGGCCCCCACAATCCTCCACCAATCACACAACACCGAGTCTTACCGATTTTGCTCCTTCTCTGCCTTCCAGTGCCATAACCTTTGTTAGATCCACCATTGTGTCTCTGGCCTGGATGATGGGGATATCTTCCTGCCAGATTTCCATCCTACCACTCTGATCTTTTCTAACCTAATGGCCTCTCCATTTGGAATGATCTTTGAAGTTGTCGGTTGGACCCCATCACTCCCCTGTGTGAAAGCTCCTCCTTGGCACCCTCTGAACTAAGGATGATCCTGATGCTTCCTGCCCTCTGAGTGCCTCCCAGCTCCATCACCCTCTCACTTTGCCAGCCACTCGTACCTTGTCCTGCTAAGTCTGGTGGACTCTAACTTATCCTTCTGTTATCTGGCTGCCAGCTTGCCTTCCTGGGGAAGGCTTCGTGGAGCTGCACATAAGAGAATCCCCTCTGTTCTGCTCCTTCACAGCACTCACCAATCTATAATCAGGTTTTGGGGTGATCAATTCCAGAGCTGCTCTGGCTTGGGTCTGCAAGCTCCAAGAAGGGAGAGACAGCATTTGCTTGCATCAGAGCAGGGATGATGCCAGATATCACACAGCAGGTGCTCAATGTAAGATGAGAGACCCAGTGAATAAATGTTTCACAACAGGAAAAACTCACACTAGGTGTTTCTTTCACGTTGCATCTAGTCAGCACCTTTTCTATGCCAGTTGAGTCTCTGCCAGAGGCTGAGGTGATGGAGGTGCATGTACTGGCCCTGGCCTCTTAGGAGTGTCACAGGTGGGGTTCTCCAGAAGCAGAGGCTAAGATGGAGTTCCAGGTTCAAGCTGTTTATTAGGGATCAGTGCAGAGAAAGGGGAAGAGCAGGACTGGGCAGAAGTAGAGCTGTGATGCTGGCCAGCCAGTGCTTCAGCGGGAACTCTGGAGGAAGTACTGCCCATCAGAGTGGCCAGACCTTGAGACCTGTGCCTCTCTCTGTCCCCGGCTGCCAGCCATAGGGAAAGGCTGCCATTCTCTGCAGCTGGGACAGACCGTGAAAGATTGGACAATTGGACAATGTGTGCTGAATCCACTCCTGGTCCCATGGTCTGCTGGAGCTGGCTTCCATGGGCTTGCAAGGCCAGTGTTACATATTCAGGGATTTGTGAGCATATTGCTAAACCTTTGGTTGCTTAAAATCAGGGCTTTTTTTTTTTGAGAGTCAGATTACAAGCACACCACTACCTGTAGCTCTGAAACAAGATCTCCCTTGAAGGGGGATCTGGGTGGCATATCTCCATGTCCACCACAAATTGCTGTTGGCCTGATGTGGAGAGGCTGACAGGTAGACAGTCATCACAGGGCCAAGGTGACAACTACTCAATAGCCCGGGACAGCTATAGAAATCATGAGGGAGTCACTGACTGCTCTAGCAATCTGGGAAGGCTTTGTGGAAGAGGTGACTTTTTTTCTGATATGGCAGAATATTCAAAAGGTACAAAAGGCAATCCTATGAAAAGACTCCCATCCATCTGACCATCTTATCCACTCCAGGGGCCCGCCCCAGAGGCAACCACTCTTACCAACTTCTCCCGTATTTTTCCAGAGATAGTATTCTGTGCTCTTATGAACACACATGCACAAGTCTTTTCTTTCTCGCAGAAATGAGTTCATGCTCTGCATACTTTTCTGCACCTTGCTTTTTTCTCTTAACCATGTATTTTGCAGGTCAGATTTCATTAGTGAGTACAGAGCTGCCTTGTTCTAACAGCTGCAGGATGTTCCAGTTTATAGATACACCATTATTTACATAACTAGTCTGCATTGGTGGATCTTTAGATTCTTTTGGCTTTTTGATATTTCAGATACTGCCTTTCTGAGGCTCTTTGTCATTTCACACATGCACCAACCTCCCCAGAGGCTACATATTCAATAGTGGAACTGTAGGGTCTAGCATCTGTAATGGCAGTAAGTACAGGCCTTCTAGGTAAGGAGTAGCAGGTGCAGAGCTGAGAGGTGGACACAGAGGAAAGAGCATGGGACTGGGAATGAAGAGGACAGGGCTCATTCCGGGCCCTGCCATGGAGGGGCAGTGGGTAGCTCCTGGGGTTGTGGTCAGTATAACGGTCACATTCAGACTGGGAAGATAAAGGGAGTTTTCAAAGAGAGGGCTGTCCAACCACTTATGAGTGGGTGGATAAATTGTGAGATAGCCACACAATGGAATATTATTCAGCCATGAAAAAGAATTAAGTACGGACACATGCTACACCATGGCTGAGTTAAGGAAACTAGGCACACAAAAGGCCACATATTATATGATTCCATTTATAGGAAATGTCTGGAGTAGGCAAATAAATAAAGACAAAAGGTAGATTAGTGGTCACCTGGGACTGAGAGGAAGGGAGAAATGGGGGAGTGACTATTACTGGGTGTGGAGTTTTGTTTTAGGAGATTGAAAATATTCTAAAATTAGTGGTGATGGTTATACAACTCTGAATATACTAAAAACCATTGAATTGTATACTTGAACTAAGTGAATTGTATGGTGTGCTAATTATATTGCAAGAAAACCATTTTGGTTTTTTGTTTTAAAGAGAGATTGCTGATAAAACAAAGGACAAAGTTAAAGGAACCAAAAAGGATGGTGCGGCACCCTGGGGCTATCCACAGTAAGGAACCGTGACTTCTTAGGCCTAAAGTGCCAAGAAGCTGGACTGCTTAGACTGCTGGGGGACTGTACTCAGAGGACGTCCAAGCAGGAGCTGTGACCTCTGAGAGGGAGTACAGCCATCCTGTGGGGCCAGCAGAGATGAGCAGGAGTAACTCCACGACTTTCCTCCTGCCCTCTTAGTTCCCTCCGGTACCTTCCACTGGCTAGACCCATCTGGAAGTGACACAGCTATATTCAAACCATCCTACAACCCAAACGCTCTGGGCCCAGTCAATCACCTGGGATGGTCGGGGTCCTAGAGCAAGCAAGCTCATTGGTGCAGCCCTACAGTCTAGCCTCCTGGGACATGGAGTGGGAGGGGGAAGTGTGCGGAGTAGCCTGGAGAGACGTGTGGAGGAGATCCTGCATACTCTGAATTGAGGTCTCTTCCTTTCTCTGAGTCTCTGTTTGCTCACCTGTGAAATGGGATGAAAATGCCCATCCCTCAGGAGATACAGGAAAATCTCATTCTGTTAGAGCTCTGAAAACATTTTGTGTCAGTTAAAGAGCAGCATGGATCCAAGGCTAAGATTCTTAGAGAGAGACAGAAGCGGCCTTGGAAACCATCTAGTTCAAACCCCTAAGTTCAAATGGGGAAAAAGGCCCAGGGAAAGCACCCAGCTGGTCAGCAGCGGCGGCAGCCAAGTCTCAACTCCCTATGTACAGCTTCTCTGCTGAGGTCCTGTTTCTAATAGACTTTATTTTTCAGAGACGGGTCAGGTTCACAACGAAACTGAGCAGAAGTTTCCATGTCCCCCTGCCCCCACATACATCCAATCTCCCTCATATGAGAGGCATATTTGTTACAACCAATGGGAGATCTTTTTAAAATTATATATCCTGCTCCACTGGCTTCCCTGTCCACTCGCAATAAAATCTCACCTTTTAGCCTAAGGAGGCAGGACAACTAATGTCATGTGGCGGCTTAGGTAGGATCCTGGAATAGGAAAAGGACATTAGGTATAAACCAGGGAAAGCTGAATAAAGTATGGACTTCAGTTAACAATAACATATTGGTACTAACTTATTAATTGTAACATTTACTGTACTGACTGATGGAAGATATTACTATTAGGGGAACTGGATGCAGGATGTATAGAAACTCTCTTCACAGTTTTTCTGTAAACATGAAATTGCTTTTAAAAATAAAGTTCATTTTTTAAAAAACTGAATAAGAAAAACATCCCACCTCCTTAGCGCAGTCCGTGGAGTCTGTGGGACGGGCCCCCCACCTGTGCCCCCTCAGCACCTTCCCTGTGGCCTCGGTCACTGTGCTGCGGGCGCAGGCCTCCGCCCGCTCTGTGGAAGCCTCTCCTGTGCCCTGCTGTTGCTCACGTGGAAATGAAATGAGAGAATGAGTCTGTGCTGCCACGTGCTGGCCTCCTCTTGGGTTCTGCCCTCTGCTTGAGTGTCATCTCAGAGAAGTTGTCCTCATCACCAAGGTCACATAGCCTCCCCTACCTCCTTTTTCACTCTCTGGCCCTTATTCCTGTTCCATTTTCTTCTTCTTACTCATTTTATTATTTGAACGAGTTACTTGTTCTCCTCTACCCCATAGAATATGCTCTTTATAAGAGCTCAGTCCATCCCTCTTTTGTTTGCTTAGTCCCCGATACTCACATGATGCCAGCACATAGTATGTGCTCAGTTTGTTCCCTCAGCTCCTGTGAAGTTCAGTCCCCAGGCCTGCACTGACTGACCAGCAGTGACAGGTGTATGTGAGTGGGGCCTGTGGCCGGAGCTGAAGGTGAGATGAGAACACAGCATCCTCCTCATGTCATCTGAGGCCCCGGTGGCTCTGAGACCCCAGACCACCACTGAGAAGAGAGGCAAAGAAGAACTACATGTGCTCAGAGCCTGCTGAGACCAGACACCTGGACCTCATGGATCTGTTTTCTCATTTCTTTGCCTTTTGCACTGAGGCTTCTTTGCATCCCAGTATGGTAAATTGGTAGACCACGAGTAGTCTTATGTCACTGGTCTTTAAGCTGGGGCCCGAAAGTGCAGCTAGGGACATAGAATAGTGTGTTCTATGGCCTCCTCTTGGGTTCTATGGATTGACAACAATCCATACCCGCAGTTCCAAGCCCCTTCCTCCTCCACCCAGTTACTCCCCAAGGTCCTCTGGACTTCCCGTCCAACCAGCAATGCAGGGTTGCTGCTCAGGGTGATTGTTCGGGGCTGGCATACCAGTTGCGGAATAATTTGAGCACCTGTTGGTGAATTTACTTTTGAGCATTTCCTAAGACAATCTGCTGTATGCCAAGGACTGGGAAGGTGCATGGGATCACGTCATTTAGATCCTGCAAACCCTTCAACTGCCTGACACTGATTCACAGTCCAGACCCTTCAAGCCTAAAGGGATCCTGGAAGTCCCGCTGGACAGCTCAGAAGCTGGTAGCCAGCCTGGTCTCAGTGGGTAGGAACAGAGTGTGTAAAGAATGTAACTTTGTCCCAGACACACTTCCTCTGCTGTTGTCCCTGCCTCAGGGGAAGGGCTTGCTGCCTTTCTGTAATTTCCATCTGGGTCACTAGTCCTGGCCAGGAGGGCTGTGATTACACCCAGCTTAATTCAGACATAATGCAATCACTGGGGCTCTCAAAATGCAGAGTTTGCAGGGTTAACAGGCTGGTGCCATATGATTAGGGGCCCACACAAATACCCCACAGCCTCAGGGAGCCACAGAGGGAGAGGGAGACAATGTGCAGGAGGCAGCACGCTGAGGTGGCAGACGCACCCAGACCCACAAGGAACCTGGTCTTCCGCACTGGCACTCAAAGCCCAGGGCCCACCTCCGTAAAAACGTTTGGTGTCACATGCTTGCAAATATGGCCCAATAGGTTCTTACTAAAACATTCCAATGACTTTTTAAAAATGACTTTATTGCGATATAATTCAGATATCATACAGTACACTCATTTAAAGCATGCAGTTCAACACTTTAAAAAATATTTTCAGATATGTGCAGCCATCACCACAATTAATTTTAGAATATTTTCATTACCTCAAAAAGGAACCTGTACCCTTTAGCAGTCACTCCCTACTTCCCCAACCTCTTCTCAGTCCACTAATCTATCTTATGTTTCTATAGATTTGCCTACTCTAGGCATCCACTATGCAATTATATAATTTGTAACCTTTTCTGACTGGCTTCTGTCACTGAGCATCATGCTTTCAAGGTCCATTTGTGAGCAGCATGTGTCAGCACTTCACTCCTTTTTATGGCTGAGTGAGATTGCATTTGTGGATAAACCACATTGTGATTTTGATTGGCATTTCCCTAATGATTAGAGATGTTGAACATCTTTTCACGTGCTTATTGGGCATTGTACCCATTGCATTTTTATGAACTGCATGACACACCTTACATGCAAAAAAAAAGGCACAAAGACCATCTGTGTTTATCTAAAAGAATAATTATAAAGCACCCATTTTGAGCAGCGCAATATTGCCAGGACCCCGAAAGCCATCTAGGTGACTCAGTAACCACAGCCCCTTGCTCCGGACCCTCGGGACAAGCAATGTCTTAGTATTTGTGTTTCTCATCTCTCTACTTTCCATTCTTCCCCTCTGTATGTGCCCTGAAGAATCCATTTTTGCCCACTTTTGAACTTGATACAGATGAAACAATTCTATGGAAATCTTTCGATTGCTTCTTTTCCTCCCTGCCGTGTTTCTGTGGCCGTTTGCTGACACTGCCCTACAGTGTGCTGTTGAGTACACACGCCTCAGTTCATGCATTCTGCCGTGAAGGACAGACACCCAGAGGGTGCCCAGTTTGGCATCATCATGAACACCATGGCTGTGAGCACCCTGGAGCCTGCTTCCTGTCCACACATACGTATGTTTCTCTAGGCCGCACAAGTTGCACGTTTTCTGTGTATCTTCATCATTGGGAACACCACTGTGTCTGCTTTTCAGTCAGCACTGTGTGTAGGTCCCAGGGGCTCCATGTCCTCACCAGCACTGAACAGCATAGGAATTCATCTGGCATCCTCAGCATTTCTGTGTCAGAGTCTTTGATGGCACCCAGACCTCAGTCAGCCAGCCGTTGTGAATCAGAAACACCACCTAACCCTGCCCCCAGCATGCATCATGCCTCTAAGCCTCCCTCCTTCCACGTGCTTTTTAGGCCAAGGCAGAAAGGTGGGCTGGACATCTGGGAATTCTGTCCTCACTGATGACCGAAAGGGACATCTGTGTTATTTGGGTGGCTACTCATCAGTACCAGCTCTAAGTGTGTGGAAGTCACATGAGGGTATTGACACCTAGTATGTGCTCTGCCACACTAGGTGTCCTGCTAGTTCAGTGCCTAATCTGTCAGAATCTCAACATTTGCAATGTTTGCAGCACTGCTGGCTTCTTTGACTGCGAGTACTGTGGTCGAAACACAGGTGACCCTGCCTTCCTGTTGAGTACATTGATCAAGCACTGGTCACCTCCTCCTGGAAGCAGAGCAGCTAGGGTTGGTCAGACCATAAATAAAGGCCCGTTCGTGGTGACAAACCTCTGTGCCCCCAACACCCACACAGGCCCAGCACAGACAGTAGCAGTAATGACTACTTTTTGAATGTCTGATCCTGTTCTAGCACTCTGCCTTCGTCAGAAATGATAAAATTGCCTTCACTCCATGTTTCGGTGAAGGCAGCTGAGCCCCAGAGATGGGGTGTGTCAACCCCAAGGCACATAGCTAGCAAGCAGGCACAAGCACTGGGGCTGCCCCTCAGCAGTGGGCCTCCGATGCCACGCCCACCAGGGAGCCCGCTCTGGGAGTCAGCTGAATCTCGGCTTTTCTTTGTAAGTGGGATCATGCTCACCTGAAGGAGTGAAATAAGTTGGCATATATAAAAGCATGGGTCCAGTGTGTGTACACGTGATTAATAACTGTTCAGTTATTTACTAGTTTATTCACTTATTCTTTCACTGTGCAACAGGCGAAAGTAATTTGACCGTCTGGAGGAAGGACTATAAAAATGCTCATATGCTGTGACGCAGAAACTATGCTCACTCACACATCCCCATCCAGTGCCTGGTACACAGTAGGAGCTTAATAAATGTCTATTAGGATGAAACAGGCTGAAGATGATGAGGAAGGAAGAGAAGCTTTTGTTCCAAATATACTTGCTTCCACATTATGTATAGTTAAAAAGAAAGAAAGAAGGGGGAAAAAGAGGAGGGGGAGGAAAGAAAAGTTAAAATAAAAACACTGAAAACAATGTAAATACCCTGTACTATGGGGGGGTGATAAATGCTGCCTTCTTTTATCACTGGGATATTCCAAAACTGAGGTTAGCAAAACACGGCCCATGGACCATGTCTGGTCCTGTATATGTAAATAAAGATTAAATGAAAATCAGCCATTTAGTTTTGCCTGTCTTTGAACTTCACAGTATGTTCTCTTTAGTGTCCAACTTTTTTCACTTAACATTACATCTTAGAGATCTGTTCTTCTTATATTAGTAGTTCATTCTTTTTCACTGCTATCTGGTAATTCATCATATGATTACAATTAATCACTATTTATTATTAGCCCCATTCTATATATGGAGACACTGCAGCACAGAGGGCTGAAGTAAGTTGCCCAAGGACACACAGCAGATTTGTGTTAAATTGGAATTTGAACCCAGAGTCCAGAATCTGTCCTGCAACCACCCCTCCCACATACAATGCTGCCTTTCATGCAGTGATGATGGAAGCCCAAGGGTCTCAGGAACTCAGAAGAAGGGACACAGCATCCAACCTGGTAGCCAGGGAAATATGCCAGGGAAGCTTAAATCAGAGCCATGGTTTCCATACTTATATGTCCACAGGGCCTGGCAGGTATCATAAGTGATCAATGCTGTTGACCTCTGAAAAACCATAGCTTAAGATCAGGGATGTAATAGGGAGCAGTGAGGACTATGGCAAATTGAAGGATACCAACCAAGAAGACACCTGCTGGTATAGCTCCAAGTGTTGTTGCCATATGACAATACTGGCAAAGATTGTGGTGAGCCAGGACACAGCAGGGCAACCAGGCTGGCATTTGTGGTCATATTCTATGCCAGGAAGTCAGCACCCAGCTGTACCAGTTATTAAATAATTTAACTATCTCTCCAGAGTTGCCAGATTCACTTTCTATTTGAAAGAAAAAAAAGAAAGAAAGAAAACCATGGAAGTCCCCTGGTTCTGAAATTATTTTAAACCTATGCAGACCAAAGAGAACTTATTTGTGATCTGGACTGGCCTGGACAATCTAAGGACCACACAGGACCTGGGAGGCAATGAAGGCGAGTTAGTTCCAGGTGGAAGGCACGGCACAAGGGCTGGAGATGAGAGGAATTTGAATCCAGGCCTGAGTTTCCTGTACCAAAAAGAAAAACAAACACCAAACCCAGCTAGCTGTGGGAGGGGTGGGGCAGCCTGGATGGCGCGTGCAGTGATGTGCACTGTCTTCTCCCCCCCACCTCTGCAGATCCTGGAGGAGAACATGAAGCTGGAGTGTAAGTGCCATGGTGTGTCAGGCTCCTGCACCACCAAGACGTGCTGGACCACACTGCCACAGTTCCGCGAGCTGGGCTACGTGCTCAAGGACAAGTACAACGAGGCTGTACACGTGGAGCCTGTGCGTGCCAGCCGCAACAAGCGGCCCACCTTCCTGAAGATCAAGAAGCCACTGTCATACCGCAAGCCCATGGACACGGACCTGGTGTACATCGAGAAGTCACCCAACTACTGCGAGGAGGACCCCGTGACGGGCAGCATGGGCACACAGGGCCGTGCCTGCAACAAGACAGCCCCCCAGGCCAGTGGCTGTGACCTCATGTGCTGTGGCCGTGGCTACAACACCCACCAGTATGCCCGCGTGTGGCAGTGTAACTGCAAATTCCATTGGTGCTGCTATGTCAAGTGCAACACCTGCAGTGAGCGCACCGAGGTGTACACGTGCAAGTGAGCTCAAGACCGCACTGCACGTGCCCTCAAGTCAGGTCCCGTGTGGGGAAGAACGGTCTCCAGGCTGCACTCCTGGCAGGTCACTTTCCAGACTTCCACAGGGAACTGCCAGAATGCTGAGCTTGTCTTTTCTGCTGCAGAGGCACTTGCAGGGTTTCCTGCAGGACCTGTGGGGAAGGGCTCTAGTCCACACCCAGTGCTGCTCCAACTACGCCGGGCCTGCCTGGGGCTTCCTTAGCTGCAGCAGAGCCTTCCACAGCAGGAACCCTGGATCTGTGGGCCTCATCATAGCAATATTTAACAATTTATTCTGATTTTAAAAGTAATATTAATTTATTTAATTAAAAAAGTCCTTCCACTCATTGGGATCCGTTTTCTGCAAAATGGGCTGTTTGCTTTCTTTGCAGGAAAATTTTGTCGCTAGGACAAGAAGCCAGGTACAACTGTACAAAATTATTCTTTATGCAGACATTTCTACTAGCTGATTCCACAAACATCCCTGCACTAGATGTTTAAGAACAGAGATGTCCATGTCCTTTACATATACAGATATACATACACTTTTTGTTTGTTTGTTTGCTGCTACTTATCCAGAAATTTAAGCTGGTCCAGATTTGGAGACATTTTTCAGAAAACATTTCCTATCCTTTATTTCTCCCCAACTCAAACTTCACCCTTAGAAAAGTCCAGTTTGGAATATATACAAAGAGGAAAGATAATAACTCCCAGCAGTTTCCATCTTTTAGAAAGTGAGCCTCTGGATAAGAGAGAATATTTTGTAAGAGACTATTTTTATATGAATATTTTATTTATATTGAGCCTGACTATATCATTCCAAGGCCTGTGCTTCTTCTTTATTCTAGGATTTGCTTTGGGGTAAGGAGAGCAAGACCTGGGTATGGGGTCAGGCCCCACAAGGACCCTCACATGGCTGGGTTTTCGAGTTCTGTTGGCCAAATGGGCAAAAGCATCCAGTGGGTGCCAGTTCTGTGGTGTCACCCGTGTTACCTGGGAAAGGAATTAGATCCTCAATTCAGCCTGTTACACTCAGGCCTTTAGAGCAACATCAGTGAGTGGTGACCTCAAGATGAGCCATGTGGTAGGTAGGTCTGTGTGTCCTCAGCATTGTATGAGCATCACAGGGACTCAGTCATTGCCACCAGGCAGAACCCAGCTCAGGGAGCCTGCTCCTCACCAGAAAGCCCCTGCCATTGCTGTGTGTCTCAAGGGGTAAGGGTGAGGTGTAGTCCTCAGTTACGGGGCAGAAAAGCTTGAGCGAGGAGCACCGTGAGCAGCTGGGTTTTCTGGATGTCACTGTCCCCGGACAGACTATCAGAGAGAGAGGGGTGGATGAAGCCTCTCTGCTCTGGGTCCTCCTTCATCCAGTGCCTCTGAACTTGGCAAGCTTTCCTCAAGGAGGCTGTGTGTTCTGCGTCCATTTGTGTTTGTGTGGCTTTAGGGAGTCTTGGGGTAGTCACGTGACTTTGTGCTTTCAAGTACCTCTGGGGTGCTGATGTGTGTATATCTTGTGTGCTCCTGTGTGTACCCAACTATCTCTGTCTCTCTCCATCTGTGTGCCTGAAAAATTCACGTGGTGTGTGCCTATACATCTCTGCTTGTTGGGGAAGGCTTGTGGTGTTGAGTCAAACTATAGAGAATTTTGGCAATTGTGTTGAGCCATCAAGAGATGGCACCTCTGGACTCTATTGCCACAGACACTGGTTAAACTCAGGTGCCTCTGAGACCACAGCCCCATTGCCCCTTGCCCTGAGAGCCCTCCATGTCTAGGCTGTATTGGACACTCCAGTGAGAGCACTGGGCCTGGATCACAGCATGGACAAATAAAATGGCCGGACAGTTGGTTGATTTCTTCCCTTGGACCATGTTTTTCTTCTTTGGTGTCAGGATGGATAGGCATGTGAAGGAATGAGTGGATGGATGGATGGATGAATGAATGGGTGGGTGAGTGGGTGGGTGGGTCAATGGGTTAGGGAGAAAGAAATGCAGAAGTTTCTTGAAGCCCCCCATGTCACAGTTGACATGGCAAACCTACAGTGTCTACCATGAGCAAAGAGGTTTCTTAAGCCTTCAGTCCCTTTGCTGTTGGCTGGCCTCCTGGCACCTGAGAATGAGGGAGGTTCTGATCAGCCTCTCCAGATGATCATTTAATGTTAGTTACATACACGTGGTATCAGAAGTCATCACTATGTGTTGTCTTGCTATTCAAATGAAGAGTGGGCCTGGCAGGAGGGCAGCTGGACTTGTGAGGAGAATGCTGCGTCAGCTGTCAGCCCATCACTTGCTCCTTAGCAAAGTGTTAGTTTCCAACCTAGGGGCTTGCCCTCCCTCTGAGGTACCCAGCTCAGCTGTGCTCTGAGCCTCAGTTTTTCCATCCTTAGAAGTGGGATAAAAATACCTACCTTACAGGGCTGTTGTGATTGTATGGCACTTTGAGTTTCAAGGTAATGGATGAATGCTAAATATTATTTATTATTATTATTAATTATTACTATTATTACTATTCTCTCCACAATGATAAGATTCATCAAACACAGCTTATGATAATAAATATTTCACTCTGTGTTAGGCAAAGGTATTTTGCCCCCTTTGCTTTATTTCTAAAGTGGCTTTTCAATAACACTGACATTAAAAAGACAAAAGTTTTAAGAGGAAAAAAAATTAGAAAGTATGGGACTAGAGTGTCAAAAGCTTAGGGTGCGGGTGCGTACGGACTGGGCAGTGAGCCGCTCCACACGGGCCCGTCGTAGCTGCACGGGAATGTGGGCCTCCTCACAGCCAGACCCTCTCATTTTTCAAGAAAGGCCGAATATCCGGTTTTTTAAAGTAAGATCCCCTATTTTTTTTCTTTTGATATGTTAACAAACACCTTAAGGATGGAGCAAATCATGACTGCAAGCTGAACTCGGCATCTGTACCACCAGGGTGCAGCCTCTGACTTGGACCAAATCTCTTGTTTTAGCGATGGAGAAACTGAGGCCCAGGTAGGGACAGGGGCTTTATGCAAGGCCACACAGCAAGCCTCGCAGAGGGAAGGCCAAGGACAGGACTTGTGTCTCCTAGAGAGGCCAACACAGTGCACCCCTGAGGCAACAAAATAATGTGGAGGGGTGGGGTAGGAAGGGTGAAGTTCCTACTTGTTCCAGTGAACATACAGGGTGGGGCAAGAGTCGGTTTACAGTTGTGAGTATGCAAAGCAGAGTTTATTCCTGTATTGTTATTGATTAGTATATTATTTTCCTTATGAACAGCTGTAAATCTACTTTCCCCCACCCTGTGTGTGTTTTCACTTGTGTGTGCACGTGCACTCACACCCCTTTGGACTTAAGTTCAGGGCTAGCTCAAGGCTCTGTGAGGTAATGGGCCTGTGCCCTGAACCACTCCATGGGGGTGCCCTGGCAGCCAGCCAGGGGAACCCCAACCTTTCATTCTCCCACCCACATCCCTTCAATCAAGGGAATCCCTTAGCAAGACCCAGGTTAGGAGAGTCCTGGGTTGACACCTCTCTCTAGCTGAGATGGAGCTGTCTCCTGTAATCTTCAAGGCAAATTTGTGATGTTTCCTGAGTCCCCAGGAGGGCTCCAATTCCCACTTGCATATGAGAGCCAGTCTCAGGGAAGAGAAGTGATTTCTTTAAGACTCTACCACGGGAAAGTGAGGAAACAAGGGCTGTAGTTTGGGCTGTCCCACATCAGGCCCTGGCACTTGGTTCTGAGCCTTCTGCCCTCTAACAGAAGCTTAAGGAAGATAGAAAGAAAGGACTCGATGTGGACCACATAGGGCACCCAAGTCTGATGCAGATTGTCATTGTCAACTTTTTCCCACCTTACTGAATGCATCTAACAGGTCACCAAGACCTGGCACTTCTTCCCTGGGGGCATCGCTCAGCCAATTCATCTTCCTCACTGACTCTGGCCACCATTGTCTCTCACCTAGGAGAATGCCACCACCTCCTCCCAGGTCTCCCTGCTTCTACCCATGCCACATTAAACCAGCCTTCCCAGCTCTGGCTAGACCAATCCACTCCCTGCCTAGGCCCAGATGTGGCTCCCCATTTTCCTGCAGATGAAGAGCTAGTTCATGAGTCCCTCACAACCTGGCCTTTGCCATGCTGGCCACCTTGCCTCTGCCTCCCCTGCACAGCAGTAACAGTGCTGCCATTTGTGAAGTTATTGCTCTGTGCCAGGCAAGGTCCTAGAAATTTTCATGATTTCTCTCTTATCTTCACACCACCCTCTACATCTTGTACCTTTGCTGTGTTCTCTGCCAGGAGCAGTCACCTTCCTTCCCTCCACCTGACAGACTCCTGTTCCTCTGAGGAGCCCTTCTGTGTTGTTGCAGGAAAGATGGGATCTAGAGCCACAATGTGCAGGTGGAGACCTGTTATTATTCTCATCCTGAGCCCCTGAACTTGGAACCACACACTCCTTCATAGCACTCCAGAGCCACCTTCTAGCCGAAGGCTGGGAGGTGAAGGAATTCACCCACACAATGATCACTGGCCAGAGCTCTTTGCCTTCTTGGGAAGTGTATCAGTTAGCTATTGCTGAGTAACAAATCATGCTCAGACTCACAACTATATCATTGTTCCTAAGTTTATGGATGAGTTGGCCAGTTGTTCTGATCTCAGCTGGGTTCCCTCATGGTCTGCTGTGGGTCAGGAGGTAACCCTGCCAATCTTGGCAAAATTCTGTCATGTGTTTTGGGTTCAGCCGGCTACTGGGCTGGTCTAGAATGGCTTTAACTAGGACAAATGGGTCATCTGTCACATGATCTCATCCTCTAATAGGCTACTCCAAGCTTGTTCACACCAGACAGGAAGAATTCCAAATGTAAGAAAAGAAGCTGCCAGGCTTTTTGATGCCCAGACTCAGCATTGGCACCAGATTAGTTCTGCTACATTCTACTGGCCAAAGCAAGCCACGGGGCCAGCCCAGATTCAAGGTGTTAGGAAAGAGACTCTTTCTCAACATAGCAATGGGCATGGGACAGGGAAGGGACTTAACCACAGGACCAGTGTGAAGACATTCACATCTGCTGCCCTGAGCAGGCTAGAGTGTCAGCACTGATCATGTGGCAGGGACACAGCCACTCTGAGCCTTAGCTTGTCCATCTCTGTCAGTCACCTTGTTCTGGAGTCAATCGTGGGTCTTGTCTTCCTCTACCCAGTCCATTGGAAAATCCCAATGAGTATACTTCAAAATATACCTAAATCTTACCACTCTGTCTGCATAGCCACCAGCTATCTGTGTGTCTGAATTGGGTTGAATTCTCACCACACCCAGGTCCTCTATGTACATCCCACTACTAGACCACATTACCTGTCTCCACTGTGGTTGGGAGTGTCCGTGTGTGTGGGCTCTGCACCATGGAGTAGGGATGATGTGCTCCACTTCCAAGCCCATCTACACCTCCTATGCTCTTTCTCTTCCACTGGAGTTGTGAGGTGTGGGCAGTAGAGCTACAGAGAAAGGGTCCCAAGATTCCTGAATACCTGAAGGAGAGTCACCCGACAATCAGGAATACCCATGAGTGAGAAATCTGTGTATTGTGAAAAGCCACTGAGATTTCATCTGTTTTCAACAGACAAGAACTTATCTGATTTCAACAGCATAGAGCCCCTCTCTTACTAGACTCCAGCCACAGCGGCTTTCCTTCTGTTCTTCCAATATGCTAGGTTTCATCCTGCCTCGGGACAGACCTTTGCATGTCCTGTTCTCTCTGATTTTCTTGCATAGCTGGATTTTCCTGGTTAAAAAGACTTGGCTCAAGTGCCAGCACTTCAGTTTACACCTCCAACCACCCAGGCTTCCAGCACCTTTCATCCACTATTTTTGTTTTATTTGTTGTAGCATTTACCACTATCTAAAATGATATTTCTCATTTACTAGAGGTTGTACAGTACAGTGCTTAAGAGCATCAACCCTGGAGCCAGATGCCCTGTGTTCAAACCTGGTTCTGCTATTTTCCAGCTGTGTAGTTTAGTACAAGTAGCTTAACATTTCTGTACCTGTATTTTGCCATTTGTAAAATGGGGCAGCAGAAAAAAAATCATCACAGTGGTTAAATGAGCTAACCCATGTAAATTGTAAAATTCAGTGCTCGGTACATTGTAAGGACCATGGACGTGTGAGGTTCAGATATTACCGTGTTTCTTAAGTTTCATGAGTGCAGGACTTTGGCTGCCTTTGTTGCCACTGGGTCCCTCATGTGCAGCACACAGTCAGGGTTAGCAAACGCTTGTTGAATAAAAATGAATGAAGAGCTGGAGACTGTTTCCAGACTCACCAGGCTCTTCCTGGGGGGCAGTGGGCTCAAGGGGCCCTCTGAATCCAAGAGCTGGAAGACAAGAGGCAAAAGGTTGGGTGGGGGGTGTGGAGACAGATCAAATCCCCTTGACATGGTCACAGGCACATCTGCTCCATTGACAAGGTGGCTGCTGGTTGCCACAACAACACTCCTGGCCCCAGAAGAATGTGCCGGAGACAATGGCCACCCCCAGCTTAGCCCCCAGGATGGCAAGCTGCCTCTGACCCAGAGAAAGTGTCACACCATTGCTCATGCATGCACACACAAGCCCGTGGTTGCACATGGACACTGAGCAAGAAACCCTGCAGGGCCTGCACACACCCAAAACATTACATACAGCCAAGGGTGGGACCCTCACAAAGGAGGTATAGACATACACGTCTGCCATGGCCAGAGCTGCAGAGAAACCCTCACAAGAAACCCCAAGAGATACAAACAGACCACTGCAAGGGGTCCAGGGTCACACTCACAAGATGCCACCCACCCAGAGGCTGGCCACAGAATGGCAACTTGTCTTACATGGGAGGCCATGGCTTGACCTTCACTATTTATCTGTGCTCCTGGCACCTGCAGGCCCCAAGCATTTGTGTGTGTGTGGGGGGGAATGGTGGGGGTCATGGGTGTTTGTCATGGGGGAGTCATAGTTTGGAGGAAGACCTGGTGCCATCTCTCTCAAGAGGGAGGCCACAGCCAGACAGGAGGTAGTTGAGTATGAAGAGAGACAACCTCTGAGGCCCAAGAGAGTACCTTCTGAGGCCCCAGTCCTGCCTCACACAGAGCAATGTGCCCCCAGAAAAGTCCCTGCTCTCAGACCAAAATTCTGGGCCCCAGTCACAGCCCTGCCCCCTCCTGCTGTGGAGAGGTGGGACAAGGCCTTCCACCCTCTGAGCCCCAGCACCCTCACTGCAAAGTGCATTGGTGAGTTCGGGTGGGGCTCTCTAGTGCTGTCAAAGCAGACAGCAATTGTGAACACCCACTATTGACTAGACTGCACCCTGTGCCACCTCAAAACTGCAAGCTTGGGTTCAGCCCCCACTGCCATCGGGTTCTGGGTGGGAGCCAAGGGCTATGGGGGACCTTCACTTAAAACTCACTTCAGACAGGGTTTCTGAAAGCACAGTCCTCAGATCTCTTTTAGGGGTTCAGGAGATCAATAGGTCAAAGCCACTTTTATAGGAATACCAAGATATTTGCCTTCTTCACACTCATTCTCTCACAGGTGTGCAGTGCAGTTTCCAGAGGCCATGTGACAAGTGATACCATAGCGACTGAACACAGTGGCAGGTGTGAGACATTAAAGAAATCAGAGAAAATGTAAAGCAATGCCTCTGTTCTCACTGTTTTGTTTTATTGGTTTTAAAACAAGAAGATATTTTTCATTAAATGTTACTTATGTAAACGTGGCGGGTTCATTATCATTTTAAATAAACTAATACATAAACATTTTTCTCAGCTTTCCTTTCTATTACTGTAACTATTGATAGATGCACACATATACAACAGCTCTGGGTCTGCATCATCTGCTAAAATGTTAGGGGCTCCCAAGACCCCAGGGTTTGAGGCCTGCTGCCCGAGACATGGTGGAGCAGTTGATTAGAGTTCCACCGCTTGTCTGTAGTCTGCAAATAATAAAAATAGGGGCATATGCTGAGTCCTTGCTGTGCACCAGGCTCTATTCTCAGGGGCTTTAGAAAGGTCATCTCATGGAATCTCTACACCAGCCTTATGAAAAAGGTACTGTTGAGACAGAGAAGGAGACCTAGGCTGAGTTTCCAGGAACCTGATGAGGTTGTGAGGTTGTGGAAGAGTCAGGACCGAAACCCAGGCAGTCTGACCTGAGAGGGGGCCCACCCCAAACCCCACCACCTCTGCCAGATAAAATTCAAAATGCACATTGAAATTTGAATTTCAGACAAGCAGTAGCAACAACAAAAACAAAAATGTGGTACAAGTACGTACCAAACATTGCAAGGGTATTCTGTTCTAAGAATAGCTTGTTTATCTGAAATTCAAATTCACCTAGCATCCCACTGCTACCTCCCCATGCCCTATAGCTAGTCAGTCCTACTTTGAGAGATTGCCCCAGAGCTGCTGCAATCTACTTACCCAATCCCCACCCTTTGCCATCCCCCAAAGCAGCCTTTCTTCCTTCTGCCTCTGTACCCGACCCTGGTTAACAGGGGATGGGTGCATTCTCTGCAGCCTTGCTCTGACAGTCTCTGTCCTACGGCAACATATGGCTGGAGAGTTGTCACTCACCAACAGGATCTTGAACATCTGCAGGTCCTGAGGCTGTCCTCCATCACAGTGACACCCATTTTACAGACAAGGAAACTAAGGGTTGGCTCCCAGGGCCTGTCATTTAGCACTTTATTAGGCACCAGGCCACTGCACTCTGAAATGTCTGGCCCTCCTCTCTACAGGAACATCTGTCTACTTCTGGCCAGAACAGCCTCCAGCCCACCTGCTGGCCAGCATACCTGGATTGGGGCAGACAGGTGACTTATAGCAGGCACTCTGACACAGTTCTTCAGGGCCACACATGAATGAGGGATGTGGTGCTGTTAAACCTGTGAGCATGAGGTGGACTTTTTCACTTAATATATAATTACTTCCTTGAGTAAGATCTTTTCTCCACCAACCTGGCCCCTTTCTTGGCTCTTTCATTGTTTTTCCTTTTACCTCTGAGAGGATGATCGATTGAAGTGGTTGAGCACAAACTATAGGCAAAGAAGGCACTGGGTTGTCAGGAACCCCAGCAAATGGCCCTCAGCAGAGAACTTAAGACTGGAGTTCGGACTGGGCGACAGAGTTGTCAAGAGTGTAGAGTTTGGGTTCAGACACTGTGAGCTGTGTGATCCTGGTCAAGTTGCTTAAACTCTCTGGGCCTCAGCTTCCTCATCTATTACTGAGTGTGTACCAGGCCCTTTTCTTAGCACTTTCACATATTCTTAAAATGCAATCCTCACAATATAATACAGATACTGTTGTCAGCATTGGTATATGACTTTCCTAGGGCTGCTGTGATATAGTACCACAAACTGGTGGATTAAACAACAGAAATTTATTTCCTCACAGTTCTGGAGGCTAGAAGTCCAAAATCAAGGCATCAGCAGGACTGGTTCCTTCTGAGGGCTGTGAGGGAGAATTTGTTCCACAGTTCCCTCCTCGGTTCATAGATGGCCATCTTCTCCCTGAGTCTCCATATTGTCTGCCCTCAATGCATGTCTCTGTGTCAAAATTTCTCCTTTTTATAAGGACATTTTAGGGCCCATGATAATGACCTCTTTTTAACTTGGTCACCTCTTTAAGGATCCTATTCTCAAATACGGTCATATTCGGAGGTACCATAGGTTAGAGCTCCAGCATATGAATTTGGAGGGAGCACAATTTAACCTATAACACCTGGGTATAAGTGAGGAGACTGAGGCGAAGAATTTCAGTGACTAATCTGAGATCACATGTGCTTTAAAAGCTAGACACAGGATTCCAGGTTCTTGAGCCCCCGTTGCTGACAATCCTTCGGCAGCACAGCCTCTTTAAGACTGAGCCAATGGCTACAGCCTGACAGGGCCGTGCCAGGGAAATGGCAGAGCCATGGAAACGGGGCTTAGAATAGTACTAAACACATGTTGGCAGGTAATATAATGGTCTGCCAGGCTGGGATTAAATCCTATCCTGACTTTTCATTCTGTGTGAACTTGGGAGAGGCTTCACCTATTTAGGCCTCAGTTTTCTCATCTATGAAAGGTGGGGTAGATAACAGGCCTTCCCCAGACCTCTTCAGTGAGGGTCTGCTAGGCTTCCTGATGTTCTCTGAGCATATCTGCCAGTGCCAGGAAAGGGCTGTGATGCCAACCCCTCACCCTTTTCCTCAGGTGCTGGGGCTTCTCCAGGTCTGAGGTGCTCTGGACCTCCTCGCCCCACTTCCAAGTGGCCTCCCTTGGGTTATGGCAAGTATCTGACTCAGGGTACACATCAGCTTGGATTGGCAGAGGGGAGAAGAGGGAAAGGAGAAAAGAATAGAGTTTAATCCAGGTGAGGAGGGCACAGAATCATTGGGGATGTCTGCTTCTGGACAAGTTAGAGCCACATGGACCAGTTTAGCCTCCTACCTGAAACAAATCAACAAAACAGACAAAACTGTTGAAACTGCTTTCAAGACACTGGATTTCAGGTCACAAAGGGCAACAATCCCTGTGATGTAGTAAACAAGCCAGATGAGCCCTATGATTGTCCAGCTTACTGCCTTGAGAGTTTCCAGGTGAGCCATGGGGAGGGGGACTGACTACACAGGGCCCAGGGAACTCACTGGGGGTCCATGGAGATGGAGGAAACTATGGTTTGCTGGGAAGAGCACCTGCAAGGAGTGAATACCCAGAGAGAAAAGTCTGCAGATCCACAAGGACTCTCTTGAGTACCCAACAATAACCAATGCATGGACATTAGGACACTATTTGAGGCCAGGGAAGTAGCATCTGAAAGATTAGAGAGGTCAGACAGCAAAGTCTCCCAGGTCCCAGGGCAGTGGGTGGAGCACCCAGGAAGGCCTCGCTTCAATACTGAGACATGATTATCCATGGACTGAACCCTGCTCCATACCCCTCTACCATACTATAAACATGGGACCCAAGAGATCCAAACAATTTCCCAGTGACTTTATTGCACTTCTGTTGAGGATTCATTCCAATGCAAAAATATCCAACACCCAACCAAAAATTCACAATGTCTGGCTCTAATCAAAGATCATCAGGCATGTGAAGAAGCAGGAAAACACACTTATGGTGAAGAAAATAAGTCAACCAATCCAAACCAATGCACCACGGACACAGATGCTAGAATTAGCTGAGATGGACCTGAAAACAATTACTGTGATTGGATGCCACAGGTGGAAAAAGTTAAGTTGAGATGTGGAAGCTATAAAAAAGACCTAGAGATATAAAATATGAGATTTGAGATAAAGAATATAATGGACAGTTATCCCTGTCTATTGCAGGGATATTGCAGATACCGCAGAAGAAAATGTTATAAACTTGAAGACATGGCAAGAGAAATTATCCAACATGAAACACACAGAGAAAAAATAATCTTTAAAAAATGAAAAGTGCATTTGTGAGCTGTGAGACAACTTTAAGAAGCCTAACATACAAGTATTTGGAGATGTGGAAGGACAAGTAGGAGGAAGGCAGAAAAAAAAACATTTGAAGCTACAATGGTTGAAAACTTAGCAAATGTTATGAAAAATCATGAACCCACAAACTCAAGAACTCAACAAATCCCAAGCACAAGAAACACTAACAAAATCACACCAAGATGGAGGCATAGGTAGACGCACTGTGCCTCCTCGCACAACCAAGATAGGGACAACAACAATATAGAAACAAAATAACAACCAGAACTGACAGAAAACTGAAGTGTAGGGAAGTCGGACACCCAAGGATTTAAAAATAGACACGTTCATCCAGACCGGTAGGAGGGGCAGAGTCAGGCCTGGCTTGGGACGCGGAGCAGAGAGCTGAGCAACCAGGGCAGCACGCAAGTGCACAGCGGGCAGACCCTGGGCGCACAAGGGGTGGTGGCTGGTGGGCCCCGGCCAGGGGGTGGCAATCGGCAGACCCAGCGAGGCGGCCATTGTGAAGCAAGGCACTGCGCACAACTCAGGGTCCCAGCACTGGGAAATGGAGCTTTGGGTCACTGACTGAAAATGAGGGTCCTGAGGGGTGCACAGGCCCACCCACACTGGAATTGGTGCCAGAGGGGCCCAGTTAACTCATGGAAGGCGGCGGAAGGTTCTGAGGTCCTATAGAGAGCAGAGCAAGCGCCATTATTCCTTCTCGGACCCCGCCCCCACATACAGCATCACAACCCAGCGACTGGGGTGCCCCACCCTGGTGAATTCCTAAAGCCCCGCCCCTCACTACAGGGGCTCGACAAGACCCCCCCCAAAAAAAAAAACAAAAACAAAAAACCAGCAGAAAGATGGCTCAGCCCTGGCTGGTGTAGCTTAGTGGATTAAGCGCGGGCCTGTGAACCAAGAAATCACGGTTTGATTCCCAGTCAGGGCACATGCCTGGGTTGCAGGCCAGTTCCCAGCAGGGAATGCACAGGAAGCAACCATACATTGATATTTCTCTCCCTCTCTCCTTCCCTTCCCCTCTGAAGATAAATAAATAAAATCTTTAAAAAAAAAAAGATGGCTCAAACAGAAGAAGAATTGAAAGCCCCAGAACCCATCCTTTTAAGTGACCAAGAGATAGCCCACCTATCAGATGCACAGTTCAAAGCACTGGTGATCAGGATACTCACAGAATTGGTTGATTTTGGTCACAAATTAGATGAAA
>CM052539.1:94978862-95036278 GCA_028533065.1 Trachops cirrhosus
TTCTCTCCTTCATTTTTACCTTGGCTAATGTAATTATGATGTGCCTTGGTGTGTTCCTCCTTGGGTCCAACTTCTTTGGGACTCTCTGAGCTTCCTGGACTTCCTAGAAGTCTATTTCCTTTGCCAGATTGGGGAAGTTCTCCTTTATTATTTGTTCAGATAACTTTTCCACTTGTTGCTCTTCCTCTTCTCCTTCTGGTACCCCTGTAATTCGGATGTTGGAACGTTTAAAGATGTCCTGGAGGTTCCTAAGCCTCTTCTCATTTTTTTGAATTCTTATTTCTTCATTCTTTTCTATGTGGTTGTTTCTTTCCTCCTTCTGGTTCACTCCATTGATTTGAGTCCCAGTTTCCTTCCCATCACTATTGGTTCCCTGTGCATTTTCCTTCATTTTACTTAGTGTTGCCTTCAGTTTTTCATCTAATTTGTGACCAAATTCAACCAATTCTGTGAGTATACTGATTAGCAGTGCTTTGAACTGTGCATCTGATAGGTTGGCTATCTCTTGCTCGCTTAGTTGTATTTGCTGTGGAGCTTTGATCTGTTCTTCCATTTGGGCCATTTTTTTGTCTTGTCACACCTGTTACATATGAGGGGGGAACCTTAGGTGTTCACCAGGGCGGGGCAACCCAGTGGCTGGGTTGTGACACTGTATGTGGGGAAGGGGTCCAAGAGGGAACAATGGTGCTTGCTCTGCTCTCTGTTGGACTTCAGTCCCTTCTGCCGATTCCCCCAAGCAAACTGGACCTTTCTGGTGCTAATTCCCGTGTGGGTGGGCTTGTGCACATTCTAGAACCCTGTGGGTCTCTCCAACGAACTTTCCTGTGAGGCTGGGAATCTCTCCCTGTGTCTCAATCCCCACAGATGTTTTCAATCAGTGCCCTGAGGCTCTATTTCCCAGCGCTGGGACCCTGGGTTGTGGGCAGTGCCTTGCTTCACAATCACCGCCTTTCTGGGTCTTCCAGTTGCCACCCCATGCCTGGGGTCTGCCAGCCACCACCTGTGTGCCCAGGGTCCACCTGCTGCGGTCTTGTGCCCAGGATGCCTTATGCATCTGGTCCCACCACTCTTTGTGCTGCAACCCCTCTCTGCCCAGCTGCCTGACTCCACCCCTCCTACTGATCTGGATGAACATGTCTATTTTAACTCCTTGGTTGTTTGACTTCCATACAGTTCAATTTTCTGTCAGTTCTGATTGTTATTCTCTTTCTAAATTGTTGTTGTCCCTATCTTGGTTGTGCGAGGAGGCACAGTGTGTCTACCTACGCCTCCATCTTCACCAGAAGTCCAGAATATTTTATTTAACCCTCCTCACAATGACGGTAATAGCAGGCTATTTTACCATAATTTTGCAGATAAAGAAACTTGGGCAGGATCAAGTAATTTTACAGACCAGATAGAATGGCTCTGGGCACCACACTCTCAATAAACCACATATTACCTTTCAAGAGATAATAATAATGTTTACAACAGGGAACTATTTCTGAATAATCTGTTTGCATGATCTCTCTCAAGTCCTTTAGTGACCCTCTTAGGTGGGTATCACTATAGACCCTATTTTTCAGCTATGGTAAACTGGGGTATAGAGAAATTGAGCCACTTACCCAAGATCATCCAGTCAGAAAATGTAGTAGCTGTGATTCAAACCTATTTGGTCCAATACCAAAACCAGTGTTAACTGCTGTGCCAGTGTATTAGTTTCCTCTTGCTGCTGTAACAAATTATCACAAACTCAGTGGCTTACAATAGCACACATGTATTCTCTTATAGTTCTGGAGGTCAGAAATCTCTTTCCCAAAGATAAAGGTGTTGGCAAGGATGCTTTCTTCTGGAGCCTTTGAGAGGAGAATCCCTTTCCTAGCCTTTTTCACCTTTTAGGGGGCACAATATTTCCTGGCTGCTGGGCCCTTCCTCCATCTGCAGAGCATATCTCTCCATTCTCTGCTTCCATCATCACATCACCCTCCTGCCTTTCTCTTCCAAGACATTTATAATTACATCAGGCCCACCTACATAATCCAGGATGCTCTCCCCATCTCAACATCCTTAATTTATTCACACATCCAAATTTCTTTTTCCCACATAAGGTAGCATATGATCAGGCTCTAGGGATTAGGACGTGGACATATGGGGAGAGGGGGGCCTTATCCTGTCTACCACAATGAGGTTAGGCTATGGCTTGCCGAAGTGGAGGTGACAAGCTCCTTATTCCTGGATGCATGAAAACACATTTTAGGCCCACTCAAAACTCTGGTAGTGGGAGTTATGGGTGTTTAACTCAGAACTTGAAGGCCTTAAAACTCATTGTCAACCTATTTCATATGTCTGAACAGAGAAACAGAAGCATCCCTTACTCTGTGGGGATGACTTCTCCTCCCCCAGGCCCCAGCACATGGCCTACACATTTCTCCAGGGACTCAGCACACCTGGTTTTCTGTTCCTGTGACATGCAGCCCAGCCTTCAGTCCACTGCCTGTTGCACGCTTGCCGAGGGCTGAGCTCAGATGCCCTCCCTCCAGTTCCAGCACACAGTATGCACCTAATAAATGTGCATGGAGAGAGAAGGCAACAAATGTGGAGTCTGGCACATTGTAGGTGCTTCACTAGTGTGTATCAAATTAAGTAACCCAGCTCTCGGCAGCAGTATCATCCAAGAGAACTTTATGTGATGATAAAATGTTGCTGTACCTAAGTGCCCACATGGCCAGTGCAACCATGGGGAAATTATATTTTTAGTTTTCTTTTTAAATGCAAGTATCAACATGTGGCTAGCAGCTACTGTGTTAGAAAGAACAACTCTAAGGTTTGCCCAGTACCTGGGCTCTCCTACAAACTCAGACCCTGCTTCAGGCCTAGGCCTTCACCTGGGCTGAGTTCTCTCTCAAGGACCAGGATCCCAGCCCAAAGTTGCAGCTCTGCAGTCTGCTCCCCACCATGCATAGGTGCAGGCAGACTTCAGAGAGCTTGCAGGTTCAGATCCCCACAGTAGAGAGAATGTCTCAAGAAAGTGAGTCACATGAGTTTTTTTGGTTTCCCAGTGCATATAAGTTATGTTTACACTATGCTATAATCTATGTGAATAGCAAGCACTTTGTTTTTTAAAAGTCATACATTAATTAAAAATATTTTATTGCTAAAATATTCTCACTATCATCTGAACCTATTGAATAAATGACACCAATAAATTTGCTGGATGCAGGGTTGCCACAAACCTTCAATTTGTAAAATATATCTGCAAGTACAATAAAGCTAAGCTCAATAAAATAAGGCATGCCTGTGTTATGAAGGTCTCCATCTCAATTTTTGGATCTGAGCTTGGTTCTTCTCACTGTCCTTAGGTTAAAAACTTCCCTGCTGAAAGTCCCACTCTTGTTCTAGCCATGACAGGTGTGCTACCACCCTTGGCAGCATTAACTGAGGGACTACTGTGTGCTGAACGCTATCAGTCAACCCTGGCTACCAGGAGGTAGCACCAGTCTCTATCTGGTACCCAAGGAGGAGGTTTGGCAAGGTCCAGTGACTTCCCCAGTTCATCTAGAAAGAAAGGCAACACCAGGACACATACCCAGGTCTCCCACGGCAGCTGCAGAGAAACTTCTACAGCAACGGAGCCCAGCCTCTGGGGACAGGAAAGAGACAGAATCAGGGCTACCTGAGGCAATAGCAGCACCCTTCACTGCACCTACGACTCTCAATCCGCTTTCTGGCCTTGGAGCTGGTGACCCACCGAGGACAGGTCAGGGGCCCAAGGGGCTGCCCACAGGCAGATGGCTACATTGGCAGAAGCAGGGCAGACTCACATCATGCCAGGCCCAGTTTCGTCCAGGGCTGAAGAACAAAGGGCTTTCATGGGGTGTAACCCAGGCCGAGGGGAGAAGAATGGTCAGGTGTATGAGGAGGCAGGTTCACATGGAGGGAAAGAGTGAGCCCAACAGGCCTGGCTGGCATGGGAGCCTGGGTTCCGGCTGCACTCCCAGGGCGGCAGACGGTCGCTGGCAGCAAGTGAAGGCCCCATTTGTGCTATATGTCAGTAAGGAGGGCAGGCCTTTTAAGGGGTAAGATTGTGTGGCCTGATAGCATGCCCTGGGCCTCTCCCTGGGGGGGCCTGGGCCCCCTGTGAGGACTGTCGACCATTGTTAACTGCACCTCATGTGAAGGAAAACGGGACACAGGCGGTCAGCTGATACTTGTGCGATCCGGCCGCTGGGACTAGCTCCATGGACTGCGGCTCCAGTTACACAGCGTGCTGGGCAGGCGAGGGGGGCATGCCAGCCCTGGGAAGGGCTTGTGGAGCTGATGGCTCAGCTGAAGGCCCTCAGCATGTCCACAGCACAAGGGATGGGGTGCCCAGCCTAAAGTAAAAAGGTGAGAAGCATGAGGCCACAGGAGTGGTGGTGCTGGGGGCAGGGGTCCATGCTGCCGGTGCATCCACAAAGCCCACGTAGGAGAAAGGAGAGAACATGAACACACTCTCCAGGACTGCATCTATCCAGCTCTCAACAAGGAGGAGGAGGTTGAGGAAAACCTGAGGAAATTACATGTTAAACTGTGTGTGGGGAATGAAGGTGACTCCAATTTGTGGTGTTTGCAAATTTTTGTAGTGACAATGCCAGCTGGTGCCTGCTGCAGCATCACTGCTGACATTTAACTTCTAACAGCAACTAGATAATGGCAATCACTGCTCTTGCTATTAAGTTGTTCTTGTGCTTAGTCCCCCTTGATAGGTCTTATAATAACTACCATCTCCATTTTATAGGAGAGGCACAGAGAAGCTGATGAATGTGCTCAAGGTCACACAGCTGTGATATGGCAGAGCTGAGGTTTGAACTCACTCTGTCTGGCTCTGGAGTCCATGTGTCTAATCACTAATCTACCGTGTCCCCCTCCCACATCACATGATTAAACAATAGCCACCTATTGAGCAGTAGTGGTGAGCCAGCCATCTGCTAAGTGAATTCTCTCACTTAACCTGTTCAGCTGCCCCATAAACTGGTTACCGTTATTGTTCCCAATTTTTGGAAACCAAAACTCAACTCCAGGAAGTGACGTGCTTGGTGAATCAGGCAGGGTTCTGGCAGGAAACAGACAGTATAGTCAAACAGGCAACTAATAAAGAGGCTAGTTACAGAGGCGTGAGCAGGCTTCAAAGGAACCAGCGAGGAACAGTGAGGCACCCATGGGCTGGCCCCAGTGGGGGGCTGTTCTCTCCCAAGGCCTGAGGCACAGAGAGCCATTTCTGAACCTGCTGAGGGTCTGAAGGCAGGTGCAGCTGGAGGAGCAGGCAGCGCAGCAGGAACCACAGGGGTCGGTGGACAGCCACAGCCACCTGTGCCCTGCGGGACAGGCTGGGGCATTCTGCTTACCTTCTGACCCCCTTTCAGGTCAACAGAAACCAGAGGGCAGGGAGGCAGTGGGTGCAGCCATAGAGTCAGGCCCCAGGACACACAGAACAGTCCAAGAGTAACTCTGGAGGAGCTGATGGAGAAGAGCCAGCCCACTGTCTCCACGAAGCTGGTGAGCCCCAGAGCCTGGCTCCCACAGAGAACACGCACTTCCCATCAGTCAGCATCTCACCACACTGCCCAGGGACCAGGCCCAGGGCTCAGGTCTGGTGTTGGCCACAGAGAGGACAATAAGTCCCAAGAACATATGGTGCCTCCTCCTACTAAACTCTTCTTCATGCCAAGGAGGCTGTAGGCCTCATGCTGGTTTGCTGGGCACGGAGTGAACCAAAAAGAGGTGGAGGCTGCAGGAAGGTTGTGCTTCTCCATCCACCACAAGTTCTCTCACCCAGTCATCTAACTGACCTCGCCAGGGTGCAGAGTGGACAGGGAGTCTGGACATGCACATGGCACTTTAAAATCGTTTTACAAATTGAAGATGTCCTTATATATACACATATACATATATGTATGTACATGCCCTACACATACATATATGTACATGTGTATGGATGCACGCACACTAGGCATATGTGTATATACACATACGTGTGTGCACACATGTGCACATACAGGCAGAGATACACAAACCAGACTCTGGATATTCTGTATCACTTTACCTACTCTGTCACTGAACAAAATGTACAGGCATCACCTGAGTGCCAGGCCCTGGAATAGAGAAGATGGAAAAAGAACCAGACACAGCCATGGTGTCTGAGAAGCCCTTGAGCTGGGTCAGCAAGCAATGTTCAGCCATGAGCTGTGGGTCAGACCAGGACCCAGTGAGGAGGCCAAGACTTATGAGAAACAATAACCACAAGGTGGGCTGCTGTGACCCAGATGTATAGGGAGGGCTGCCAGGCCGAGGACAGTGGGATGAGGAAGGCCAAGGCCAGGGCCAGCAGCCAGAGCCAGGTGGCCATTGAGCTCAAGGTCCTGGATGGGCTGTGGGTGGATTTTTGCGAGTATAGGCAAGACACAGACATCCCCTCAGTGGGGACGATAGAAGAGCAACAGATAGAGGCACTACTTACAGGGGAGTGGGCAGGGCCTGGGGAGCCCCAGGGGACAAAGCAGCATTGGGGCTAGCCACAGAGGAATGCCACAGGCCCCAAAGGGCAGGGCAGGAACTGGTTCACAGAAAAGATCTGGAACCATGCAAGGGGGCCTCACACAGGAGCTGTGACTGTAGGCGGAGGAACACAGGCAGCTCACTGCGACACTGGCTGGAGGGACATGGGCGAGCCCAGTCAGAAGCAGGGAGCTGGAGAGCCTGGGTGATGGGGTGCACAGAGGTCAACCTCTGGAGCTGAGCCGGGCAGAGAAGGGTGGGGAATGTGTGTATCGTGGGGGTGGGGGGGCGGGGGGGCATGTGGGTGTGGTTCAGGTAAACAAGAAGTGGCCAGCCCAGCAGGCAGAAGGCAGAGTGTTTTCAAACAAGGTCTTTGGAGCCATTTAGATGGGTCTGGGCAACGGCTCTACCCTTACTTAGGCTGTGGCCCTGCTGTTTTCTCCCTGTGGCCTCAGAATCTCTGAACCAAGTTTGCTCACAGACCAGAGTGTCGTACAATTTGCAGTGAGACAGCATATGTGTGGGGCAGGTCACATCCACATAAACTGTGGACAGAATAGCAGGAAGAACCTGGATGTTATCAGACCCACCTGGCTTAGGAGGTGACACTAGAGTTTCAGGGCAATGTGGCTGGTGATGGGGTGGGAGAAGCTTGGTGAGGACGCCTCAGGGCTCACTATGACCTAAAACCCTGGACACCCGGGAGGCAACGAGCCATCGCTACCAACCTGAACACCGGCCAAGACAAGTTGAGTGGCCTACCCCTCCCACCTCTGAAGGCACTCATCTCTGCCTCCAACCGCAATGTCTGCTGGCTTTACTGAACCGAGAGGGGGACCTGCCCCCAGCACCCCAGCACTGTGCCCTTCACAAGTTGTTCCCCTCTCCAAGTCTCCTTTCCCTCCCTGTTGTGAAGGAACACTAACGAATGCACACCGCAGCGTTTCTCGGGGTGCGTCTGTGCTTTGTTCACCAAAGCTTTCACAAATGGTAGTTTAATGCTATTTCCAACAGAAATATAATATGAGTAATGTAGGTCATTTAAAATTTTCCAAAAAGAAAAAGGAAACTGGTACAATTAATTTTAATAATATATGTTATGTAACCCAATATATTCCAAATATTATTTCATCATTTGGCACCAGCCGAGTTTCAAGGGTTCGGAAGACACCCATGACTGCTGGCTGCTGCGTCAGACGGCACACGGTGACGAACGCATGCAAACGTGCGTGAGTGAAGGAGTTTCCTTCAGGCAGAGAAATCAAGAGACTTCCTCTGGTAGGAAGTATTGACAATGGATATCCAAGGGTGAACTGGATTTGGACATGTGAGAATGGGAAGGGTCACACAAGGTCATGTCCTTTCTGTTCTACAGGTTGGGAAACTGAGGCCCACAGAATTGTGAGCAAGAAGCTTTGGCATGAGTTATAAGGAGAAGGCACAGCGTTTAGAAGGTGAGTAAGGAATAGGTAATGATCCCTAACACTAAGTACAGGCTTAGTGAGAGGAAGGGATGGAAGAAGGACAGAGGGGGAGAGAGGGGACCAGTGTTAAGGAGACAGGGGTAAGGGGAAAGGGGAGGATGAGGAAGTAGAGAAAAGCACTGAAGAACCCTGAAGGGAAATCTTCAATGGCTTTCAAAGATCTGGCTGCATCCTACTGCTGCTTAAGATGCTCAGCCTGCTGTCACCCTGGTAACAGGAGAAAAATCACAGAGAAATTTGTAATCAGTGGTGGTTCTGCTGCTCCCCGGGAACACTGGTCCCTGCTGGAGGCTACCTCTCTGAGCAGGCTGGGCCCTGTGGATCCTGGAGTCTCACCCCCACCCAATGCTAGAGCGCCTTCCACGTGAGGCTGTCCATTCACAGCTCGCATAGCTCCCTGAGTGCGGAGCTCCCTCCTGACTTGTAAGATGGCCCCATCCATGTGGAGCCTGCCTCTCTGAGCTTTGCCCTCTGGGCCCACAGTCTCATCTCCTTCCATTGCGGAGGGCAGCCTGAAGAGACCCCAGACAGAGTGCAGCCTGTCCCCAGTCTGTTTAATGAATCCTGTCTGCAGGTTCTTCCCAATATGAGTTGCTTCCTCTCCACCAGCTCCAGGCACAGGGTCCAGGAAGAGTCTGAACAGCATAAAGTACAGGTGTCATTTCCCTCATTCTAGGACAGACCTTTATTAATGGGACCTGAGCACAGTGGCCTAAGTGTGAGGCTGTCCTCCCTCTCTCCATGTCTGTCTGTAGGTGACCTTATTCATTTCTGTGAGATATCCACCCCAACGAGATCAAACACTCCCTGCCTATGTGTCCTGTGCAATCGAGGGTCTCACAGGCAACTGGACAAGGACAACATGGAACTCTTGGTTATCCCCCTACACCTTCCTGCTCAGACCATAAACTTCTGCACCTTTCTTCACCTGTCTTTTTTCTTCACCTCCCACATCTTATCCTTAAGCCTGCTGTTTCTCCTTCCTAACTAGATCTTGAATTCATCTATTTCTGTTTCCCTCCTCCACTGCTTTCTTGGACCCATGCAGGTATCTGCAACAGCCTCCTAGCAAGTCCCCAGCTTCTCATACCTCCTACAGATATTCCCCACTGAGCAAGCAGAGATGCCATTACCCTGCTTAAAAACAGCCCAGTGCTCCCTAGCCCACTGGGAATAAAGTGTGACTGCTCCCCTTTGCCTCACTGAGTCCCCAGAACCCACTTCTGCCCTTGCCCCTAACCCCTGCACCATAGCCACACAGGTTGTTTCTGTTTCTGTTTCTGCCCCCCAAAGCTTTCTCCCACTGCAAGACCCCGGCACTTGCTGCTCCTTCTGCCTGGGATGCCCTTCTCCCAACTCTGCTGCTGTACAGTCTCAGCTTAAGCCTCCTCTCCAAGGGTCCCTTTTTGAGCCCCAAACCCAAGGCTGTCCCCAACCCCTACTGTCTACCCCCAAACTCAGTGATTTTCTACTGCTGCATAGATTTCATTTCCTCTATCACTGATACAGGTTTTCACTGCATTTGTTCCTTTGTCCCTACCTAGTTGATGAGGTCCCTGCTGGGCTGGGAGCTCCTGAGGGCAGGGACTGGGACTGCTGTGCTTGGTCTATTCCAATACCTGGTGCTCAATACACAGCAAATGTTCAATAAATGCTCCAAGAATGAGTGTGTGGCTCCCACATCTTCACTGTGCTTTAGGACCAGTAAATGTGCCCACATTCTGCCTGGGCTGTTCATCCGCTCTGTGACTCCTGGCAGGCCACTTGCCTCTCTGGGGATCAGTTTCCCCTCTGAAGTTCCCTTCTTAGCCTGGTGATGAAGAGGAACAAAGGGATCCAGGAACCCTGGCTCATGGGTGCTCAGGTGCAGACACCTTGGCAGGGCCTCTTTGGGCCCCCTGGATCATTGTACTGTGCCCACCCTCTCCCCCACCACACCCAGGGCCCTTCCCTCCAGACTGTGGCTGGGGTGACTTCTCCACCCTTCAGGTACTAGAGAGCCCATAAAGTTTCTGTGGTCAGGTGCAACTTCAGGTTCTAGGCCAGAGAAGTTTCAGAGGGCAGCGGGGACACTCTTCTTTTCTGGGCTAGCCCAGGGCTTGTCAGGACCCTCAGCCTGAATCTGGGCTCCAGGGTGCCCCAGGGTCAAGGCTCAGGCAAGCATGTCCTGAAGGGCCAAGGCTCTAAATAGTCATGCTCACATTGTTTCTGACAGCTCTGTGACCAGGTGCAAAAATCATTTTCCACATTCTATGGATGAGGACATGGAGACTCAGTGAAAAGTGACTTGGCCAAAGTCATACATGTAAAGGTGGGCAGCAATGGAACCAGCATCCTAAAGCAGGCAGACTCAATCCAAGGTCAGGGGGAGAGCAGACTTCAGAGCCTCAAGGCTGGAGCCCATAGATAGCACTGGAGCAGGTATGAGGAGGGTTCATGGCTTAGGTGGCTGGGAGGGTCCCCAGGCACCTCTGGACCAGAAATAGAAGGCCCTGAACTCTTGAGTTCACTTATTGTGTGACCTTGGACTAGCCCCTTCCCTCCTGCACATTTCAGTGTCCAGTTCTGGAAAATGGAGTCACCGAGCCAATCTGGGAGGGCTGGAAAATAGCCCAGAGGAGGATGGGGCATGGAGGAGGAATCAGACAGAGGAGGAAAGGAGGTATGCCACACTTTAGCTACCCCCCATTGCTACCCCCATTACCTTAGAAGTCGCCTCTCAAGACTCCATAACTCACTCTGTGGTCCATTACTGACTATCCCCACTCTGGCCCTGGAAGTTGTCCAGTTGCAAATGGAAAAAACCCCCCAAACCCAAGGGAGGCAGGGGCAGTCAGCAGAGCAGGGAGCCTGTGGTTCTCAGGACAGGAGCCTCCTTGGATCAGTGGGGTCTGGGGAGGGGAATGCGGGTGAGAAAAGGAGCTGTGTCCACACCTGCTCTTTTTGCTCTTCCACCCCTGACCTGGGAACTGCCCTTTACAGTTTGCAAATGTTGACCTCCCTGTCCTTGATAAAGAGACCCAGGACTTACCTGTGAGGAGATCCAGTGATTTTACTGCCTGAAGTTGCCCATCACAGAAAATCAGCCAGGGTTGAGTTTAGGCAGCCCGGGTTGCTGCTCACAGCTCCTCCCAGCTGCCTCTCCTTGAATTTTCACCCTGGGCAGTGAAGAAGCCTCATAGCCTTAAAGAAATTGGGGCAGGCACAACTCTCCTAGCTAAATTTCTATAAGATTTCGGTGGAAGAGCAGCTCAGCCACTACCTCTCCATGGGTATTTGGGTGAGTAGGCCTTTATTTCCACATCTGAAAAATGGGTTCACCATGAGGAAGTTTAATGAAAGAAAGCCATTTTGAGATTCCTCCCCAGCCTAGGAGATATTTATGTAGCTCACCCCAACCTGCCATTGCCCACGGCCTCATCCCCACACTCCAGAGAGACAGTGTACAGAGGCTGCAAGGGCTGGCTCTGCTTGGCATGAAAAGAGAGGGGCTGCTTGAAGGGAGGAGAAGCTGCTCAACCACAGTCTGGAGGAAACAGCCCTGGGTGGGGAGGGGAGCACGGCCAGACAATCCAGGGGTCCCAGAGAGGCCCTGTCAGGGCACCTACACCTGAGCACCCATGAGCCAGGGTTCCTGGATCCCTTTGTTCCTCTTCATCACCAAGCTAAGAAGGGAGCTTCAGAGGGGAAACCAATCCCCAGAGAGGCAAGAGGCCCACCAGGGTTATCCACCAGGTGTCACAGAGTGGCTGAACAGCCTGGGCAGAATGCGAGCGCATCTGCCGGTCCCCTTGAGAGCTGTGCATAACATGACAAACAGCAGCCACAGGTGCCCCGAGCGCATGCAGTAAGGCAAGTCTGGATGGAGATGTGCCAAGTGTCCAATACCCACTAGAGTGTAAAAGCTTTAGTATGAGATAAGAAATGGAAAATATCTCATTAATAATATTGTAAATATAGATTACATGTTTAAATGAAATTGGGAGTAGAGCTGCATAACTTATACTATTAAAATTCATGTTACCTGTTTATTTTTTACATTTTTTTTAATGAGGCCACCAGAAAGTTTGAGATTACACATGTGATTTGCCCTCCATTTCTTCTGGCTCGTGCTGCTTCCAGACTTGCATTCCACAGTATAGGGCTCATCTTCCAGACCACAGATACCCCTTGATGCCTGGTCCCTTCACTGTGGGGTCTCCTCTGTAAGCTAGAGGCAGAAAAATCCCATCCTAAGGTTACTATGAGAATTATAGAGAGAATGCATGCCAAGTGCTTATGGTAAACACTCAGAAATATTCATGATTGTGTGGTGATTAGTACAGTTGTCACTGCTTTATTACCTGCTGAGATCCAGCACCTGGCCTACAGTCACATAGCAGGGCAGAGGGACAAGCAGCCTCCCCAAGATGGGGGTCTTGGGGTCCCTGCACCCATACACTGGACATACAGGCCTTGATAGCAGGAGGTGAATGAAGGTGGAGGGAGGGAAGCAGCTGGGAGGCCCTTTGAATTGCTCAGGTCCAAGTGCCTAACACAATGGAATTACTGACCAGGCCAAGGCCAGGTGGCTCAAAGCAGGCCTGGCCTTTCTCTGCTTAGCATATTAGGCGGACACCCCCTCCCCTTCCCCAAAAGGGTTCCAGTAGCAACCATAATGCCCCAATTGTTGGGCAATGCCATGATGGAGGGCCCTGTCACATTTTTGTCCCCGTTACTGGGGTTCCCATTCATGGCCACTGTCACCGCACTCAGAACAAGCCAGGCCTGGCAGCCTCCTTTGCATTAAAATTGGATGAGAAATAAGCCTTGTCCAAAGTTCAGCAAGGCAGAAAATGAGATTAGGCCAAGGGACAGGGCCGAAGGCACCTAATGGGGGCAGACCCTGCAAAGGCCAGTGTCAGCTGCTGCCCAGCCCAGCCTCACACCCATGAAAGCACCTCTCCCTGGGCCTCGGTTCCCCTGGATCTAAAACATGGTGGGAAAGGAGATTCCTGGGTAAATGAATGCCTTAAAACATGGTTCTGTACCTCAGAAGCTCCATATTTACAGTAAAAAATCCATATAAAATTGGAATAAAGCGGAGTTGCTCCGTCGGTGGTGGTGAGGCATGCAGTAGGGGCAGAGATGCGCCTATGCATCCTTCTTCTCACCCTCAAGGGTGTTTCCCATGAGAACAATGGAGCTTCCTGTGGTGGGAAGTCACAGAGAGAAGGCTATTTCTAAAGCAGTTTAGAATCAGCACTCAGCAGCTAAGACATGTAAAATACCGAAAGACTGAAAGCAACCCAAAGCCCAGGTAGGGGCCTGGCCCAGCCACTCAGGGGCCTGACCAAGGCACCACTAGTAGGTACAAACACCAAGGTGTGTGTACGAAGAAGCTCAAGCAACCTGGTTTGGGGTCGCAAGAACCAGAAACCGTCCAATGTCTATAAATAGTGGCCAGCTAAAGTAATCATGAGGCATCAGGCCACACTGAAACAAATGGGGTAGGTCTGAGAGATTTGAAATAGAAGGACATTCAAGAAATTCGTAAATCATAAAAAGAGATGCAGACAAGAGCCTTGTTTAGAGGGGCTCATTTGCAGAGGGACATGCGCTGTGTGGACACGTGCACGGAGAATGACTGCAGTGGAGTACCAGGACGACTAGCGCTGGCTCCCACTGGGAAACTCAAGAGGTTGGGAATGACATTTTACTTTTACATAATACGTATTTCATTATGATTATATCTTTTTTCCTCATTAACACGTGTTTCTTTCAATTTTTTAATTAAAAAGCACCTACCCTAGCACAGAAGTCCTCTGCGGATCCTTCTTACTAACTCAATAAGATCATTTTGATCAAAATACATCAAGTTCTTCTGAGGTCCATGCCCCTGTGGTTATGATGCCGGCCACCAATGTGCCACCAGCACTCCCGCTCAGAGACAGAGGAAAGCCAGTGGCCTCCTGAGCGAGATGCCACAAGAGAAGTCAGCACCCAACAGATATTGCTCCAGAAGAGGAAAGGGAGCAGCAAAAGCCAGACAGAGGAGAAACTGAAAGGATGAATAAGAGTCCCTGGATAGATCAGCAAGGGAGAATTTCAAGGAGAGGGAGAAAGAGTGTGATGGGCCTTGTATGCATGTGTGTGTATCTGAAGGAGCTTGGCCTATCCTCTCCTCCTCTCTATCCACAGCTCCCCAGCACATGGTAGGTATGCAAGGCTAACATTTCTTGATTGCTACTGTATACCAGGCACTAAAGTCCTCATATTTCTGAACTCATTGCATAAACTCTCTTATGCAGCAGTCTTTACAATTATCCCCATTTTACAGATGAAGAAATGAGAACTTCAAGAGGTGAAGAAGCCTGCAAATTCAGCAAATTCACAGGTAGTGGGCTGGGTTGGGGTCCTGGAAGTTGGCACTAGAACCTACATTCTTAACCACTATACTATGCTGCCTCTTGTAGCTGGAGAACATGTTGGCCAAACCCTGCAAGCTGGGCATTGTATACATGTGCATAATCTCTCACACATGGGGAGGCTCAGAGAGATCTCTTTCTTTTCCCAAGGCCCCTCAGCTGACAAGGGACAGAGTGTAGATTTCAACCACTGGATGTCTAACCCCAGTGACGATGTCCGTCTTACCATGGACACCACCTCTGGAAAGGTGCAGGCAAGTCAGTGCCAACAGGGCCCAGGTGGTAAAGGAGCAAGTACAAATGAAAGGGAGTGGGCTGCGGGGGAGAGAGTCATAGGGAGCAGTGTGAAGTGCAGTTGTAGGAGAGCATGCGCTCTTTCCAAGGCTCTTCAGATTCCCTATTTCAGAGTACTGGGCAGCCTGAATAAAACATATCAGGGGCCACCAGTTTTCAGCTTCTAATTTGGTCCACCCCACTTCAGGTACAAAGAAAGCCAACCCAGCCATAGCCCTGACTCTGGGTCCCCCACCCAGTCCGAGCTGACCAGGAAGCCTACCTTCCTCTTCCACACCCCACCCCAAAACCCTTTCCAGGTTCAGTCTGCTGTGGCCAAAGTCCCTCTTGCTGCAGTTTAAACTAGGGCCTATGAGGAGGCTACCCTTCATGGGGAGTGGAGGTGTAGGAATTTGTGGTAGCTGGTGTTCGCAGCCTTGCTTCATGCTAGTCACCTAGGCACGGCACTACAGGCCAAATGGAGGGTGTTCCCCAGTGCCCTGCCCTTGTCCAGCCCCAGAGACCCTGGCTGGAGAGCTCCCTGCTGAGCTGAAGGGCATGTACAGTGACTGTGAGCACATCTGAGGTGACTGCCCTATAATTAGTATGCAGTTGCAGGTCATTACCAAAATTACAATTAAACACTGGCACCCTATAATTACATGTTTTATAAATTAGGTCCTGAGGTATTAATGTCACATTTCTAAATTCCACCCCTCTCCCAACTCTGAGGCACTTCCCCTGGCAGCAGGGTCCCAAGGACAACTTTGGTTCTTTGGAGACCCTGGTCTGACTTCAGCCAGAGACTTGGCCACTTCACAGATGGTGGTAACCAGTGTGGGCCTCCATTGTCACCCACAAGGATGTCAGCTCCTTGAAGACAGAGACAGCTTCCCACACATATCAACTCGAAGACCATAGCATTGTTCATTCCAGAAGTGTTTATTGAGAACCTTCTATGTGCAAAGCACTCACTAGGTGCTGGGGTTACAGCAGTGAATGTATTAGACAAAAATCCCTCTTCTGATGGAGCTGATAGTCGAATAACAGCAACCACAAAAATGAATAACACGTTTGGTGTGTTAGAGCACAGTAAAGGTTAAAAGAGAGATAATGAAACTGGGAAGGAAGATGGCACATGATGCATGGAAGAGGTGTTGAAACTTTAGAGGTGGTAGTCAGAGGAAGTCTCCCTGAGAAAGAAAGTCTTTGGAAATGAGCCAGTGAGCCAGGGACCTGTGGGGAAGAACTTTCCTGGAGCAAGAAGAGCCATGCAAACAGCCCACAGCACGAGTGTGCCAGGTTGGGCAGGCTTCGGCCAGAACCCGGGGACCAGGGTCTGGGTGAAGGAGGTGAGGGAAGAGGTCACAGGATCCAGACCATGGGGGCTTGTAGGCCAGGGAAAGACTTTGGCAGGCACGTGAAAAAAAAAAACTGGTTGAAGAAATGAATGGATGAACTGGAAGCAAAGTGAGAGGCAGTTTAGTTCCATTTGGCTACCCAAAAAGGCCTTTTAAACATTTTTTTCTTTTTCTTTCACTGTAAACTCTCATTTCCTGAGTGGTTCCTCCATGCTGTGAGCTCAGCCGAGCGCTGGGTGGATGTTGTGTCATACTACATGGGGAAACTGCTATTAAAGCAAACCACAGTGAGAAAAGCAAGGCTCCGAGGGAACTGGCCTGACCCAGTGTCGTCGGAGCCAAAATCTGCACCTCACAGCCTCCGGAAGAAGAAACTTTTGGATGAAGAACACGGACCCAAACTAGTCTGTTGGGGTTCGTATCGAAGCTTAGCCACACACTGATGCAGCTTAGGCAGGTTAATAAACCACCCTGTGCCTCAGTTTCCTCACGTATAAAAGGGAGTAAAACAGCACCTATCTCAGAGGGTTCTTGTAAGAGCGACTCAGCCCAATGCCTAGCACACAGTAAGCAATTAAAAAGTGTGAGTCAGCCTTATAATGAGCACTGCCTGTCTTTGGCCATGTGACCATGGATTCATCTGTGTCTTTCAGCCTTAGTTTCCTGATGTGGTGGTTGAGGGGCATTCATGAGATGCCAGTAGGGAAAGCAGGTGTTGGTTTTGGTTATTGCTATGGTGAGATCATTACAGCCAGGCCCCCCAAAGATGTCCTCCTGATGCTCTTGAACATCATGGGACTAAAAAGAGGCAAAAGTAAAATTCTCAAGACTTGGAGGTCATATGTTATGTCAATTGAAAAGAATTTTAAGACCTACTGGAAAACTAATTGGAATCAACAATGGGATAGTGCTTCCAAAGAAGGACGTGCCCAGTTCAGGTCATATTTACTAAGATGTCTACCCAGCATAAGGGAGGTGATTACTCAGTTTTGTTCTGTACTATGGAGACTCTCCCTGGAATGGACTGAGTCCTACCCTAGAGGAGAAGCAGGGACATCCTAGAGTATGTTCAGAAAAGGGGAGGGTATGGGCTGGTGACCCCAGCCTGGGAGGAGCCAGAAATAAAGGGACGTCATAGGGAGGCAGACTCTAGCTCCTTGTAAGAAAGAGCACCCTCACTGTTAGAGCAATGTAGGATTTTTAAAGAGTTTTTAAAAAGTATATTTTGATTATGCTATTACAGTTGTCCCATTTTTTCTCCCCTTTGTCCCTCTCCACGCTGTACCCCCCTCCCACCAGCATCCCCCCTACCTTAGTTCACGTCCATGGGTCGTATATATAAATTCTTTGGCCTCTCCATTCTTTATACTATTCTAAACCTTCCCCTGTCTGTTTTGTACCTACCATTTATACTTTATTCCCTGTACTTTTCCCCCCATTCTCCCCTTCCCCACTGGTAACCTTCCATGGGATCTCCATTTCTGTGATTCTGTTCCTGTTCTAGTTGTTTGCTAAGTTTGTTTTTGTTTTAGGTTCAGTTTTGCTAGTCAAAAGTTTGTTGTCATTTTACTGTTCATATTTTTTATCTTCTTTTTCTTAGATAAGTCCCTTTAACATTTCATAGAATAAGGACTTGGTGATGATGAACTCCTTTAAATTGACCTTATCTGGGAAGCACTCTATCTGCCCTTCCATTCTAAATGATAGCTTTGCTGGATAGAGCAATCTGGGGTGTAAGTCCTTGCCTTTTGCGACTGTGAATACTTCTTTCGGCCCCTTGTTGTCTGCAAGGTTTCTTTTGAGAAACCAGCTGACAGTCTTATGGGCACTCCTTTGTAGGTAACTGTCTCTTTTCCTCTTGCTGCTTTTAAGTTCTCTCCTTTTCTTCAATCTTGGGTAATGTAATTATGATGTGCCTTGGTGTGTGCTTCCTTGGGTCCAACTTCTTTGGGAGTCTCTCAGCTTTCTGGGCCTCCTGGAAGTCTATTTCCTTTGCCAGATTGGGGAAGTTCTCCTTCATTATTTGTTAAAATAAGTTTTCAATTTCTTGCTCTTCCTCTTCTCCTTCTGGCACCCCTATGCTTCGGATGTCAGAACGTTTAAAGTTGTCCTGGAGGTTCCTAAGCCTCTCTTCACTTTTTTGAACTCTTGTTTCTTCATTCTCTTCTGGTTGAATATTTATTTCTTCCTTCTGTTCCAAATCATTTATTTGAGTCCCAGTTTCCTTCCCTTCACTGTTATTTCCCTGTATATTTTCCTTTATTTCACTTTGCATAGGCTTCACTTCTTCCTGTAGTTTGCATCTGTACTCAATCATTTCTGTGAGCACCCTGATTACCAGTTTTTTGAACTCTGAATCTGGTAGGTTGGCTATCTCCTTGTTGCTCAGTTCTTTTTCATGAGTTTTGATCCGGTCTTTCATTTGGGCCATATTTCTTTGTCTCTGGGTGCCTGTTATGTTGTAAGGGGCAAAGCCTTAGATGTTCACAAGGGCAGGGCAATCCACATTGCTGCATTGTGGTGCTGTATGTGGGGGAGAAGTCAGAGGGGGACAATGCCACTTACTTGGCTCTCACCCTGCTTTCAGTCACTTCCCCTGCTACCCACAAATGCATGGGGTACAGGGTAGCAAATTCCAGTTCAGGGTTGGGGTTTGGGCTCTTGATCCATGAGCGCTCACTCTCCATGAGAGCCAGTTTGTGGAGGCAGCACAGCAGACACCTCAGGTTCTTCAGGCTGACTTCACAGGCTTGAGTCCTGGTTTCTCTGGGCCTCAGTTTCCACATTCTAATAGTTCCAGCATCACTGTTGGAGCCAAAATTGTGCCTCATAATTTCTGGAGGCAGGACAGTTTTTGGATGAAGAATATGGACTGAAACCAGCCTGTTGGGGTTCAAATCTCGTAAGAGTTGTTATGAAGATTCAATGACTACATGCAACTGAGTGTTGAGAATAGTGCCTGGCAGTTATTTGGGGAGGGGTCTCTGCTGCGGGCTCTGTGTGGGAGTCCTGGAGGGAGAGCTTACATGAATCTCACCCCACCCAAGATGTTATGCCACACTGGCATGGAGCTGTCTGCTGGAAACTGGCTTCCCCTCTCCCCCAGGCTGCTGAGGGATTCTGCTGGGAGACAGTGAATGGGCTCTGTGTGTCTCAACCACAGCCTGCTGCTGCATGCTCAGGACCTTGTGCTCATGCCCTAGCTCCTTCTCAACCATATAGCACACACCTTCTTCATCCCCAAGAGACAGAGCACCTATGTTGGGCCCTGCCGGCCTGCCCTCCTCCCACACTCCAGCCCCAGAATTGGCCGGCTTCATGGATGTCAGACGGGCAGAACTCAAGAGCAGTCCCCACAGGGCCTAACTTGCCTCCCCCGCTCCAGAGCAGCTGGGCTCAAGCCTGGCAGAAGGGGGGCATCTGCTTGGTTGCTGTCCTGCTCCCCACCCAACCCCTTGCCAGCTGGGCTTGTCTTTGCCACTGGGCTGAGTTGCAGGGCAGCTTGGGACTTCTAAAGCAGGGGTCTCTGAGGGCCCTTCTGAGATGCTGACAGCAGAATCACAGTGCAGGCACCTCAACTCAAGGATTCTCTGGGGCACCTCTGGGTCCTCCTTTGCCCTGTGGTTACTAGAAAACTTCAGTGATCCAGTAGAGGCAGACCCACTAATGACACAGTCCCCTCAGGAATGCAGCCACGAGCCTAAGAACCAAGGTCAGATGAGGGCTAAGGGGATATTGGATGGGGAGGGAAGAAGGAAGTTTCAAATACAGCTGAGGCCATGTGACTGCTGCAGAAATGAAGACTGTACAATTTATGTGTATTTTTCTTGCTTAAATATGAATATACTTGTATACACTAATCCATTATTTTTTTCTCCCCCCTCCAATTTTCATCCTCTCAAGATATAAGGTACACATATGGTGGTAAGCCTGTATCTTAGCATTTAGCTCACAGACATCAAGGCGGCACATGGCTCAGCTAGATGAGATCAAGTGCCATATGAGAATTTTGCACTTTGGGGAAGAGGTATAGCATGGCTTCAGGTGGTCAAAGTGTGGTTGCATCAGGTCACATCATGGTCTTTATTTAGAAGTTAATATGGTCACACTCTTAGAATGCCAAGTGCACAAAACACAGCTACGATGGATTGTTCAGCCTGGCATGCCACAAAGTCTGGGAACAGTGTTTCCCAGGATCTCTTTCTTGTCCACTTCAGGAAGGCATTTCCAGTGAGTGGTGTGCCTGTGACATTGGGGGTCAGAGTGGATGTGGCTCTGGTGTGGCAGAGTCAGGAGTGGTGGCCTGGGATGACATGGCAGCTTCCACAGATACCAGCACAAGCTTGCATTTGATGGTTTGCTTTTGGGAGCCAGATCCTGTAGTTTCTCAGATTTCTCTGCTTTTCCTAAATGGAAATTTACATATCATCTGAGGTATAATAAGCACCTCTGCAGGGTGCTGAAGGGACAGGAAAATTTCAGCATGAGTAGGGACCTCATCTATGGGCAGGGGCTTGATAGAGTGGCAGAGTCCAGGACCTCACCCAAAAGCTACTAAGTAAGCTAATATTTCTTTGTTCCAAGAAAGCTGTCATGTTAACAACCCATGTCCCTCCAGGCAAATGGGAAACTGAAGAAGCCAGGTTGGAAGGAGTGTGAACTGGAAGACTCACACCTTACCTTCTGAAAGTTCTCAGCTACTGAATCTAAGAGAGATTCAGCAGCTGAACTGTTCTAATGGTTCTGCTGATTCTTTGAAGATCAACATTGTGCTGTTCCAAAGAGCCTACATAATCTAAAGCAACGTTTGTCAAAAGTACAGAGAGCCCTGGAGGTCACTGAGATGATTTTGAGTGGTATAAGAAAAAAAAACTTCATTTTAATAGCTATGGCATATAGAACCTATCACAATTCGGGGGTAGTGTTTCTTATGGTTAGATTAAATCAGGCAGTAAATTATGAAAAGGGACCAATTTAGATAAGAATATAAATGATAGCAGATGACCATAAGATGATGCCTTGTATACCTCTCATAAGATACTTGAAAAAGCACTTAATGGCATCCTTGTCAAAAGTGCATAACCTCATTCTGATCATGAGAAAACACGAGACAGATCCAAAGTGAAGGTCACAAAGATCCAGACTCAGGAACAAAGCCTAGTGCAACATGGGCACAGAGCAGGCACTTTGTTCACCTGACGACAACTACTGTATGTGCTGGGCCCAGCAGTGGGATCCGGCACACATCCTTGTCCTCCTCTTGAGGATGCCCTGCTAACAAACAGACCAGTGAACCTGCGATGCAGCCAGTGGAGTGAGAGCTAGAAAGAAACGAAGATCAGGGTGAAGGTGCCGCCCATGTAATTTTAAATTTTCCTGGGACCACTTTGAAAACAGTACAGAGAATAAAATAAAATTAATGCTAATAATATATTTAATCCAACAGATCCAAATATCATTCATCATAGCAATATATAATCAACAAAAAAAATTATTAACGAGCTATTTTGTAATACTAGCTCTGGAATCCAGTGCATATTTGATTGTCACAGCATCTCTCTCTCTCCCTTTTTATTGGTTATTCTTTTTTAAAATATATTTTATTTAATCTTTATTGTATTTTTTCCATTACCATTTAGTTCCCTTATACCCCTCCCCCTACACTGTTTTCCATGTCTGTGAATCCTTTTTCCTTTTTGCTCAATCCCTCTAGCCCCTAATCTCCCTTGCCACTAGCTGTCATCTGCTCTCCATCTATGAGTCTGTCTCATAGACAGACTTTTACTTGTTAGTTCAGTTAGTTCATGAGATTCTACATGCAAGTGAAATCATATGGTATTTGTCTTTCTCTGACTGACTTACTTCACTTAGCATAATCTTCTCCAGGTCTATCCATATGTTGCAAAAGGTAAAATTTTCTTCATTTTTACCGGCAAGTAGTATTCTGTTGTGTAAATGTCTCATAGTTGTTTTTTCCACTCATCTACTGATGGACACTTGGGCTGCTTCCATATATTGATGATTGTAAATAATGTTGCAATGAACATATGGGTGCTTATGTTCTTTGAATTAGTGTTTTGTAACCTTCAGATATATTCCCAGAAGTGGGATTGCTGGTTAAAAAGACAGATCTATTTTTAATTTTTTGAGATATCTCCATACTGCTTCTCACAGTAGTTGCACCAGTCTGAATTGAGCCAGTGGAATCCTACCAACAGTGCAAAAGGGTTCCCCTTTCTCCACATCATCACCAGCACTAGTTGTTTGTTGATTTATTGATGATGGCCATTCTGGCAGTGGTAAAATGGTATCTCATTGTGGTTTTAACTTGCATTTCTCTGATGATTAGTGATGTTGAGTATCTTTTCATATGTCTGCTGGCCATCTATATGTCCTTTTTGGAGAAGTGTCTATTCAGGTCCTTTTCCCATTTTTTAATTGGGTTGTTTGTTTTTTTGGTGTTGAGTTATGTAAGTACTTTAAACTTTTTGGATATTAATCCCTTATCAGATGTATCAGACAATATGTTCTTCCATTCTGTGGGTTGTCTTTTTATTTTGTTGATTATTTACTTTGCTGTGTAAAAAATGTTTAGATTGATGTAGTCCCATTTGTTTATTTTTTCTTTTGTTTCCCTTGCCTGGGGAGATATATCTGATAAAAAATTTCTACAAGCAATGTCCGAAATTTTGCTGCCTATGTTTTCTTCTACGATTTTTATGGTTTCTGGTCTAGTATTTACATCTTTGATCCATTTTGAATTTATTCTTGTGCATGGTATAAGAATGTGGTCTAGTTTTATTTTTCTACATGCGTCTGTTTAATTTCCCCAACACCATTATTGAATACACTGCCTTTAGCCCACTGTATGTGCTTGCTTCCTCTGTCAAATATTAATTGATTATAAAGGTGTTTATTTCTGGGCTCTCTGTTCTGTTCCATTGATCTATGAGTCTGTTTTTTGCCAGTACCAGGCTGTTTTGATTACTATAGCCTTGTAGTATATTTTGGTATTAGGTAGTGTGATTTCTCTAATTTTGTTCTTCTCTCTCACAATTGCTGTTGCTATGCAGGGCCTTTTGTGGTTCCATATAAATTTTTCAAATATTTGTTCTAGTTCTATGAAATATGTCATTGAAATCTTGATAGGAATTGTGTTTAATCTACAGATTCCTTTGGGTAGAATGGACATTTAATGATGTTAATTCTTCCTATCCACGAACACGGTATGTGCTTCCACTTATTTGCATCTTCTTCTATTTCTTCTTTCAGTGTCTTATAATTTTCTGAGTACAGGTCTTTTGCATCCTTGGTTAGGTTTATTCCTAGGTATTTTATTCTTTTTGAAGCAATCTCACAGCACATCTCCATTCTCACTCACCACCTTTCCAGTGCTCAGGAGCCACCTGTGGCTGGTGCTGCTGTATTAGACAGAGCAAATCTACACGGTGCTGGTCATATAAGGGTGGTCAGGGAAGGCCTCTCAGAGGAGGTGATTTCTGAGCAGGGACCTGGAGGCAAGAGAGTAAGCCAAGCAGTTAAATAGGAGAGAAGCATCTCAGGTTGCAGGATTAGCAAGTGCAAAGGTCCCAAGGTGGGCAGGTGTCTACAGCTGGAGCAGAGTAGACAAAAGATGAGGCCAGAGAAGCACTGGCTCATTCGGTGCTGTGGCCACTGTGAGGACTTTAGCTTTTCCTCTGAGCAAGTGCCATGCAAGATGCCAGGCAGAAATAAAGGCCTGGCCTGACTCAAGTTCCAACAGGAATACTCTACATCAGTATGTGAGATCTAGCCCTAGACTGAGGTATGGCCTTGGGCATTATAGCAGCACCTACTACTGTGAGGTTCAGCATGGTGCATGGCACACAGTGGGCATCCCCTAAAACCCAATGGTACCCAATGCTCTGTGTGAATCTTCTGACAACACTTACACTGTCCCAGATGCTGAGGGTCTGTGTTCTCTGCTTCTTGGAGAAAAGTAGGACCTCCTTCCCCATAATCTCCCTCCCTTTGTCCTGACTTTGGCCTTCTCTCTCCAAATTCCTGAATTGTTACAGGTGATGAATGGCCCCTAATTGAGGCTGTCCTCAGGCATTCTGACATGGTAGCCCCCACTTCCTCTGCTCAATGGTGGGTAGGTGGCTGTGAAGGGCTTCCTGACCCTACCAGGAAGCCCCTCTACTCCATCCAGCTCCAGGGTGCTCCTCCCTGACCCCATTGGGACAGCCCAGCCTCTGATTTTCAAACCTTGGATGGTGGGCCTTCCCCTCTCTGGTCTGTGCCATCTCCCCACCTTTGCACACCCCACTCCCTCCTTCATTCCACACATGTGAGCACCTACTCTGGGCCAAGCTCTACTCTAGGCCATGGTGATACAGGAGTGAACAAGACAGACAGAGGTGTTTGTCCTTGCAGAGCTGGGCTTTTGGGTTTCTGTGGTTACTTAGCTACCCACCCCCAGCCCTCATTTTATGGGATGTCCAGAACCCCTGGACTTTCTGACCAGATTCCAGTGAAGACCCTTGCCCACCTTTGCAACCAACCGAGGATGGCAGCTTCTCAGAAGTCCACTGCTTTGGAGGGCATGAGTCATGGTGAACCCCATAAGAAAAATTTAAGCTAGATGTGGGAGGACTTCCTTATACCCTGAGGAATAGACCTTGAAACAAGAAAAGAAAATATGGGACTTCCCATTGCCTGTGGAAGTTTAAATAAATGCTTTGAAACTATGCATGACTAGGGGAGAGAGAGAGAGAGAGAGAGAGAGGAAGAGAGAGCCCATTGACCAGACCCCATACACATTAATAGCAGCTATCTCTTGGGGAAGGGTTCAAGATTCAAAGTTCCTTTGTTCGCCTTTTGCTTTTCTGTTTTCCAGACTTTCTAGAATATATACACATCTACCAAACACTCAGGGTTTAAAAATTTTTTAAAAATGTACTAAAACAATCACAGTATCAAAACCTAGCACTTCTTAGAAGCTCCTGGAGTGACTGTGTCTAGCTGGCAGGACCAAGAATTCACCAGCCTGGGGAGAAAGGGGGCAACTGTTCTCTCTAGCCTAGGGAAGCCTGGCAACCTGAGAGTCAGGCAATTGGAGTTCAGGAGCTGAGCTTGTGGAAAGGGAGGAAAGGGCTGGGCAGAGAGAACAATGTAGGGGGAAGCATGGGGTTCAGAAAGACCAGGCTGGACAAGGCGTGGATAGCAGCAGGTGATGGAGCGTGAGGAGAACAAAGGGATCAGGAGACCCAGGACCCTACATTGGTCCTGTGGGCACTGGGGGGCCACAAATGGTGTTAAGAGAATGCTATGGTTAGAAGGAACAATGGGGCAACTCCCAGATTCCTCTTCCCTTCTCCTTTATGATAGTGATCTGTTCTTTGTAGTATAACAATCCTTAGTATTCTCTGAAAGGCAGCATGATTCAGTGGTTGAAAGTTGTGGCTTTGGAGCCTGACAGTCTGTCACTTTTTACCTATGTGTTGTGTCCTCAGGCTATGACCCCATCTCTCTGTGCTTCAGTTTCTCACCCCAAAACTGAGAATGTCCATCAAATACCAAATTCCTGGGATGGTGTGGTAGATGGCATTAGATGAGTTAAAACATGAATTAAAAGCATTTAATGCTTAAAAGCATTAGATGAGTTAAAAGCATTTAAAACAGGGGTGGAACATGGTTGGTGCTCAATAAATAAATCTCCCACAGTACTTTGAGAGTTACTCAAGGGCAAAGACCTGCTCAAAATCTGTCAGCAGGAAGACACTAACAGCAGCTGTCCTGAGGCCCTCAAGAGATGACATCCCCAAGCACATTCTCCTCTGATCCCCTGTACCTTGCATAGGATGGGTCCATGGCTGTTGTGAACCAAGGCCTGGGAGCCCCCTGATTCAGCCACTACTCTATTTCATTTAACCTCCTCAGCACCCCTGTTGAGGCGGGGGGGGCATTCTTATCCCCATTTTATAGAAGAAACTGAGTCTCAGAGAGGTGAGGGACCTGCCCACACCAATGCCACCCACCCTCCCATTTTATCAACAGGCCCCCTTTGCAGGTCTGGCACTTACTACACACTTTTAATACATCTTCCAAGGCAGAAAGGACCCAGCTGGAGAGGGCAGGGGTGTGTGTGGGAAGTGGAGTAAAGAGAACCACTTTGGTTTCCCAGAATTCACTCAGGTTCCAGAGCTCCAGATGATGGAACTGGTTGGGAGGGCCCCTCTGGTCTTTCATCTGGATACTGAGGCCCCTCCCCCACTCCTTGGTGGGGGGCCCACAATCACTCACCTGGTGCCATAAATGAGCTGGTTCCGAGGCCCACCTGTTGCCTGGCAGGTAGGCCAGAACTTGAGAGAGGGAAGCATCCTCAAGAAGGAAGCATTACCCACTACAGCTGAACCACACCAAACTTTGGAAGCCCCATAAAAGCTCACAGACTTTCCCTCTGCCAAACCTCATCTGCATGCCTGCCTGTCAGCCAACCACCATGCTCCCACCCAGCCTAGCTGAGGATCCATTAACCAGAGACTAGACCTCTCTGAGCCTCAGTTTCCATTTCAGGAAAGGGCAGGGGGAACATTCCAGGGTATGTCAAGAAGCTGATTCCAGTCTGGGGGGTGTGATGCCAAGGATCCACTACGTTGTCTGCCCCTGGCCTAGCCTGGCCAGGGATGGCCCTTCCAACTGTGGGAGGAAGCTGGCATCCTTGCAGCTGTCAGCTGTTTCTGTGGTTCTGAGCTGGAGTATGCCCTGTAGCAGGCAGGCTGGGTGGTCCCTGGGGAGGTACCTGGGAAACCAAGCCCAGACAACAGGCCTAGCCTTTATGTGGGGGATATGCAGGCTCTGTCTGCTCTGTTCTAAAAAAGTCAGAAGACACTGGGAACTCTGTTTATTGAGCACCTGTTGTATGCCATTTCCCAAGGGAAGCATTAGTATCCTCATTTTGCTGAAATATGGAGGCTTAGAGAGGGTAGTTCCCAGCCAGAGGCCACCTAGCTCAGAATCCTAAGTCACATCTGAATTCCTAGATCCCAGCATCAACCTGGAAGCAGTGTTTTTGCAGCTGGGGACCTGCCCAGAGAGGACACCCGTGCACTTTTCCTCACAGTGGGCACAGAAGCACCTGGGTTTCAGAAGTTGGATTTGCTAGAAAAACAACTATGGGGTAGAATGGGGATAGACCCTGCCCTAGCAAAGGGGAGAGGTAGGCCTCAAGGTAATAGTCCTGCTCATAAGAGACCAAGTGCATGTATTCCCTCTCTCTTTTTTTTAATCTTCAAATGATTTGTGGAACATTAATTTTGCCCAAAGTATCAAGGAATGCCACCTGTTTCACTCTCCAGAGTCCCACTTCAGCCCCTGAGTCCTGAGTCCCAGATGACAGAGAGGATAACTCAGCTGGCCGAGGCCTGGAGGAGAAACAACGGCGGGACTGGCCCCTGGGAGGCTTCCCACCCACTTTGATTTGGAGAGCGAAGTGGGGATTAAAAGAAGTGGAAAGTGGGTGGCCTGGAAGCAGGACGGTCTCCACCTGCACTCCCCCCACACACACACACATACACACAGTAGCAAGGCCACCTGATCTACCTTCGTGGAGCTTCACCTTCAGATCATTGGAACAACCAACCATGTGCCAGCACCATCTCTGCCCTATGCCCTGAACACAGGAAAGACCAACCTGGCCTCTGCCTTTGGTATGGCAGCTGAGAAAATTGAAGCATTCATTCACTCATTCCTTCTACTCATTCAGCTAACCAACAAAACTTGTGAGCCTCTGGTCTGGGCCCTTCAATCCTTGCATTAGGAACAGAGACCACAAATATAAATGAAACCTAGTCGCTGGATTTGTGGAATGCCCAATTTGTGGCAAGACAGACAATCAGCTAATGGGAATGAGTGGCAGGGCAGAAGAAAGAACAAAAGAGACACTGGAGCAAAGGCTTGGAGGCTTGGAGAAGTTTCACAGAAGAGGCAACATTTGATCTCTAACTGGGCTTTGAGGGGTGAGTAGGAGTTTACCAGAAATAGGTGAGCACATAGGGCATTCAGGCAAAGAGAACAGCAAGTCAAAGCATAGAACTAGATAGGGTCTGGGTGTCTGGGGAACGGTGAGTAATTCTGAATGACTGCAGCAGAGGGTGATCACTGAAGATGGGTATGCTGTCCACAGTAGGACATTCTACTCTCAGGGCCTCAAGCAGTGCTTCCCCAAACTTCACCCCATCCCTCTACAATACACAAAGAAATGATGGCATGACTTGGCTGCTGTGGGAATGAGTAGGCACTGCTTGAGGTCAGAGGCTAGCAGCCTGGGAGCTCCAGCCACTCAGCTCCCTCTAGCTACCTGAGTTCTGAGGGAAGCTCAGCACTCCTATAACCAGTAAAAGACACTACTAAGGAAATGTTATCTAAAAACATTAGTGTTTAGTGAACATGAAGTTCCAAGGGAAGGACCCTGAACTTATTCAGCAGTTTACTGAAGTCACTGAGGACACAGTTTCTAATTTCCCACTCTGCCACTGTTTGCATACCACAATATCTCCCCTCGTGGCCACGAGATGGCTGCCACATCCCCTCATGACAGCCTCTTGAGCAAAAGATAAGGGGAGTTATGGCAGAAGTGACTTTCTCTGTGTATGTCCCATTCAAGGAAAACTATTCCCAGAAGCTCCTGGAAGTCTTTCCCTTAAACACTTTTGGCCAATGGAGTTACATGCCCATCCCTGGACAAATCCCAGACAAAGGACAGTAGGACTGCCAAGTCCAATCAGAATTCCTCATCAGAATTAGGCACAAAACTGCCACAGGAACAAAATCTGGATTCTTTTAAGCCAGGAAGGACAAATGGTAAACCATAAAATTTAAAATATATACTTAAAACTCCTTCCCTAGTCTCTGTCCCCTGATACTGCTGTATTTCTCTTATCTGCTTTTAATTCCAACTACTATCTTAGAGTTTTGTGTTTCCTTGATTATCTACCTCCCTATCATAATGTCAGTTCCATGAGATCAGGAACTTCTGTTTGGGTTTTGCTAATTGCCTGGCCCCTAGAGCAGGATCTGGCACGCAGTAGCTGTTGAATGAAGAAATAAATAAACTAGAGGGTGTGATCGGGAAGTAAATGGGTAGAGGCAGTAACGATCAGCAGTCCAAGTCACCAAGAAACTGAATGCCCTGCAGGAGACATGAGCCATGAAGAGTTTTAGCAGACATATAGCACAGTTTTAGCAAGAGTATATAGCCCTGCTATATATACGGTTAAAGGTAAATTTGGGGAAGATTTCCTCTTGGCAGAAGGGATAGATTGGAGGAGCATGGCTGGAGGCCAGGAGATCAGGGAGGTCTTGGTGCAGTGGTGCAGGCCAGAGCAGATAGGAACTGAACCAGGCTAGTGACAAACAGAATGCTTTTCTGATTATTTTCCATGCCCCAGCTTTTTAGATGTTGACCCCAACCCTTCTTCTACCCAGGATGCTCTCTTCTCCTTAGAACTCCATGTCAAAACCCCTCCCGCCCTCAGACTGTGCTCAGGTACCGCCTCCTCGAGGAAGCCCTCTCTGCTGTCTTCAGACAGCACGGGGTTTGTGCTGAGCCTTGATTCTAAGCCCCAGTCTCTGACTCATTTCACACCATCACAGGGCTTTCAGTGCACACAGCAGGAGCAGAAACAATGTTTGTGTGAAAGAATTAAAGACCAACAGAAGTTCAGTCTTCTGGATGCCACAGGCTTTATGAAGGCAAAGGAGCTCACATACAAAGCAAGGCCAACTCACAGAAGCTTCTGGAAGCATGCAGGCCTAGGGGGACCTTCAGTGAGATTAAGAGTGGGGGTTGAGGCCTGACTAAAGACCATAGGGTAGGGAGGAGAGAGCTCCTGCCAACTGAGGACCTGCCATGGGTCGCCATTCCATCTTACCTAGTATAAAAACCCCATTTAAAGGAGTGGAAAACTGAGGCCCAGGGAGTGGTTTTTCATGGCCATACAGACTTAATCCTGGTTTCTGCAGCTGCCAGACTTTTCTAAACCAGGGCTTCTCAAAGGGAGGGTTTTCCCCTCTTTTTAAAATCTATTTTATTGATTATGTTATTTTGTCCCATTCCCCCTGCCCTTTATTCCCCTCTGCCCTGCACAACCCCTCCCACCTGCATTCCTCCCTCCACCCCTTAGTTCATGTCCATGGGTTGTACGTATAAGTTCTTTGGCTTCTCCATTTCCTATACTATTCCTAACCTCCCCCTGTCTATTTTCTACCTCCCACTTATGTTATTTATTCCCTGTACCTGTTCTCCCATTCTCCTCCCTCTCCCTTTCCCCACTGATAACATTCCATGTGATCTCCATTTCTGTGATTCTGTTCCTGTTCTAGTTCTTTGCTTAGTTCATTTGTGGTTTTGCTTTAGGTTCTGTTGTTGATAGTTGTGAGTTTGCTGTCATTTTATTGTTCATATTTTTGATCTTCTTTTTCTTAGATAAGTCCCTTTAACATTTCATAGAATAAGGGCTTGGTGATGATGAATGCCTTTAACGTAACCTTATCTGGGAAGCACTTTATCTGCCCTTCCATTCTAAATGATAGCTTTGCTGGATAGAGCAATCTGGGGTGTAGGTCCTTGCCTTTCATGACTTGGAATACTTCTTTCCAGCCCCTTCTTCCCTCCAAGGTTTCTTTGGAGAAATCAGCTGATAGTCTTATGGGCACTCCTTTGTAGGTAACTGTCTCCTTATCTCTTGCTGCTTTTAAGATTCCCTCCTTCTCTTTCATCTTGGGTAATGTAATTATGATGTGCCTTTGTGTGTTCCTCCTAGGGTCCAACTTCGTTGGGACTCTCTGGGCTTCCTGGACTTCCTGGAAGTCTATTTCCTTTGCCAGATTGGGGAAGTTCTCCTTCATTATTTGTTCAAATAAGTTTTCAAATTCTTGCTATTTCTTTTCTCCTTCTGGCACCCCTATAATTTGGTTGTTGGAACATTTAAGGTTGTCCCGGAAGTTCCTAAGCCTCTCCTCATATTTTTTTTTAATTCTTATTTCTTCATTCTCTTCTGGTTGAATGTTTCTTTCTTCCTTCTGGTCCACACTGTTGATTTGAGTCCTGATTTCCTTCCCATCACTGTTGACTTCCTGTACATTTTTCTTTATTTTACTTTGCACAGCCTTCACTTTATCCTCTATTTTGTGACCATACTCAACCAATTCTGTAAGCATCCTGGTTACCAGTGTTTTGAACTGCGCATCTGATAGGTTGGCTATCTCTTCGTTGCTTAGTTGTAGTTTTTCTGGAGCTATGATCTGTTCTTTCATTTGGGCCTTTTTTTTTTCTTGGTCTTGCAGGCCTGTTACATAGTAAGGGGCAGAGCTTTAGGTATTCACCAGGGTGAGGCAACCCACTTGGCTGCAGTTGTGGCACTGTATGTGGGGGAGGGGTCTGAGAGTTAATAATGCCACTTGCTCAGCTCTTGGCCAGCTTTCAGTCACTTCCGCCCACTACCCACAAGCAAATTGGGCCTTTCTGGTGCTGATTCCCGAGTGGGTGGTTTTGTGTACATTCTAGGACCTGTGGGTCTCTCCAATGAACTCTCCTGTGAAGCTGGGAGTCTCTCCCTGTGCCTCAACCCCCACAGGTTTTTTCAGTCAGTGGTTTTGAGGCTTTATTACCCTGTGCTGGAGCCCTGGGTTGTGCGGTTTGTCTTGTTCTCCAGTCGTTCCTCCTGGTTTATCCGCAAGTGAATGTGGGACCACCCACTCCGACAGCCACTGCCTTGTTGTGAGTCCTCTCTGCCCTGGCTTCCATCTCCACCCCTCCTAATGGTCCGTGTGAATGTTTCTTCTTTAACTCCTTGGTTGTCGGACTTCCATAGAGTTCAATCTTCTGTCAGTTCTTTTTCTCAAAGGGAGTTTTATCACCACAGAGACATGTGGACTTTTACGATGTTTATGTTCATCCCCATAGTTGGAGAATGGAGTAACTGTCCTTTGACAGACAAGATTCTGGAAGCTGGGACACCTCAACTGCAGACTGTCCCACCCCGGAAGAATGTCAGCAGCTCTCTTTGTCATTACCAGAGCCTAGAATCTCACTCTATTTTGAACTTAAACACAAAGTAGTTTTATTATTTTTTGCAAGGTTGCTTAGCGCAAATGAACTTGCCAGGGGTGGAACTACTGTGTAGCTCAAGGGAAGGCAATGCTTTTTATCTCCCAGGACTTTCCTAAAAGCTGTTCACCCTTTCAGAACATTCCCAGCAGCCTGCAGTCACCATAAAACAGAACTATGTCACTCTGCATATGCTTCTGTTAGACCCAGGGTTCATCCAATGCCTGTGTGTAAACACATGGTTTGCCCTCATGCATTCATTATAAATAGGCACAATCATTTAACAACTTTATCATCTCTTCCGGTGCAATTCAGCCCAAGAGGGCAAATTATGTTCCCAGTACTGATTTCTCTCACATTATCTATGGGATCTACCCGCTCTGCGCTGGCTCTATTCTTGGGAAGGCTCTCCTGTTCAGGTGAAGGAGGGCTAGAGAGGTGTCACACTCCACTTTTCCAGCTTTAGGTCCCCGGGGCCAAGAGAGATCAAAGACCTAGAATTGAGTCTTATTATTTCTCATTATCCAAACCTCAATCATGTGATCATCCTGGAATGAACCACTGGGTGGGGAGGTGATGCACAAATTGGAATAGGCCAGGGGCATGGACTAAGGTGGAGCCCACCAGGACCATGAGACAGGGTGAATTCACAAATGAAATGGGGCTGTCACCAAAGAAGGAGTACTGTAGAAACAAGCAGAAGTATTCACTCTACAGACACAAATTCATTCAACTCACAAACATGTTTCCCATTATGGAGAAGGCCTAGATGATGATAGTGATGATGGTAATGATGATGATGATAACTCAAACTTGACATTTATTAACATTTACCACATGCTATGTACTCTTCTAAGCATTAACACATTCCTTATGTCATTTACTCCTCTCCACCACAGTTGGGAGTAGGTACTATTGATAACATCTTCGTTTTAGAAATGGGAAAACTTAGACATTGATGTTGTAAATAACTTTCTCAGTATTCCAAAGCTACATAAGTAGTTTAAGGTCAACACTCTCTCCACCAGATCCTGTGGCCACCCTAAGGAGATAGTATCTTTCCTGAAGCTTATTATGGAGTCAGACACAAATAACTGATACACAGTGGCAGAAGAGAAACCACTAACACAGCGGCAACTGGCAGGGAGAATAGAGGGGAATTCAGAGAAGAAGGAGAGTCTTCCTAAAGGAGGTGATATGAGCCTCAGTTTCCTCATCCATAAAACATCAAGGGTAGGCTGAGTCTATTAGACACATTTCCTCAGTGCCAAATGTGGAACAGGGTCTGGTTTCCAATTTTCCTGATTCTGACTATAAACCTCAAGTATCAGGGAGCTCTGTGCTGCCTGAGGCAACCCATCCTAACAAAAGGCAGGGCAGGGCAGGGCAGGGCAGGGCAGGGCGGGGCAACTTCGGGGCTGAGCCCTCAGGTCTGAATCTTGACTCCTCTGTAAGTTAGCTGTTGGGGGTTGAACAAGTTCTCTCAGGTCTGACCATCTATCATTCACAACCAATTGTTTCCTGTGGTATGAAGCTGTGATCTTTTTAGGATCTACTTCTGGCAAGGGGGGCACTTTGCCCCCAACTACCTGACCCCTGCCTTCTGTGACTTGAGTTCTTGCATGTTTTTTTTTGTGTCTTCCTGAATCTTTCTATACCATCACTGTCACCAGCTACAGTGTGTCTTGCTCAATTCATCTACTCCCTGGAAAAACATTTCCCTGTGCCAGGCCCTAGGGGTACAGAGAGGGATGAGGCAGCACCCCTGCCCTCAGGGAGCTCTCTGAGAAGGATAGCAGCTCACTGTCTTGGTCACCAGGTGGCAGTGGGCCAGCAGTTGTCACTGCCTAGGCTTGAGTGAGCTAGGTCAAGGCTGTTCATTTGTCATCACTCTGTTGAGGCTTGTGCATTGTTGGGATGACACATGTTGCTTTTAATTGCCACTTAAAATGTCTTCAACAAGATTACATTATGATTTGGCATTCAGGTGAGAAGTTGTATATGCAAAAAGAGGGAATGGAGTATAAAGGTGACATTTGTACAAAGCAAATGTTTGTCATAGGAAGAATAACCATATTTTCATGCAAAGCAGTCACTGAATGCTTTACCATTTCCAGAAAGAGAAGCCTTGTGCACAGAGATGGAGCTGTCGCTTTCTGTTACAGATACAGGAAGGTGGTTGGCCATCACATGCCACATGAGAAAACACCAGCATCAAAACTCCCAGAATGTGTGCCAGAAATTTGGAAGAGAGTCCCAGAGATAACAGTGGAGCACTCTTGTTAGAAATGCTGCAATCTCAATAGTCTTAATGACACAGAGGACAATATTATTTGGAAAACCACAGATATCTCCAACCAGGTCAAAAATTATTCAAAACAGCCTCTGAAAGTGAACAACCTTTAGGACTAATTTAAGCAACTTATTTTTTTTATGTTTTTATGGACAAGAGTAATAAATGATAAACTCTGGTCTAAAGAAATCTTTCAATGACAATGAAATAAGAATTCCAAAAGATAAGAAAGCATTATGTTAAAGTTTAACTGTCATGCCCTGGCTGGTGTGGCTCAGTGGATTGAGGGCGAGCCTGCAGACCAAGGGGTCTCCAGTTCTATTCCCAGTCAGGGCACATGCCTGGGTTGTGGGCTGGGTCCCCAGTGGGGGCGCATGAGAGGCAACCACACATTGATGTTTCTCTCCTTCTGTTTCTCCCTCCCTTCCCATCTCTTTAAGAATGAATAAATAAATAAAATATTTTTAAAAAAGTTTAACTGGCAGCATTTTTCTTTTCCAAGTGCACATAAAATAAAGGTTCATCTTACAACCAGTGACATTTTCAATTCAGTGGAATACACCAGATTTTGAAGTCGGTTTTCCATCCAGGCAAATGTGGCCTGACATTTTCAATGAAACTGTATCATGAAGAGGGATGGGCAAGAAAGAACTTGGGGAGGTTCTACCTCAAAGAACTTCACTTGGTTCAATGTCACTAAGAAGAGGCCAGGAGCAGTGCAAACCAGGGCAGGAAAGGTGGGGCGAGAGCAGCACTGTGCTGAAATATCACTGGAGATATCCAAACAGTGGCTGGTTGACACGGATAAAGATGAAGAGGGAGACTCATACCACATAGAGTCATACAATATGTGCCCATATGTAGAGGCTATGAGACAGGTTTTGGATTCAATTGTCCAAGTTCAATTCTGACTCAGCTCCCAATTACTATGGCTGAGAACTCAGGCAAGGACATAACCTCTCTGAGCCTCAGCCTCTGGGTCTATAAAGTGGGGATCATAATGTACCTAGCTCATAGGGTTGTTGTGAGGATTAAATGGCTTACTGCATTTTAAACACTAGTGATCCTTGACCTGTAGTGAACTTTCAGTGAATGTAAGCTGGTTTGATCTCAGAAATATCCCTGTGAAAATTGGTAATTTATCCTTCTAATAAATATTGTCAGTCTCAACCATATGCCAAGCCCAGGACAGGGTTACAAAGGTAGAGAAGAATTACACCCCTAACCTTAAGCTCACATGTATAACATCTTGACCAAAGTCACAGAAGCCCCTTTGAGAGAGACTAAGCAAAAAAGAAAAAGAAAAAACTTCAAAAATTTAATTTAAGGTGACTCTTTGGAAAGATCCAAAGTAAAAATATAAATAAAAAGATCCAAGAGCTGATTCAGAGGGAACCTGAGCAGATTCTCTCTACTCTGTCCAGATGCATTGTTCCAGGCTGGGAAGGCACAGATGACATAGCAGTTGAGAGCCACGGTCCTGAAAGCTGAGGTCTTAGGATCTGCCTTTGCTCTGCTGGTGACTTTGATCCTGTTCTTCCATGTCTTGGAGGACAGTGCTTAGGATAGAGCTGTACCCAGAGTAAGTGCCCCATAAATGGTAATTCTGGAATGCAACATGGATGGTGTGTCCTGGAGCTATGCAAGGCAGTGCTCCACCCACTCCTTCCAGGAGCTGACTCCAGATTTAAGTGTTCTGGGTCTTGGCTTGAGGAGTGAAAGATGATGTCTCTTCACTCAGAATCACCCATGACTGTGGTCCATGGCCCCTGAAATCTCTGTACCTAAAGATAGGGATCTTCAACAGCTTTTAGGAGGAGTCTTTTACTGGTAGAGCACAAAAAGAAAATGAATCCCCCAATGCATGGCACCATGAAACTTCCTATCTAACAGCATTAACTGCCCTGCCCCCTGCAACTTTAACTGGGAGAAGCTCAGGGCCACTAATGTTTCACTTCTTCTCGTCCAGCACTCTGTGGGCTCCATCTCCACCCATGGTGAAGATAAGACCCTGCACCTATTGAATTATATCCAAGCCCATGATCAGTAAAATAAGCAATAAAGATGAAGTTTTCAATGGCATGTCCCATGCTACTGCACAGCTTGCATGTTTAAAGTTCAGCGATACTATCAGCAAACAAATGACATTTTACTTACATTGATATCAGCTTCGGCTCTTTCTTTCTTTCTTTCAGTCTTCAAATGTCCAGAATTGGACTAATTTTAATATTTGACTAATAGGACCTCATAGAACCTATAGAAAAGTTACTAAACACAATGGGAAATCAATTGAAAGGCAATTGTATTTTATATACCAACAAAAAACATTTCAAAGCATTATTTTTCAAAGACACATTTGTAAACTCAAGAAAAATTAAAATTACCAAGGGATAAATTCAAGAATACATGTGCAAGACTTGTACACAAGAGATTAAAATGGAACCTAAAAGCATTAAGATGACCTAAAGAAATAGAGAGATATTTGATAAGAAAATTTAAATATTACAAAGATGTCAATTCAACTCGAAATTTTCTATAGATTCAGTTCAGTTCCAATCAAAATTTCAACAGATTTCTTTGGGGACCCTGACAAGATGATTATAAATTTTATATGGTCCACAACACAAAACCCATTAGTACTAATAAGTAAGGTTAGCAAGATTAATGGAAACAGAAATCAATATACAAAAATAGGTTGTGCTTCTACACACTGGCAATAAGCAATCCAAAGAGGAAGGAAAGAAAACAATTCAATTTGAAATAGCATCAAAAAGAATAAAATACTTAGGAATAAATTTAACAAAACAAGTACAAGGCCTATATCCTGAAAACTGCAACTCGTTGTTGAAAGAAAGAAGAATCTAAATAAAAGGAAAATGATCAATGTTCATAGATGTTAGTAATGGTAAGATGACAATACTTTCCAATATTTTGGTTTACAGATTCAGTGAACTCTCAATCAAAATTTCAACTGATATTTTTAGAGAAACTTATAAGCTGATCCTAAAATCTATGTGAAAATGCAAGGGACTCTGAATAGCCAAAACAATCCTTAAAGAAATAAAAAAACAAGGTTGGAGGGTGCATACTTCCTGATTTGAAAACTTACCACAAAGCTACAGTAATGAAGACAGTGTGGTGTTGGCATAAGGGTAGACATATGGATCAATAGAAAAGCACTGAGAATCCAGGTATAAACCCATGTATCTATGACCAGTTATTTTGACAAAGATGCCAAGACAATTCAATGAATAAATAATTGTCTTTTCAACAAATCGTATTGGGCAATTGGATAATTACAGAAAATCAATAAATTTGGACCCTTACCTTAGGTTATACACAAAAAAAACTCAAAATGGATCAAAGATCTACATGTAAGAGTTGAAACTATAAAGCACTTAGAGGATGACTTTAGATGATGTAACAGTTTCTTAATGACGGGTAAAGGAGAAGCAGCCAAAGGAAAAATAGATAAATTGGACTTCATCAAAATTAAACACATGCTTCCAAGGACACCATCAAGAAAGTGAAAAGACAACACGTGAAGTGGGATAAAATAGTTGCAGATCATGTATCTGATAAGGGTCTAATAGTCAGAATGTAAAAGAAACTCTTACAATCAAAAGACAAATAACCAAATTAAAAATGTATAAAGAATTTGAATAGACAGTTGTCCAAATGTGTAGAAATGGTCAATAAGTGTATGAAAAGATTCTCAACATAATTAGTCATAAGGTAAAGTAAATAAAAACCACAACAGCATTCCGCTGCATGCCCACTGGCACAGCTTTAGTTTCAGAGTGCTGGAGAGAATGTGAAGACATTGAAAATCTCACACATTTCAGAGGGGAGAGGGGAGGGAATTTCAGGGGAGAAGGGAAGGGTTTACAGGAACAAATATTGAGGACACATGGACAAAACTAGGGGGGTTGGAAATGGAAGGGAGGTGGGGAGGAATGGGTGGGCGGGCTGGAATGGGAATAAAGGATAGAAACTGTACTGACTAAAGAAAATAATAAAAAAAATAAAAATATAAATAAAAAAAAGAAAAGAAAAGAAAATCTCATACATTTCTAGTGGAAATGCAAAATGTCGCAGCTGTGGTGTAGAACAGTTTGCAGGGTCCTCACTGAATTAAACAGAAGTTATCATATGGTCCAGCAATTCCACTCTTAGGTACATACCCAAGATAAAAACCTATGTCCACACAAAGATTTGTACACAAATATTCAGAGCAGCACAATTCACAGTAGCCAAAAGGTGGCCAATATGTGTTCCCTTGGACACATATTTCCCATGGACACATATTTCCCACATCCCAAATTTCCACAAACTACTAAGCAGGTAAACAAAATGTGGTCTATCCCCACAAAGGAATATTATTTAGCCATAAAAACAAATGAGGTACTGACACATGCGACAACATGGATGAACCTTGAAAACACTAAACTAAAGAAGCCAGGCACAAAGGCCACATATTGCATGATTCCATTTATATGAAATGTCCAGCATAGGTAAATCCATAGAGATTAGAAATCCACTAATCCAAAGTTGATTAGTTATTACCTGGGAGAAGGGACAAGGGAAGTGACCACTAAAAATTCCAGGGTTTATTTGAGAGATGATTGCGTTCTGGAAGTAGATAGTTGTAAATAGTGCTGCACAACCTTGGGTATACTAAACAAACTTGGTCTGTACACTTTAAAATGATAAGTTTTATTGTATGGGAATTATATATCAACTTGAAAGAAGAATAAATAGCACATGAAAAATTATATGAAACCCAAAAAGAGCCAGGACATGCCTAAAGAAGGCTTGCCTTATCAGATACCAGAATGTGCTTTAAGACTCCAATAGTCAAGATAGGACTGTCTGGGGTTGCATTAAGACCCAGCACTAAGTACCACATTCAGTGTGCATATTTTCATTCCATGATTGGCCTCCATGACAATACCATTGATGGCATTCCAAAAATGTCTGTGTGCATCTCATTCCAGTGACCCACAGAGTAATAAATCGTCCTGTCAGTGGTATACCTTGCACTGAAGGGAAACAGACAGAAGCTGCAAATAGCTGTTTCTCAAAGTGTGGTCCATGGGCCTCCTGCACTGGAACCACCACTATTGAGAAAACAGGTTTCTGAGCCCCACTCCACACCTCCTGCTTCAAAAGAATAATGGGTTCACTGTTTGATTCTTTTGCTGGGTGAGGTTTAAAGACAATGACGTGAGGTCATGACAATGGATACTGCACTGGTCAAGTTCACCCTACTTACTCCTGAGTTTGAACTTCTTTGAAGGATATTTGAGAACAAAATAGCTTGCCTTAAGTTCTTTAAGATGCAGAGTTGAAATGTGTCCTTCAGCATGTTGAAGGCCTAAAAGATTTAGAACCTTTTTTAAATACTGGAAAAGACAAACTGATTTGCAGGTGTTGGCAGCAGTTAGACAAGACATTTGGCTAAAAGGATGGACTTTGTGGAATCATGGATTGATACTTAGAGAATAATATCACTGCCTTTTAAAGAAATACATAAGAATACCTTTTTAAATCCATATGTCCTACATCCCAAATTCCCTTGGACAAAATTTTGATGGGCACTGATGATGTCACAGACATTTCTTGTATCATCTACTTCTACCCATTAACCTGGGGAAAGCCTGGACACCAAATCCCTGGTCTATGGTCAACTTTTCAGTCACTTTGGACTATTGGATTTTGCAAATACACTATTAGGACAGGATTTCAAAGGCTTTTGCAGTTTTATTCTATTCATATTAATTTTGAAAACACCAGAAAATTTCAGATGAACTCTCAGAATCATTACAAATGCAACGACTGCTCTGCAGGAAATATTTTAAAAATCACACAGAGGAACTTCAAGTCACCGTTGAGTCGGGACTTAGAGTGCTCTTATGATACTAAGTCATACATCCCATTTTTTTCTCAAGTGTTTTATTTAATTATTGACAACTCCCATCACACCATTTACCACAGGATACCCTTGCACCTAATTAATACTTATGTATAATACACTAATGAGGGCCAAAATAATTTTTTAAGAGAAGGTTTACAAGGCAAGACTCATCAGCTGAGAGACTCTGGGCAAATGAAAAAACCTAAAAACCTGGGATTTCAGACTTCCAATCAAGATGGTGGCATAGATAAACACGGCACACCTCTTCACACAACCACATCAACATTATAAGTAAACTATAGAACAATCATCATTCAGAACCACCAGAAACCGAGCTGAGTGGAAGTCCTACAACTACAGAATTAAAAAAGAAACCACACCAAGTCTGGTGAAAAGGGGTGGAGATGCAGTATGGGCTGGTCCCACATCCACATGTGGAGGATAAAAATTGGGAGGGATACCTCAGGCATGAGGGGTCCCAGACCCACACTAGGCCCCCCAGTCCAGGGTTCCAGTGCCAGGAAGACAAGTATCCATAACTTCTTGCTGAAAAAGACCAGCAAGGATTGAGACTGTGGGTGACAAACTGCTAGAGTACTAGGCAATTCCTCTTAAAGGGCCCATGCATAGAGTTACTAAGACTACCTTTGAGCTTTGGCACTGGGGAAGCAGACCAAAATGCATGAGAGACATACTGGGAGGAACTGAATTGTCCAGCATCAGGGTGAGAGCTGGCGGGCAGCTTTCTCCTGGAGAGAAGTACTGGCAGAGGCCATTATTCTTTTTCTGAGTCCTCCTCTCACAGGGCCAGCAGGCAGGTACCATATCTGAGACTCTATCAACCTGACTCACACTGTCTGGTCCACCCTGGTGATTTCCTGAGGCCCAGCCCCACCCAACTTTCAGACCCATCTAAGCTGTTTCCAGTGGCTTTTCCATATGAATGGCTTGTCTTGGCCCATGCTTCAGATTTTTCTAAATTCTCTCAAACCTGTAGCATCTGGCTTCAGGGAACCCATACCTCTCATTAACTTTCCCCAGGCCTGGCACTAGTAGCAGCCAACCTTGGTTAACTGACTGGCCTGGGCACCTCCAAGTCCAGCACAAGCAGCAGCCATCTGCAGACTGCTTTGTAGCTAATTCTGTGTGACCTGGGAGAGAACACAGGCAGTGGCTGTCCTTGTACATGCCAATAGCAATCAAGGCTCAACTACAAGGAGAGAGTGTACACAGCCCATACAGTAGGTGCACCTTGAGCACCTAGCTTGGGTAATAGGGGAGGCTGTGCCCCTGAACCCTACAAGACACCTACTAGATTAAGTCACTCCTTTAAGCCTGGATGATGTAGTAGCTCTACCTAATACATAAAAACAAACACAGGGAGGTTGCCATAATGAGGAGACAAAGAAACATGCCCCCCCAAAAAAAAACCCACCAGAAAAAGAACTAAACAAAATGGAATAAGGTAATCTATCAGATGCAGAGTTCAAAACACTGGTTATAAAGATGCTCAGAGAACTTAGTAAGTACATCAAGAGTATAAAAAAGATCCAGTCAGAAATGAAGGATACACTAGTTAAAATAAAGAACACTTTATAGGGAAACAACAGAAGAAGGGTTAAAACTGAGCATCAAATCAGTGATTTGGAAATTAAGGAAGCAAAAACAACCAATCAGAACAGCAAGAAGAAAAAGAATCAAAAAGAAAAATGAAGACAGTGTAAGGAGTCCATGGGACAACTTCAAGTGCACCAACATTCACATCATAGGGGTGCCAGATGGAGCAGAGAATGAGCAAGAAATTGGAAGTTTATTTGAAAAAAATAGTGAAAGAAAACTTTCCTAACTTGATGAAAGAAATAGACATACAACTCCAGGAAGCACAGAGAGTCCCAAACAAGATGGACCCAAACAGGCCCACACCAATACACATCATAATTAAAACACCAAAAGTTAAATACAAAGAATCTTAAAACAGCAAAATAAAAGTAGTTACCTACTAGGGTGCTCCCATAAGACTGTCAGCTGATTCTCAACAGATACTTTTTAGACTGGAAGAGATTGGCCAAAAATATTCAAAATGATGAAATGCAAGGATGTAAAACCAGAACTACCCAGCAGAGCTATCATCCATAATTGAAGGACAGATAAAGAGCTTCCCAGACAAAACAAAGCTAAAGGATTCAACATCACCAAACCAGTATTATATGAAATGTTAAATGATCTTCTTTAAGAAGAAAAAAAAGATAAAAAATATGAACAATAAAATGACAATAAGTACATATCTATCAACATTTGAATCTAAAAAACAAACAAGAAGAACAGAAACAGAATCATAGATACAGAGAATGTTTTGCTGGATGCCACATGGGAGAAGGGTTGGGAGATGGATAAAGGGATTAAGAAGTACAAATTGGTTGTTACAGAACAGTCATTAGGATGTAAAGTACAGCACAGGAAACAGAGTAGACAAAGAACATATGTGCAGGACCCACGGACATGGACAACAGTTGGGACTGCTTGAGGAAGTGTGGGCAGGAAAGCACCTGGATAGAGAAGGACAAAGGGGAATATCTTAATTTAAAAAATTAAAAAAATAAAAACCTAACAGTTCCTGTATGTCAATCAAAAGCTTTGCTCATGTCAAATCAGGCCAAAGCCCACCTGACATTTAAAGTATAACTTTAGCTAAACATCTTTACAATCACTTTTAGTACATCTTCTAATATGCACAAAACAATAAAAAGATAAAGGCTGGAAAAATGTAGCTTTAAAATGTCCATATTCTTATTTGATGTTTTCTCCAAATACCCTCCAAATATTATTGTTAATGAAAAAAGCATCACTAATAATTTGGCAGTATTAATTGGGTAGTCATTGATACCTTCCATAAATTTATTTTCATTAAATACTTATTAGAAGGTTTTTAACTGTTTTTATACCATTTGAAATATAGAACATTGATGTCTTTTATATTAAAGTAATTGAAGAAAAAAGTTAATGTGAAAACTTTAAATGTGTTTGCATTGAAGAAGTGTCTGTTTAAATATATTGCTGTATTATTTTTCAGCAATTATTTTTCTGATTTTGTTTCTACAAGTATTCTTTTACTGAAAAGAAAGACAAATGAGTAATGGGTGAGTGTGGCAGTGACACAGCACATTCCCTTTGGGGATGTGCGAAGACAGAGGAGGGGCTCCGTTTTGCTTCAGGTTTCCTTTGGACATAATTAGCAAATGACTTGTACACTGTTTTGCTCTGATCTGGTAGATCAGGGGTTCCTTTTCTATGACATTTAAGATCCTTTTTTTATGAACTTAAATTCTTAGAAAATATTTTACATGTAACATACTAATGTCTAATTATTATTATTAACTACTTTTAATATGACAGTAATAATCTGCTTCCTACTTATTGAGCACTTACCAACCTATCCTCTACTAGAGGATTTAGACCTCATTTTTGAGAAAAACAGGTGCTCTTTTATAGATGAGAAAATGGAAGTTCAGCAATAAAGCAAATCATCCAAAATCATGCTGCTTGTAAATTTGAACCCCAGCCCCATTTGAGTCTGACCACTGGTGTATAATCCTCACTGAGAGAGATTCTGAGTCCCTTAAAAACTATAAAGCGACTTCTGGCCAAGATGGAGGCATAGGTAGACACACTGCCTCCTCACACAACCACAAGAAAGACAACAACAAATTTAAAAACAAAAAAAAAGCAACCAGAACTGACAGAAAATCAAACTGTATAGAAGTCCCACAACCAAGGAGTTAAAGAAAAAATATTCATCCAGACCAGTAGGAGGGGCAGAGATGGGCAGCCGGGCAGAGAAGACTCAGGGCAAGGTGGTGGCTGGAGGGCCTGGCGAGGTGGCGGATTGCAGACTGGGTGGTCCCACATTCGCGTGTAGATGAACTGGGAGGAACAAATGGGAAGTGAGACAGACACTGCAAGCCAGGGTTCCAGCGCAGGGAAATAAAGCCTCATAACCTCTGATTGAAAACACCCTTGGGGGTTGTGGCAGCAGTGGGAGAAACTCCCAGCCTCACAGGAGAGTTCATTGGAGAGACCCACAAGGTTCTACAATGTACACAAACCCACCCACATGGGAATCAGCACCAGAAGGGCCCAGTTTGATTGTGGGAAGCAGGGGAAGTGACTGAAAGCTGGCAGAGAGCAGAACAAACAGCATTGTTAACTCTCAGACCCCTCCCCCACATACAGCATCACAACACAGCGACATGGGTTGCCTCACCCTGGTGAACACCTAAGGCTCTGACCCTTACTACATAACAGGCACACCAAGACAAAAAAAAATGGCCCAAATGAAAGAACAGATCAAAGCTCCAGAAAAAATACAACTAAGAGATGAAGAGATAGCCAACCTATCAGATGAGCAGTTCAAAACACTGGTAACCAGGATGCTCACAGAATTGGTTGAATTTGGTCACAAATTAGATGAAAAAATGAAGGCTATGCTAAGTGAAATAAAGGAAAATGTACAGGGAGCCAACAGTGATGGGAAGGAAACCAGGACTCAAATCAACAGTGTGGACCAGAAGGAAGAAAGAAACATTCAACCAGAATAGAATGAAGAAATAAGAATTTTTTTAAAAAAATGAGAGACCTAGGAACCTCCAGGACATCTTTAAATGTTCCAACATCTGAATCATACAGGTGCCAGAAGGAGAAAAGGAATAGCAAGAATTTGAAAACTTATTTGAACAAATAATGAAGGAGAACTTCCCCAATCTGGCAAAGGAAATAGACTTCCAGGAAGTCCAGGAAGCTCAGAGAGTCCCAACGAAGTTGGACCCTAGGAGGAACACACAAAGGCACATCATAATTACATTACCCAAGATGAAAGAGAAGGAGAGAATCTTAAAAGCAGCAAGAGATAAGGAGACAGTTACCTACAAAGGAGTGCCCATAAGACTGTCAGCTGATTTCTCCAAAGAAACCTTGGGGGGAAGCAGGGGCTGGAAAGAAGTATTCCAAGTCATGAAAGGCAAGGACCTACACCCCAGATTGCTCTATCCAGCAAAGCTATCATTTAGAATGGAAGGGCAGATAAAGTGCTTCCCAGATAAGGTTAAGTTAAAGGCATTCATCATCACCAAGCCCTTATTCTATGAAATGTTAAAGGGACTAATCTAAGAAAAAGAAGATCAAAAATATGAACAGTAAAATGACAACAAACTCACAACTATCAACAACAGAACCTAAAGCAAAACCACAAATGAACTAAGCAAACAACTAGAACAGGAACAGAATCACAGAAATGGTTATCAGCAGAGGAGTGGGTGGGGAGAGAAGTGGAAAAGGTACAGAGAATAAGTAGCATAGATGGTAGGTAGAAGATAGACAGGGGGAGGTTAAGAATAGTATAGGAAATGTAGAAGCCAAAGAACATATATATGACCCTTGGACATGAACTAAAGAGGGGGAATGTGGGTGGGACGGGTTGTGCAGGGTAGAGGGGAATAAAGGGCGGGAAATGAGACAACTGTAATAGCATAATCAATAAAATATATTTAAAAAAATGTAGCCCTGGCTGGCATAGCTCAGTGGATTGAGCTCGGGCTGAGAACCAAAGCATTGCAGGTTCAGTTCCCAGTCAGGGCACATGCCTGGGTTGTGGACCAGGTCCCCATTGGGGACCACATGAGAGGCAACCACACATTGATGTTTCTCTCTCTCTCCTTCTCCCTCCCTTCCCCTCTCTAAAAATAAATAAATAAAACCTCTTGAAAAATGTAAAGCAGGCAATGTGGATTATGCAACACAACCATTTCCAAATGAGCCATGCTGTAGAGTACTCGGGAACTTGTTACACAAATAGATTTCTGAGTCCCTTCCTCCATGATCCCAGTGGGACTGGACTGGGGCAGGTCCAGGGATCATATATATATACATATATATGATCCATATATACACACACACATATATAATCCATATCTATCATATATATGTCATATATATATAGTCTTTGCTGCATAATGATGGTAATGCATTCTGAGAAATTCATTGTTAAGTGATTGCATTATTGTGCAAACATCACAGAGTGCATGTACACACACCTAGATGATCTAGCCTAGTACACACCTAGGTTGTATTTTTAGGCTCCAAGCTTGTACCACAAGGAACAAGCCTTTGCTGTAAGCATGTTACTATACAAAACGACATGAGAGTAAATAAAATACAAGAGAAAATGATGCAATGAAGAGCTACGGTAAGCACAAGATGCATGCAGCTCTGCCAGCATAATACAATGTATCATTTCACAGCAAACATTTTCATAAATAGAAAGCCCATACTCTAAAATAACAATAAAAAGGATAGTGAAATAACCATATAACCAGTAACAGTCTTTTATTATCATTATCCATGTTATGTAGTGTACATAATTGTATGTGCTATGCTTTTATCCAACTGGCAGCACAGTAGGTTTGTTTACAGCAATGTCACCCCAAACACATGAAGAATACATTGTACTATGACTTTACAATGGCTACGTCACTAGGCAAGAGGAAATTTTCAGCTCCATTTTACTCTTATGGGACCACCATCTGGTATATGTAGCCTATGGTTGACCAGAATGTCAATATGTGGCACATACATATACATGCACACACACACAGGTGATCCTAATGCAGTCCGCCCACAGATTTGGGGGGAAAAATCATCCTGGAAGCCAGGAAGTGAAGCTACCAATTTGGGCAAAGGATGAGTGGGTTATGACCCTGACAAGTAACGTCTTTGGCCAGAAGCTGCTCAGGTTTCCAGTTCTAGTTCCTGGAGTCCTGAGCCTCCTCCTCCAACAGGCAAAACACATTGTCTCCCATTGAGTCATCCAAGCCTCTGACCCCAGTGCTGCATGGTGTTATCCTATTGTACCGACAGGGAACCTGATCTGGTCACACACAAGTTAGAGGCAGTGCTCAGACAGCCCCAATTTCTACCCACTCTTCCCACATGCTAACTGCAAAGAGGCATTTCAGCTCCAAATAATGTCAGTGTTGACACAGAGCAGAGGAGACGATGACAAAATTTCTCTCTGAAGTCCTCACTCTTTGACTTTCTGACCCTGGCCACTGTTTTTTTCTTATTTCCAGGAAGAAGTTATTTTCCTAATAATAACAGTGAACAAGGAAGGCACCAGGCCCTGTTGTAAGCACTTTATAGAGATGGTCTCACTTACTCCTCACCACAGCCCTATGAAGCTGAGCCTATGTCCATCTCTGCTTAACTGATGAGAAAAGTGTGGTTCAGAGACATTAAGCAACTTACCCCAGTTACTAAGTGAACTTGCCCAGCTAATGAATGAATGAAGAAGGCACCAAACAACATGGTCCCAAAGCCTCTGCTCTGAACATCACGATTCGTGACCATCCACTCATTTCCTCATCCATAGTGGATTGGATTCCAAAACAGGATGTGCAATCCCAGAGGTTGTATAGGATCCATTGTGGAAGAGAAGAAAGCAGAAACACATCTTTTTATCTTCATCTATCTCTTAATATTTCTATTTTTGTGCATGTTTGTATAGAAATATTAATACATGCATAATTTATAAATTAATAGATTGCAGAAAATTGGGGTCTATACTCAAAAATATTTTTTACCAATAAGGTGTGGACCCCATGGTTAACAGAACCTCTGTTTTTGGTGAAATGGGCATAATGATAACAATAGGGCTATTGCTTCGCAGGGCTATTTTGAGATGGAGTGAGTGCGTGTAGGAAGGGTGTGTAGCACCTGGCCGTGGGACACTCTAGATTAATTGTGGTGGCCGTTATTGTTTGCTTTCCCTTGCTTATCCACCTTCCCAATCCCTTTCATGCCAACATTTCTCCAGAAACATGTATTCAGCACTTGCTAGGATCCAGGGCCATGTGCAATCCTTAGAGATCCAGAGGACACTCAGCCTTGGGCCCTGGTTTTGGAGGAGTCCACAGGGACAGTTTCAGGAACAGATGGTGAATGAGTGGTGGGAGGTCAAGTGTCTTTAACAGGCCCTGACAGGGAAGGGTGTGACCCACTGGAAATTCCAGGGAGCCTTCCTAGAGGAGGGGGCCTCTGGTTGAAGCCTTGGTAATGACCAGAACTTCACATGAAGCAGGGAATATGCAGGTTGCAAGCCAGCTTTGTGTCATTTTTTGAGCACCTGCTGTGTGATAGACACTTGTTCTAGGCATTTGGGGTATAGCTGTGAACCAACCAGACCAAAACCTCTGACCTCATGGAGCAAACAGACTTGTGGGGAAAACAGAGAGTAATTAGTAAAATATGTGGGGAGTGAGAAGGCAATAAGCCAAGAAGAAAAGTAAAGGAGGGCAGGGGAATAGGAAGTGCTGGAGGTTCCTGAGAAAGGAGCATCTGAGTCAGGATGAGGAGAGAAATTGAGCACTCGATAGACAAACATTCTGGGAGGAGGGAACAGCAAGTGTAAAAGCCCTGAGGCAGGAATGTGGGGCATGTGCTTAGGGAACAGGCCAGTGGTCCTGGACAGAGTGAGAAAGGGGAAGGTAGAAGAAGATGGAGAGGGACATGCAGCACTGGAGACCATCAGTGGCTTCGTCTCTGCCTCTGAGAGCGATGGAAGTCACAGAGGGTGTGGAGCAGAGGAGGGACATGATATGACTTCCAGGTTAGCTCCATGCTTTCTGGCTGCTGTGGAGAACGGATTGTAGATGGCAGGGAAGCAGGGGAGATGGAGGGGGGGGGCGCGGGGGGCTGGAGCACTGATCCAGGCAGTGGCTCCAGATGGCCCCTCACCTCAGCTCAGAGGGAGGCTCCTCTAGACTTTGTTCCCCACCCCTCCAACTGCAGTCTGCACCCCAGCCCAGGCAGTGTTTGCTCAGAAAGTCCTGCCAGCTCCCCCGCCGGGAAAGCCCAGGCTAGCGGAAAGAGACGTTCGGAAACCACCAACCCTGCAATTACCTATAAGATGGATTCTTCTCCCTGACAGAGTACTGAGATACTGAGCCTGTTATTAACCAAGGCCTAATTACAGTGTCTCAGGCTGCAATGCTCGTTGCAAGAGAAATACCAGCGGCCTGCAAAGCGAGGCTAATTGTTCCCTACTCCCTCCTTTTTGTCAGAAGCATTCAATCTGCCTGAAATAATTACACATCCTTCTCTCCCAAGAGGCTCAGAGACAGGCTTTGCTGTTCTCCCAGGGCTGGAAATTTAGCATCCTGAATCTGAAATTGCCAGCAGTCAGCTTGGCAATCAAGGGCAAGCCTCATCTCCTTGGGCCAGTGTCCCAGGTCTGAGTCCCAGCACTGCCTTGTGCTAGCCAGGAGCCTCCATCTCACTCACTATTCAGAGCATCTCTTAATGTTTGAGCAAATGACTTCATATCTCAAAGTCTCAGGTTTCTCATTGGCTAATTGTTATATAGTATCTATCGCCTGGGCTGTGGTTAGATGCTCCAACACAGGTGCTGATGTGGAGTGGGCTCTAGTATCTGGACCTTATTACATCACAAAGTCACATTTTAGAGGTGAAAGAAGTTCCGTGTGTGGAGCACCTATGTGCTGGACATGCAATGTTCAGTAAGTATCCACGAATGAATGGTCTCCTTTTAACAACACTTCACAACCAACCTGGAATAGGGAGAGTTATTGTTCCTACTGTACAGAAGAGAAAAATAAAGGCAGAGAGGGACGGCAGCTCTCCCAGGATCATGGCCACCCACTAGCAGGTATGTGTGGTCACTAGAGTCTAGCAGATTGCAGGGAAGCAGAGTGACCTTCCTAGAAGGAAGGCTCTAAGAAGTAGCATCCTGCTGTTGACCTTGAGTGAGTCTCTCCTCTGTGTTGGGCCTGAGTCTCCTCACTGAACTTAGGGTTTCCCATCTGTAAGATGGCATGGGGACCTGGATATTAGGTTGACATCACACATGCCGAGCAGATTGTTTCCATGATCTTCTCTTTCCCCCATGGCTACCTGGGGAAAGTCTCCACCTGGTACCTGCCTATCATTAGCACCCTCTAACACTTGCCTTCTGCTTTTACTTAACATGAGAACAGATCTCAGGCTTGACATCCTGAAATGGACCTGCTTGCTTCCATGCACCACCATCACTTAGAAGTCACTGAATCTATTTCCACTATTACTTTCCATGTATAGTGTGCAAAGTGGATTGGTTGGTTTGTTATAAAGGTAATCTATCAAGTTTCCACTTCTTTAAGTGAAAAAAATGTGCTTAAAGAAAGATCAGTCCTAGGACAAGTGCTCCATGATATGGCAAAAAATGGTCAGGAGTCAAAGCTCCAAGACAACTCAGGAGAACCTGGAACAGCGGACACCAGAAATCCTCCCACATAGGTCCCTAGTCATATAGAGAACTATCATTCTGTGGTCCCTTGCGGTGAAACCTGGCCCAATCAGTCTCTGCCACTGAACAACTGTCATTTCTCTGCAGTGTTTTCCTGCAGAGGTCTCTGGGCCTCAGTCTCCCCCAAGGGGAAAGGACTGGCCATTTTAACCTTCCCTTCTCCCAGGCCTGGAGTCCCCAGCCATGTGCCAGGGCTAAGTGAGATGTCAGTGTCCAATGGCTCCGATTAAGCTGATGGGCTAATGAGGGGGCACCTGACAGCCCTGAAGACCTAACATGTCTATTTTCAGGAAACGTAACACCTGGTTCTGAGCCCTGTCCTTCTTCCCTGAACCATCTGCCCAGCCTCAGCACTCACCACCAACGTCTGCCACTGACAGATTGCCCTTCTGATATCTTTATTATTGCTTTGAAAACAGGCCATCAAGACTACGGACCCACCATTCCTTCCTGGAGTAACGCTACCCCCAGGGCGTTCCAATGTCAGCCAGGTTAAGGATGTGACACCACAGGCAGTTCCTGGCCAGAAGTTCCCCCTGTCACTAGGATGTCTCCATAAATAATGTCCAGCCTCTTCAAGAACTCCCGCTCAGAAAAGAGAGTTGCAGATGCTTGAGAAAGGCGCTGCCATTTCCACATTTCCTGCCAGAGGTCAGTTGCTCAGGCTAGTTTCGGGAAATAAGGATTTCTGAAAAAACAAACAAACAAACAAAAAAAAAATGAAACAAAACCCAGTGAATATACTGAAGTACCGCAGGGTGTACACACTGTCCAAGACCTAAGGTTGAACTCAATATTCTCCCACTTTTCCTGCAAAAATGTCTTGTGAGAATGCACATGGGCCATCATTCATGCACTAACTCATTTATTCGTTGTAAAGCATGTGTTAGTCTACAGAAAATATAACCTGATATTCAAGTAATATATGGCATGAATATAAAAAGGGGAATATGTTACAGATTATAAGACACTTAAGGGACTTAAAAACCAAATGCAATATGAAGTCTTATTTGAATCCTGATTTGATTAAATCTGTTGTAAAAAAACTTTTGAACAAAATAATTGAATACATTTCAAGTTAGAAAATAGTAAGTGACTACTGTCCAATTATTTAGACACAATGATGGTTTTGTTGTTACTTTTTTTGTGGTGATATTTTTTATCACTTTTTATTGTTCAAATATGGTTGTCTCCATTTTCACCATTTTCACCACTACTTTCCCCCACCCCACTCAACCCACCTCACACCCTCCATTCTACCCCTGCTTGGCTTTGTCCATGGGTCCTTTGTACATGTTACTTGATGACCCTTGCCCTTCATTCCCCCATTATCTCCCTCCCCTTGCCCCTCTGATTACTGTCAGTTTGTCCTTTATTTCAATGTCTCTGGTTTATTTTCCTTGCTTGTTTGTTTTGTTGATGAGATTCCACTAATAGGTGAGATCATACAGTATTTGCCTTTCAACGCCTGGCTTATTTCACTTAGCATAATGCTCTCCAGTTCCATCCATGCTGTCACAAAGGGTAGGAGCTCCTTCTTTCTTTCAGTTGCATAGTATTCCATCATACCATAGTTTTTTGATCCACTCATTTCCTGATGGGCACCTAGGTTGCTTCCAGCACTTGGCTATTGTAAATTGTGCTGCTGTGAACAGTGGGGTGCATAGGTTCTTTTGAATGAGTGTTTCAGGATTCTTAAGGCATAATCCCAGCAGTGGAATTGCTGAGTCAAAAGGCAGTTCTGCTTTTAGTTTTTTGAGGAAGTTCCATACTGTTTTCCACAGTGGCTATACCAGTCTGCATTCCCACCAAAAATGTACTAGGGTTCCCTTTTCTCCAAATCCTCACCAGCACTTATTGTTTGTTAATTTGTTTATTATGGCCATTCTGACTGGTATTAAGTAGTATCTCATTGTAGTTTAATTTGCATTTCTCTGATGGCTAGTGATGCTGAGCATCCTTTCACATGTCTCTGGGCCTTTTGTATGTTTTCCTTGTAGAAGTGTCTGTTCAAGTCCTTTGCTCATTTTTTAATTGGGTTGTTTGTCTTCTTGGAGTGGCGTTGTGTGAGTTCTTTCTATATTTTGGAGATCAAACCCTTGTCTGAGATATCGTTGGCAAATATGTTTCCCCATACAGTTGGTTCTCTTTTCATTTTAATACTGTTTTCTTTAGCCATACAGAAGCTTTTTAATTTGGTGAGGTCCCATTTGTTTGCTCTTTCCTTTATATCCTTTGCTGTAGGGGACATATCAGTAAAAATATTGCTGTGTGGAATATCTGAGATTTTCTTACCTATGTTCTCCTTTAGGACTTTTTGTTGTTACTTTTTAAAAATATGTATCTTTGAAGTCTGGGATTTCCTTGAAATTATTCCAGGCAAACCTCTTCCCCCCAACCCACACACCAATAGGGATTTTTGGAGAAAACAAGATTAACAGAGTTTGATGCTGGTTGGATCTGCTAAGAAGTATGGGAGGGTGCACTATTGTATAATTCTCTCTAATTCTGAATACTTTTTTAATGTCCATCATTAGTTTTAGTTGAAAAGGAATGGTGGCTCTGACAATGTAGGCTGTTAGCTAAGCCTCACTTTGCTGTGAGAATTAAGTGGCACACAGTAGTCACTTATTATCACTCCCTTTTTCCCTTTTCATGTCATCAGCCCCACAACCCTCAAGGTAGGTACTTTACCTCCTCTGTGCAGGTAAGGAACTGAGACTCAGAGATATGCAGTCACCATGGAAGTGACAGCTATGGAATGGGGGCTGAGGCTACATGGCATCTTAGTCTTGGGAAGGCACCAAAAGCATGTCCCACAATCCCGCTGAAGCCGGCCCTGAACCTGCCTGTAGGAGGTCAGAACTTTGTGTGAATATACAATAGAAACATAATACCATATATTATTATATACGATCATGATATATTTATAATCATATAGTTCATTAGGTATTTATATATCATAATTATAAATTATAATTACCTACATAATATCATATAACATATTATATTATATAACATTTTACTTATTCTACTTAGCATAATGCCCTTTATGTCTATGTTTTTTAAAATAGCAGGATTCCTTCTTTCTGATGACTAAATAGTATTCTCTTGTATGTATATTGTTTTAAATTGTAGCTGATCCCTGCAGCACTTTCTCCCTCACCCTGTGTTATTCTAACAGCTATTTATCATATAGGATATTAAATTATTTTATATAATGGAGTTATTTATCCTGTTTACCCAGAACAGCAGGAAATTTAGTCAGTTTTGTTCACTTCTGGCAGAGAATAGGCCCCCAATAAAGCTTTGCTGGGTAATTAAACAAATCCTGTGCTTATACACACACATAAATTATACTAGTTCTCTCCTGAGTAGAGGCACGATGCCCCATCGTGTCCTCATGCCACATCAAGACTGACCCCTCACAGAAGAGTTTTACATAAATGTGCTCAGAGATCATTTGCTGACTCACTCATTCATTCACTCATGTACTCGTTCCTCTATTTAGTTTTTCACTCCACATTCATTGGTGTGTCTGTTGTCTTCACATCAGCTCCAGTACTGGGGACTCAGATATGAAGGACACACAGGTCCCTGAGCTTAGAGACCTTTCATTTATGGAGGGAAAAGCAAATGAGAAACACATAGTTAAATAGTTTATATAATTGCAGATGGAAACTAGAGAAATAAAAAAAGGAATTAAAAACAGATTTGTCATGGATAATGAGGGAGACACACTTTAGACTGGTTAGCACCTCAAGCAGGTGGCCCTCATGGTAAGACCTGTGAACCATGCAGGAGCATTCCAGTCCCAAGAAGGGCAGGAAAAAGGCCATAGTGTACAGGAAGCAAAGAGAGGGCTATAGGGCATAAGCATATAGGGGATGGGCTTCAGGCATCACCCCTGCCACAGTGGGATGGCAGGGTAGAAGCACCTACTCTTTTCATGGATTAGAGACTTTAAGGGTCATAGAACTTGACACTGGGGTGGTTATTGGCCTGGGAGAACAACATCCAGGATTCTAGTTCCATGCTTTCCACTCATAAATTTTTTTCTTCACACTAGGTAGGTCCCAGGTTCTGCAGTTGTGGCTTCCTTCTCAAAGTGACAAAAATGACATTTGTGGTCCTAGGGAGCAGTCTGAGGGATTGTCCAGCCAATTATATGATATTCTGTCTTCCAGGAGGGCAGAATCACATACCCTTCAAGCAAATCTAGTTCCCTGCCTCTCCTACTCCCATTCAGTGTCCAAAATCCAAGACGTTTTTATGTTTGAAAAACTGAGATTCAGATAAGAGGAGTGGAAGGGTATGGCCTTAGTACTTAGGCTGTTTCCAGTCTACCCAACTCAGCTGGCATAGAGATTCTCCCAGGGTGGGTCAGGCCTTGAGGACTAGCAGTTAAGGACCATGATTAAAGGCGGCGAACTCAGGTTGAAGTAGTGGGTGATGTCCATGCCAACAGACACTGGCAATGGATATGATGATCTCAGAATTCAGGAAAACAAAGTGGGCCAATGGAGCTGTTATCCTGAGTTGTTGTTATTGAGCAAAGATATTCCTGGCTGAGACTTCATGAGTAAAGCAAAGGATAGAGAAGGTACAAGCTATTCACACACTTCTTGTCAACCCCAAGTCTCTGTGCAGTTATATAAGAGATATGAAAATTCCCAAAAGAAAGCAAAAGCAAGGGCAGACTTGAAAATATCATGAACTTTGAATGCATTCTCTCTTTCATACACACATACACTAGGAGAAGACAAAAACCTTACTGGTTCAAAGTGTTTTAGCACAACCTTTGTCCAATCATTGAATTAGGATTAGCTATCCAGACACAAAATGACCCACAGAAGTTAGACTTAAAAGTAAAAACAAAAATTAAAGCAAATAAAAAATAAACAAAGACAGTAGCCACAGTGTGTGTGTGTGTGTGTGTGTGTGTGTGTGTGTGTGTGTAGGGCAGGCAAGGATAAAGATTTCAATTTTATCCAGGCAACTTACTTAGCAAACAAAGAAAATATTAACTTTCAGGGTAAAAATATCAGAATCCAGAGTTACCACAATGTGTTACCTAAAATACTCAATTTTCAGCAAAATTATAAGATATGGAAAAAAACAGTAGAGTTTGACCCATACTAAGGAGAAAGACATTCAGTACAAACTGTTGCTGAGTGTCCCTGGATGTTGAATTTAGAAGAAAAAACACTCTGCCCTGGCTGGTGTAGCTTAGTGGATTAAGCGCAGGCCTGTGAACCAAGAGATCACGGTTCGATTCCCAGTCAGGGCACATGCCTGGGTTGCAGGCCAGTTCCCAGCAGGGAATGCACAGGAAGCAACCATACATTGATATTTCTCTCCCTCTCTCCTTCCCTTCCCCTCTGAAGATAAATAAATAAAATCTTTGAAAAAAAAAAAACACTCCAAAGAAACTTTTGTAAAAATATTCAAATAACTAATGAAATCATATTTAAAGAGCTAAAAGAACATATAAAAGTAGTAAATGAACAAGAGAGTTATTAATTAGGATATATGGTACAAAAAATAATCAAAATTAAATTGTGGAGTTGAAAAACACAATAGCTGAAATGAAAAAAATAAATCACTGGAAGAATTCAACATCAAATTTGAAATGGCAGAAAAAGAACCTGTAAACATGAAGAAAATGTTTAGAAATTACTCAATCTGAAAAACAGAGTAAAAAAAATTGAAAAAACAGAAAGGACCTTAGAGTCCTGAGAGACAATATCAAGCATACCAATGTATACGTAATGGGAGAAAAGAAAGATAAAGAGGCAGAAAAAAATTTTTAAGAAGTAATAGCTCACACTTTCCAAATTTGATAAAAAATGCTAAACTACACGTCCAAGAAACTCAATAATTTCAAAATTGGAAATACACAGTAATACACACATAGATGCATCATAATAAAACTATTGAAAGCCAAAGAGACAGGCAAAAACCTTGAAAGCATCAAAAGAAAATAACTCATAATGTATAGGGGAGAAACAATAAGATCAATAATTGATTTTTCATCAAAAACAGTGGAAACCATAAGGCAGTGGTATGCCATTTTCTAAGTGATGAAAAGAAAATACAATCAATCGAAATTACTAAGTCCAGCAAAACTTACCTTCAAAAATTAAGGCAAAATGAAAACATCCCCACATAGCAACAGTGACAAAATTCATTGCTGACTGGCCTGCCTTAAAAGAAATTCAAAAAGAAGTCTTCCAGGCTGAAAAAAAAAAAAAAAAAAAAAAAAGACCCAGGGACCAAATCAGGTCCACAAGAAGAAATGAAAAACACCAGAAATTGTAAATATATGATTTGCTTTAAAATGCTATGTAACCATGGAAGAAGTGGGCACCCCTCGGGACCCAGAGAGTGCGCACCCGTAAACCCGAAAAAGGCCAGGCGCTCCCCGGGACCTGTGAGGCCCAGGCCCCGGAGGTAGGAGAAGTGGGCGCCCCTCGGGACCCAGAGACTGCGCACCCATGAACCCGAAAAAGGCCAGGTGCTCCCTGGGACCTGTGAGGCCCAGGCCCTGGAGGTAGGAGAAGTGGGCGCCCCTCGGGACCCAGAGACTGCGCACCCGTGAACCCGAAAAAGACCAGGCGCTGCCTGGGACCAGTGAGGCCCAGGCCCTGGAGACTTCTTTGTTTGGCTGATTAAATTAGTAGGAGGAAGCTGTGAACACCTGGATACCAGAAGGAGACTATACCAC
>CM052539.1:95036778-95053020 GCA_028533065.1 Trachops cirrhosus
GGAAAGGGAATAAAGGATAGAAACTGTACTGAATAAACTAAAATAAAAATTTAAAAAAAAAAAAAATCTCAACCATAAAAAAATGTGACAACATTTTTGTGACAACATGGGTGGACCTACAAAGTATTATGCTAAGTGAAATAAGTCACACAGAAAAAGACAAATCCCAAATAATTTCACTTATGTGTGGAATCTAAAAAACAAAATGAACACATAAACAAAACAGGTTGGGGGGCTGGCTGAGTGAAAAAACTAAAGTGATTAAAATGTACAAATTGGCAGTTACAAAATAGTCACAGGATGTAAAGTACAGCATAGGGAACATAGTCAATAACATTGCAATAACTATGCACACTGCCAGCTGGATACTAGACTTATCACGGGGATCACTTTGTAAATTACATAAATGTATAATGACTATGCTATATACCTGCAACTAATATAATATTGAGTATCAATTATAATTGAAAAAAATTAATTTAACAAATAAATAAAATAAAGACAGTGATTGTCAGACTGAATAAAAAGGAGACATCCAACTATAAGCTATAAACTGTTGATGGAAGACAAACCTTTGATGTAAAGGCACAAATAAGTTGAAAGCAAACTAATAGGAAATTACATACTATAAAATAGCAAGCATAGAAAGCTAAAGTGGTTATATTCATATCAGACAAAATCGACCTTAAGGGAAGAAATATTACTAGAGACAAAGAGAAACATGTCAGAATAATAAAATGGTTAAATATATCACAGTTATAATAATTACAAATACTAATAAAAGCCTAAATACAATGTTCCTTTAAAATATTTGAAGAAAAAACTGACAAAATAAAAAAAAAACATAGACAATTCAACAATAGTAGTTGGAGACAAAACTTGTTCTTAGGGGGGAAAAACATTTGAATAATGGCAAAGGGCAAATCCATCAGGAGGACATAGCAATTGAAAACATACTTGCACCTAACATTAGAACCCCAAAATAAAGGAAGCAAATCTAAAAAATAAAAGAAATAAAGGGAGAAAAAGACATTCAACAATAATAATTGGACTTCAATACTCCCACTTTCAATAATGACTAGAACAACTAAGAAGATCAAAAAGGAATTAGAGCACTGTAAATCAACTAGCTAAACATACTTCTTTAGAGCACTCCACCGAACGACAGTAGAATGTTTTCTTCTCAAGCACACATGGATATGTGTAGGTAATATGATATATCAGAAAAGCATATATTGTGTTCATGGATCAGAAGAATTAGTGTCATTAAAATGTCCATACTACCCAAAGCAATCTATACATTCAATGCAATCCTTATTAAAATACCAATGATGTATTTCACAGATTTAGAACAAATATTTCATAAATTGATATGGAACAAAAAAATGACACTGTATAGCTTCAGCAATCTTGAGAAAGAAGAACAAAGTAGGAGGGATCACAATACCTGATATAAAATTACATTAAACGGCACTGTAATCTGAACAGCATGGTACTGGCATAAAAACAGGCACATAGATCAATGGAACAGAACACAGAGCCCATAAACAAACCCAAGTCTCTATGGTCAATTAATATATGACAAAGGGGGAAGAAGCATAAAATGGAGTAAAAATAGCCTGCCTCTTCAACAAATGGTGTTGGGAGAGCTGGACAGAAGCTAGACAACTAACTGACCATACACCAGAATAAACTTAAGATGGATAAAAGACTTAAATATAAGTTGTGACACCATAAAAGTCCTAGAGGAAAACATAGGTGGTAAAATTTCAGATATTCCACACAGCAGTATTTTTGCCAATATATCTCCTAGGGCAAGAGATATAAAGGAAAGAATAAACAAATGGGATTTCATCAAAATAAAAAGGGAACCAATCATATGGGAAAACATATTTGCCAATGACACCTCAGACAAGGGTTTGATCTCCAAAATATATATTGAACTGATATGACTCAACACCAGGAAGACAAATAATCCAAATAAAAAACGGACAAAGAACCTGAACAGACATTCTCCAAGGAGGACATACAGAGAGCTCAGAGACATAGGAAAGGATGCTCAGCATCACTAGCCATCAGAGAGATACAGATTAAAACCACTATGAGATAACACTTCACACTGGTCAGAATGGCCACCATAAACAAATCAACAAACCACAGGTCCTGGCAAGGATGTGGGGAAAAGGAAACCCTAGTGGACTATTGGTGGGAATGCAGACTGGTGCGGCCCTGTGGAAGACTTTATGGATTTTCCTCAAAAAACTAAAAACAGAACTGACTTCTGACCTGGCAATTCCACTGCTGCGATTATATCCCAAGAATTATAAAACACCAGTTCAAAATAACCTATGCATCCATAGCAGTGTTATTCCAGCATTGTCAAATGCTGGAAACAGCCTAAGAGCCCATCAGTAAATGAGTGGATCAAAACACTATGGTACATTTACACAATGGAATACTGTGCAGCAGAAAGAAAGAAAGAACTCCTACCTTTCTTGACAGCATGGATGGAACTGGAGATGATTATGTTAAGTAAATAAGCCTGGCAGTGAAAGACAAATAGCAAATTATCTCACCTATAACAGGAACATAATGGCCAAAACAAACAAGCAAGCAAAATAGAACCAAAGGCATGGAAACAAGGAACAGACTGACAGGGACTAGAAGGGAGGATGGAGGGTAAAAAGGGAGGAAAGAAGAGGAAGGGTCTAGTAAAAGAACAGGTATAAATGACCCATGGACATGGACTACAGGGTGGGGATTGACTGTGGGAGTCAGGGGTGGGAGGTATAGGAAAGAGTGATGGGGGAAAATGGTGACAACTGTAACTGAACAACAGTGAGAAACAAAGAGAGAATCAAACTTAAAAATGGGCAGAGGGACTGAATAAACATACAGAAGGCCAACAGATACATAAAAAGATTACATATGTCACTAGTCATCAAAGAAATACAAATTAAAACCACAATGAGATATCAAGTCATACCTGTCAGAATGGCCATCATCAATAAATCCACAAATGACAAGTGTTGGTGGGAATGTAGACAGAAGTGAACCTTCATGTACTGTTTGTAAAAATTCAAACTGGCTCCATCACTGTGGAAGGAAATATGGAGTTTTCTCAAAAAATTAGAAGTGGATCTGCCTTAAAACCCAGTGTTTCCCCTTCTGAGGATTTTTCTGAAGAAACTGAAAACACTAATTTGAAAAATATATATGCACTCCTATGTTCATTGCAGTGTTATTTACATTAGACAAGCTATGGAAGCAACCCAAGTGCCCATTAATAGACAACTGGATAAAAAAGTTGTGGTAATATATGCAGTGGAATATTACTTGGCCATAAAAAGGAACAAAATCTTACTATTTGTTACAGCATGGATGGACATAGAGTGTATTATGCTCAGTGAAATAAGTCAGTCAAAGAAAGACAAATACCATGTGATTTCACTTATGTGTAGAATCTAAAGAACAAAATAAAGTAACAAAATTGAAACAGACTCAGATGCAGAGAGAAAACTGGTAGCTGCCAGAGGGGTTGGAAATTGGGACAATGGATGAAAATGATGAAGGAACTAATAAGCACATATTGGTAGTTACAAACTAGTCATGGGGCAGTAAGTAAAGCATAGGAAATATAGTTAACAATAATATGACAAGCATGTATGGTGCCAGATGGGGTACTAGAAATATCAAGGGGAACACTATGTAAAGTATATGATTGTCTAACCGCTAAGCTGTACACCCTAAACCAATACAAAATAAATTTAAAAAAATAAAATAAATTTAAAAAATAAGATAAAGATATTAGAGCAGGATTAATAAAATGGAAAATAGACAAACAATAGAGAAACACAATAAATCTAAAATTTAGATTTTTGAAAAAGTCAACAAAATTGACAAACTTTAAGCTAGATATACCAAGAAAAAAGATGGAAGACACAAATACATAAAATCAGGAATGAGAGAGAGAACGTTCCTACTCATCCTGTAATAACATTGCTTATGGGAATATAAAAAGCTATAGTTACTCAGGAAAATAGTTTGGCAGTTTCTTTTATAACTACAACACAGCCTTGGCCAGTGTGGCTCAGTTAGTTGGAGAGTCATCCTGTAGACCAAAAGGTCATAGGTTCAATTCCTGGTCAGGTCATATAGCCAGGTTGTGGGTTCAATACCTGGTTGGGGTGCATACAAGAAGGCAACCAACTGATGTTTCTTTCTTCCGCTTGCTCTCTCTCTCTCTCTCTCTCTCTCTCCCTTCCCTTCTCTCTAAAAGCAATGAAAAAATGTCCTTGGGTGAGGATAAAAAGAAAAACTACAATACAATTCAACAACCACACTCCTGGGCATTTTATCCCACAGAAATGAGAATTTATTCCACACAAAATCCTATACAACATTCTCAGCAACTTTATTTGTAATAGGCAAAACCCAGAAACAACCAGAATGTTCCTCAATGGATGAATAACTAAATGAACTTTGATACATCTGCACCATGGAATACTCCTCAGTAATAAAAAGAAATGAACTATTGGTACCTGCAACAACTTGAATAGATCTCAAAAGCATTATACAGAGTTGGGGAGAAAACCAATCTCAGAAGACCACATACTGCATAATTCCATTTAATAACACTCTTAAAATGACAAATTCTAATTATAAAGAACAGATTAGTGGTTGGCAGAAGTTAGAGTTGAGGGACAGGTATGACTAAAAAGGGACAGCATTTGAGAGTGTCTCTGATAATAAAACATTGTTATATTCTGATGATGATGGTTACATGATTTTACACATGTAAAATTTCATAGAACTATAAACAACCCCTTGACACAAATGAGTGCATGTAAACATTTGGTGAATTTAAGTGAGGTCTATAGTTTCATTCATTGCATCACTGAATTGTTTATTGCCTGGTCTTGATTGTTGAACTATGGTTATGAAAATAATGTCATGGGGGGTAGTTAGGTGAAGGGTATAGGGGAGCTCTCTAAATTATTTTTGTAATACAATGTAAGTCAAAAAAAGTTTCCAAAAAAAGGCTTAAAATATGCATACAACTCTAATGAATACCAATAATACTAATATTATTATAATAATATCTAGAGTTTTAAATATATAGGGAACTGAAACAAATGATAGCCACAACATAAAAGTCAGGAGGATAGTTTGAATTCAAATATGCCAAAGTCTTTGCACTATTCTGGAAAGGGGTAAAAGTACCAATTAATATTAGACTTTGATATATGAATAATGCACATGGTAATCTCTAGGGTGACTACTGAAAAACAGTAAAACAATGTATAATTTCCAAACTGACAGAGGAAATAGAATAATTAAATGGCACTTAAATAAATACAAATGTAGTCACCAAAGCAGAGAATAAAAGAAACAGCACAGGTTGGACAAATAAAAAGCACTTGGTAAGATGCTAAGTGTACCAGTATTACATCAAGTATAAATTGACCAAAAACCTCCAACTATAAGAAAAACATTGTCAGATTGTTTTTTGAAAAAGTATAACTATATGCTATTTTCAAAAGATACATCTAAAGTAAAATATAACTAATAGATTGAAGGTTAATGATAGAGCATATGCAGGCAAACAACAAGACAAAAAGTCAGCAGGAGCATTTATGTTAACACCAAGCAAAGTAAATATTAAAGCAAAATAGCATTAGTAGTCATATAAAGTGGGGCACTTCATATTATTAAAAATTCAATTTACCCAGATTATATAGCAATTCTAAATTTGCAAACACCTAATAAACTGACCTCAAAATATATAAAGAAAAAACTGCCAGAACTACAAGGAAAAAAAGAAACAAATCCATGGTCATATAGGCAGATTGTAAAAACACCTCTCTCAGTAATTGATAAAACAAAAACAAAAAATTAATAGATTCTGAATAGTATGGAAAACAGACATGACCAAATTAACATGTATGGGACTGTACACACAAAAATGTTTCTTTTTTCCAGTACAATTGGAACATTGATAAAAAAAATTGACCATATTCTCATCTGTAAAGCTATTTTTTATACATACCAAACATTTGAAATCACCCCCCAGAGTACACTTCCTGACCACAATGCAATTAAGGTAGAAATCAATAACTCAGAAATCCTTATTTTTTTGGAAATTAAAATATACCATTCCAAATAATCTATGGGTCAAAAAAATCATGACAAAAATTACAAAATATACTTAACTGAATAACAATTGGGTGTGGTCAAGAAAAGATAATCAAAAAGATCTCTGTGAAAACCACTGTCATTCCAGAGTAACTCTGGGCATGTCCAAATCTGTACTTCCTGCAGAGAAACATCATAGGCTACATACTGCAGGAGTGGGGAGAAGCAAACTTCAGTAACATAACCCAACAAGTCACAAAACAAGTGAAGAAGAATTATCAATAACAAGTCCTCAGATGGAGGACTAGCATGCAAATTTGCCCAAATACATTAATCAACATGTCTAGCTTTCAACAAAAACAATATGAAACATATTAATACAAAGAAATACATATCAGGGGTAGGGGGCAGTAACTGTCTGTGAACATGAGCAGCTGTTGGGTTTAAAAAACAAAGACTTCAAAATAGCAATTGTAAATATGTTTAAAGAATAAAAGGAAACTGAAAGTTAAAAAGTAAAGAAAGGTGTAATGACAAAGTCACATCAAATTGAGAATATCAATAAAAATTATAAAACCAATAGAAATTATTTTAAAAGATCCAGATGGAACTTCTGGAGTTTAAAATTACAGTAATTAAAATGAAAATTCACTGAAGGGGCTCAACAATATTTTGAGCTGGCATAAGAAAGAATTAGTAAACCTGAAGACAGAGATTATAAAATTTGAAGAACAAAGAGAAAAACTAACAAAAAATGAACAGAACCCGCCCTGACTGGTGTAGCTTAGTGGATTAAGCGCAGGCCTGTGAACCAAGAGATCACGGTTCGATTCCCAGTCAGGGCACATGCCTGGGTTGCAGGCCAGTTCCCAGCAGGGAATGTACAGGAAGCAACCATACATTGATATTTCTCTCCCTCTCTCCTTCCCTTCCCCTCTAAAGATAAATAAATAAAATTTTTTAAAAAAATGAACAGAACCTCAAAGAATTATGCGATATCACTGAGCACAGGAACATATGTATAATAGGAATATCAAAATAAAAGGAAAGTGAGAAAAAATACTTAAAGAAACAAAAGCTGAAAAACACTCAAAATTAATCTACACATTCAGGAAATTCAATGAACTCCAAGCAGGATAAACAGGGAAATCCACAGACACATCATAGTAAAAACAGTGAAATCCAAACACAAAGAGAAAATCTTGAAAGTAGGAAGAGAAAAATGACATAATTTGCAAGGGAATCCCAAAAAGATTAACACCTGGCTTCTCATCTGAAACAATGGAGGCAAGAAGATATTTAGATAATATATTTGTAATGCTCAAAAGAGAAAAAATTGTCAACCAAGAATCCAATATGTGACAAAACTGTCTTTGAAAATGAAGGTGAATTGAAAACATTAGAAGATAAAAACTGAGAAAATTTGTTGCTAGCAGACCTACTTTACAAGTAATACTTCTTCAGGATGAAAGCAAATGACCCCAGACAATAATTGTACCCACACACAGAAAAAACAAAGACACTGGTAAAAGTAATTATGTAATTAGCTCTGGGTGAGTTCCAGCCAAGATGGAGGCATAGGTAGAAACCCTTTGCTTCCTCAAACAACCAAAAAGAGGATAACAATCAATCTAAAATCAATAAACAACCAGAAGTGCCAGAAAATCAAACTGCATGGAACTCCAACAACCAAGGAATTAAAGAAAAAGTCAACCAAAGCAACCAAACCAGTAAGAACCTGAGGCAGGACGGAGGACTGTGTGGGTGGGGCCAGCTGAGAAAAACAGCAGTGAGGCAGCGGACCATGTGGGCTGGGCTGGCTGAAAGTGAAACTGAGACTCAGAGTTGACTGTGAACTACTCGGTTGCTGCGGTGGGAGAAACTCCCAGTCTCACACGATAGTTCGGTGGAAAGTGGGCTACAGATGAGCAGGTGAGCTTCATTGTTCCCTCTCTGGCCCCTCCCTGACAGGCAGCGCTGTAGCAGAGCAAAGAGGGTTGCCCTGCCCTGGTGAATACCTAAGGCCCCGCCCCCTTAAAACTTAACAGATGCATCTAGACAAAGAAATATAGCCCAAGTGAAAGAACAGAACAAAACCAGAAAGATTGCTAAGAGACGAGGAGATAGCCAACCTATCTGATGGAGACTTTAAAGCCCAGATAATCAAAATGCTCACAGAACTGATTAAGCTTGGTTGAAAAATGAAAGAACAAATGAAAGATACCCAAAATGAAATAGAGCAAAATATTCATGGAACCAACAGTGACAGGAAGGAAACCAGGACTCAAAGCAATGATTTAAAAGAAAAGGGAAAAGTAAACATCCAACCGGAACAGAATGAAAAAACAAGAATTCAAAATAGTGAAGAGAGACTTATGAACCTCTGGGACAACCTGAGATGTTCCAATATCTGAATTATGGGGGTGCCAGAAGGAGAACAACAGCAAGAAATCGAAAACTTATTTGAACAAATAATGGAGGAGAACTTCCCCAATCTGGCAAAGGAAATAGACTTCCAGGAAGTCCAGGAAGCTCAGAGAGTCCCAAAGAAGTTGGATCCAATGAGGAACACACCAAGGCACATCATAATTAAGTTGCCCAAGATTAAATATAAAGAGAGAATCCTAAAAGCAGCAAGAGGAAGGGAGAGAGTTACCTACAAAGGAGTGCCCATAAGGCTATCAGATGATTTCTCAAGAGAAACCTTGGAGGCAAGAAGGGGCTGGAAAGAAGTATTCCAAGTCATGAAAGGCAAGGACCTACATCCAAGATCACTCTATCCAGCAAAGCTATCATTTAGAATGGAAGGGCAGATAAAGTGCTTCCCATATAAGGTAAAGTTAAAGGAGTTCATCACCACCAAGCCCTTATTCTATGAAACGTTAAAATGACTTATCTAAGAAAAAGAAGACCAAAAACATGGACAGTAAAATGACAACAAACTTACAACTATCAACAAATGAACCTAAAAGAAGAGAAAAACAATAAAAACAAAACTAAGCAAATAACCAGAACAGAAACAGAATCAGAGAAATGGAGATCACATGGACAGATTTCAGTGGGGAGGGGAAATGTACAGGGAAGAAAAAGCATAATTAGTGGGTATAAAATAGACAGGGAGAGATAAAAATGGTATAGGAAACAGAAAACTCAAAGAACTTACATGCACAACCCATGGACATGAACTAAGGAGGGGATGCTGGAGGGTTGGGGGTGCTGGGCAGAGGGGGGATAAAGGGCGAAAATTGGGAAAACTGTAATAGCATAATCAATTAAAAATACTTTTTAAAAAGTAATTATGTAATTATAAAAGACAGTGTAAGTTTATATTTCTTCTCCTTTCTATTACATTAAAAGCAATTATATAAAGTAACATGCATATAATGCATTGTTGGACCAAAACATATAGAAATGTAATATATTTGTCAACAATAGCACAAAGAAGGAGGGTGAGAGCAAAGCAGTACTGGGCTAAGAAATTGAATCTAAATGGTAAGTCAGTTCCATACAAACAAATGAAAAGAACCAGTAATGATAAATAAGAAGGTTAACATAACAAAAACTACCAACATATACAGTCACCTCTCACTATCATGGGGGATTGGTTCCAGGACCCTCTGTGGATACCAAAATCCATGGATGCCAAGTACCTTATGTAAAATATCATAGAACAGTGCATACAACCAGCCCTTCACATCTGTGGATTCCCAAATACATACCCAAAATACTATTGCCTTCACCAGTGTGGCTCAGTTGGTTGGGTGTTGTCCTGCAAAGCGAAATGTCATTGGTTCTATTCCCAGTCAGGGCACATGCCTGGGTTGTGGATTTGGTCCCTGGTTGGGGCATATATAAGAGGCAACCAATTGATCATTCTCTCTCACACAGATGTTTATCTCCCTCTTTTTTCCCTCCCTTCCCCTCTCTCTATAAATACATACATACATACATACATACACACATACATACTTTTTTCCTGTCTGCAGTTGGTTGAATCTGTGGATCCCGCAAATACAAACGGTCAACTGGACTTGCTCTCTTTTCTTCTCTCATTTCTTTAAAAGACATTAAATTATATAAATTAATAATTGTAGCAATGTATTGTGTTTATAGTATTTATAGATATATAGAATAAGAATATCAAAAAAGAGAAAAAACAGAACTACATAGAAGTCACATTTCTATTTCTCACTGGAATTAAGCTATTATAAACCTGAAGCTCAGCCCTGGATGGTAGCTCAGTTGGTTGGAGCATCATCCCATACACCAAAAGGTTGTGGGTTTGATCCCCGGTCAGAGCACATACCTAGGATGCAGGTTCATTCCCTGGTCGAGGTCTATACAGTGCATACAGGAGGCAACTGATTGCTGTTTCTCTGGCACATCAGTCTCTCTCTGTCTCTCTCTCAAATCAATAAAGAATAACCTCAGGTGAGGATTAAGTAAATACCTCTGAAGCTTATTCTGCCCAGTTAAGATGTATATAGTAAGCCCTAGGGCAGCCACTAAGTACATAATTCCAAAATATGTAGTAAAAAATGATTAAAGAATCACTTTGATTCAAATGACTAAAATTATTAGAAAATATTTGCTAGATGCAAAAGAAAGCAGGAAAAAAGGAATAGAGGAACAGAAAAGATATGAGACGTATATAAAACAAATAGTAAAGTGGCTGATGTAAATCCAACCATGTTAATAGGAACATAAATTGAATTAAACAATCCAATCGAAAGGCAGAGATTGGACTTTAAAAATGAGATCCAGCTCTCTGCTATCTACATGAAAAACACTTTAGATTTAAAGACATAAATAGATTGAAAGTAAAAGGATAGAAAAGACATGCCATATAAACATCAGCCATAGAAAGCTGGAATGGCTATACTAATATCAGGCAAAATAGAGTTTAAAACAAACAAAATTACTAGAGATAAAGATGGAGTTTAAAGTCAATCCATCAGGAAGGTATAACAAATGTATATATATGTGTACAACAACAACAAAGCCCCAAAGTATAAAGGGAAAAGTGACAGAATTGAAGGGAAACTAGACAATGCAATAATAAAACTGGGAAATTACAATATCCTATTTTCAGCAATGGCTATGATAAGTAGGTAGAAAATTACTGATGAGAGGATTATGATTAGAGGAAATAAATTACTTGAATGGCACCCTAATCTGACTAGACCTTAGACATTTACAAACCATGCCACCCAAACAACAGAATACATATTCTGCTCCAGTGCATGTGGAATATTCTTCAGGATAGACTGTATGTTAGGTGCAAACAAAACAAACCCCATAAATGTAAAAGGGTATAAATAATGCAAAGTATGTCCTCAAATCACAATGAAATGAAATTAGATATCAATAACAGAAAGAAATTTGAAAAACTCAAATATGTAGATATTAATGCCCTCCTTAAAAACCAATCTGTCAAAGAAGAAATCACAGTGAAAATTTAAAAATACTTTGAATGAAATGAAGACACTTTGAATAAATAAAAATTAAGATATAATATTCCAAAACTTATGGAATGCAGCTAAAGCAACACTCAGAAGGAAATTTGTAGTTGTAAATGCCTAGATTCAAAAAGGAGAAAGATCTCAAATCAATAACCAAAATTTCCACCTTAAGGTACTAGAGAGCACAGTAAACCTAAAGTAAGCAGAAGGAAGGAAATAAGGAACACAGAAAGGAAATTAATGAAATAGGGTATAGAAAAAAAATAGAGAAAAACCAGTGAAACCAAAAGCTGATTCTTTGAAAAAGATCAACAAAATTGACAAACTGCTAGACTGATTGGCCAAAAAATATATATGTAGAAGACTCATATTATTAAAATCAGAAATAAAAGAGGAGACACCACTTCTGATCTCACAGAAATAAAATGGAATGCTATGAAAAATTGCATGCCAACAGCTTAGATGACAGATTAAACAGCAGAGGTTGGTCAAATAAAGTTTTGGGGTGGGGGAGAGAATAGACACATTTGTTCTCAAACAAATCCCATTCATCCTGACCCTGGCAGTACAAACAGGGCCTTGGCGATCTGAGTTTTCTTTCAGGCTTTGCCACCAACTAACTGGATCTCTTTAAGTCCTCCCACCTTTCTGAGCCTCAGTTTACCCCTATTTAAGATACCTAGGTTTTTGGACTACATGAGATTTTCCCCAAGTGTTGGCTTACACCACTGACGAGATCGCAGTGCTGCATTAAATGCATCAAATTCCAAGGTGGGAAATATGTTTCCAGTCCAAATCTTTTTAGTCCTGATTATCCTACAGAAATAGTGTCAGCTTAGTGCTGGGTGGCTCAACTTCCCTCTCACATTTGCTAGTCCCTCTGGAAGAGAGAGAAGGCAGAACTCAAGTTCAGGGACCCCACCTGCAATAGGACCCAGTTAAATTTATTGGCCTTGATCTATTGCCATGTGTTTATTGTCATGGCTACCTGCTGTTTACAGGAATGGTGGGGTACTTTTTTCATTTAAATTCACTGAAGTAGAAAAGTTGATTTAAAAAATAATATTTTGTAAAAAAAAAGAAAAAGTATCTTATAGGACAGTGTGCATTGCATGCTTTGAATTGTCTTAACAATGGGGAAATATATTAAATACATTGTATTTGTTGATATAGCATAATAGCCATGGTCCATGGGGCGGGGCTAGGTGATGGGAGTAAGGGCCAGAGACAGACTATCCAAAGTGCGTAAGAAACTTTTTGATTTTTGAACCTTGTGAGCATAGCTAAAATTTAAAAAAAGTAAATGAAAAAGTAAATTTAAAATCAAGACAAAAGTGAAATAAATTACAGTAATGCTAATTTGTAAGGCAAAAATTTCAAAGGTGGCGCCCAAATGGCTGAGGTTGGAGAAGTGCCCAGCTGGCTGGGAGCTTTGGATCCCTCCAGCTCTGTCCATGGCAGTGAGTCCACATTCTCAGGCACACCGCCCACTCCACACCCTCCGCTGACAGCACTGGTTCCCAGCAGGAACCCCGGCGTGGCTCCCTCAGCACAATGTCCTGTCTGTTCCCAGTGCCTGGCCAGATCTGGCCTTCCCACAGCCAGACTATCCCACCTGTCCTTTCCCCCAGACCCCTGGTCCCTACCTCCCTGCCAACCCCAGTCCCTGAGCAGGGACTTTGGCCTGAAGATAAGGAGCTAGGTGGAGTCAGCACTGGATTTGAGAGCCCACATCCTGAGCTGCCTCCCTCTCCATCTTTGAGTCTTTCTCATGTTCACTCTAGAAGATAATAACAAACACAAAACAGCTCCTCTTTTGTGCCAGGCACTGTTCTAAACACTTTTCATATATTTACTCATTTCGTCTGCACAGCAGCCCAGTGAAGCATCATCGTCATTGTCATCATTGTCATTCTGTTTTCCAGGTGAGCACAAGGAGGCAGGTTGAATAACTTGCCCCTAGGTCACACATCTGAAAAAGCAGAACTTGAATTTGAACCCAGGCCTCATTACCCTGAATCCAGGGTCGCTACTCCTGCACAGCCAGCTTATAGAATCCAAGGCTCTAAGAGGGTTTGAGTGTCAGTTCCTAGAGTTCCACATGGGACAGAGAGAAAAGGCCCTACACAAAGTCTACAGACGGTCAGTGACTGGCAGAGCAGATGGAAGGCCAGAACCCAGTCATGAGTGAAGAAGACTGCCCTTAAAAGACTGCCCTGTCCACAGAGGCATTCTTTTGAGCACCTGTTTGCATCAGTGTGTGTGTGTGTGTGCACACAGGTGCATGTTTGTGTCAGGCCCAAGAGGTTCAGCTCGACAGTTCTACTGCTCACTGTCCACTCCCCACATCCCACACATAGCCCCTGCCCATGTAGCCAGGCCCTTCTTCCCCCTATTGTTCCCCTCTCACCTAAGAGAACACACCCATATTTCTGCTGGAAACACACCTCTTTCCCTACAGCAATCCACTGGAGAAATGGAAAAGAAGAAAAGCTGGCAGAAGATTCAGGTTGAGATGTATGTAGCAAGGAGACCCAGTCAGGTAGTTGAGAAAGGCTGAGATTGGGGATCATCTGGACTTAAGTTTGGTCTCAGACCTTCAATTTCCTCATTTGTAAATGGGGTCCCCAAAATATCCTTTGTAGATCTGTTGTCAGGCTTTAGACAAATGTATGTGAAATGGCTCAGCGAGCTCAGTGCCTAACACATAGTAGGTGCTAATGTCTGAGACTTCCTTTTCTCTGTGCCTCCATTTCTTCATCTGGAAAATGGAGTTAACAGCAACTCCCTTTATGAGCTTTTTCAGGAGAATTAAATGAATTAATAATTGTAAAGTTCATGGTAGGTGCTGCTATGTGACCATATGTACTGATGTATATACCTCTCATCCTGGGGTAACTATTGCTAGTGTCTCATGTGTTCTCAAAGTGTCCCAGTTTGGAGAGAAAACTGCAAAGGCCCAATGTCAAAGTGGTCAGTGAATAAGTAGCAAATACATAGGATACCATGCCCGCCAAAGCTGTGTCCCTGTGTGCTGCTTTCCTGCACAGAACCCAGTCTCCAACCAACCCCTCACAGAGGCCAGGGTCCGGGGTGGCTGGAGAGGGCATGTCTGCACAGCCCCACTGTCACTTCTCTCTAAACCAAGGTGCGTCTGCAGAGATGGTTTCTCAGCCTGCACACAACTCTCCCATGTCCTGCTTCTGTCTCTCAGGCTGTGTTTTCCTCCCTTGCCTGGCTCCTATGCTAGGGAATAAGGCAGACCTGTGGTTTCTGGTGGGATGACCCTGGCTGGGCCACTCTGGTTTCTTCCTCTTGCCTCAAGCCTATACATGCTGCTGCCACTGATTCTTTGCCTGGTGGACTCCTATGCATCCTTCAAAGACCAGATCAAACTGCCCCTCCTCAGAAAAACCTTCTCTTGCCCCGGTGGATATAATTCCTCCCTTCTCTGGGTTCCTTCACTGCACTGAGATCCACCACTTACTGGCTTTCTCATCCATGAAATGTTTTCTAATCTCTCAGTGCCTCAGTTTCTTTACCTATAAACTGGAAACGAAAACCACAAGACTTTCTTCTTAGAGCCGTGACCTGTTGTGAGAATTATATGAGATAGTACATGTAAGTGCTTAGAAATGTGTCTGAGACATAGTAAGCCCTTAGCTTGTCGTAGTGATCGTCATAATCACCTTCACTATCATTGCCAGACCTCTCACCACCTCACACTGTCACTGATGGCTTTTCTGTCTGGCTCCCTCAAACAATGGAAAGCACTTTAAGGGTAGAAGCTGGAGATCCATCTCTGGATCCTCAGTTTACATCACTGGGATAGGCATGAAACAGGCCCAAATGAATGAACTAATGAATACTCAAATCCCTGGGCCTCCCTTTAGGCAGAGCATCAGCAGATAGACCATCCTGGGTGAGATTCCAGACACCTTCCGAAGCTGGATTTGTCCCACAGATGTATTAAAATGTCTTGTGTTTCCCATCAGAAGATTGGTTGTTATCAGTCATCTATTGCTGTGTAACATACTCCATCTCAAAGCACAATGGATTAAAACACCAATGATTTACTATTTCTTTCTGCTGTGTGGGTTGGCAAGTTTAGGCATGTCCTTGGCTGGTCCTGCTGGGGCTCACTCATGCAGCTTCATTCAGCTGGGCTAGAAGTTTCCAGAGGCAGGTGGTACTGGCTGCTGTCTGGAGCATTGTTTCCCCGGCCCCAGTGAACTGGTCAGCCTCCGTTCTGGCAGTCTGAGGGCCTCACTGCAAGAGCATGAGGTGGGGCTGCAAAGCCTCTCCAAGCACAGCCTTGGGACTGGCTCAAGCATGTGCTCTGACCCAGTCCTGGGGACAGAGAGGGACAATGCATTTTCCTACCCTGAAGGAGTTCCCAGGTTGTTTGATGAGAGAAATACATAAAAAGATGGCAACAAGCCCTGACTGGCGTAGCTCAGTGGATTGAGCGCGGGCTGCGAACCAAAGCATCGCAGGTTCGATTCCCAGTCAGGGCACATGCCTGGGTTGCAGGCCAGGTCCCCAGTGGGGACCACATGAGAGGCAACCACACATTGATGTTTCTCTCTCTCTCCTTCTCCCTCCCTTCCCCTCTCTAAAAATAAATAAATAAAATCTTTTAAAA
>CM052539.1:95053520-95076286 GCA_028533065.1 Trachops cirrhosus
CAAAGCAATCTACACATTCAATGCAATACCTATTAAAGTACCAATGGCATATTTCACAGACATAGAACAAACACTTCAAAAATTTATATGGAACCATAAACGACCCCGAATAGCTGTCGCAATTTTGAGAAAGAAGGGTAAAGTAGGAGGGATCACAATACCTGATACTAAACTATATTACAAGGCCACTGTAATCAAAACAGCTTGGTACTGGCGTAAAAACAGGAACATCGACCAATGGAACAGAACAGAGAGCCCAGAAATAAACCCAAATCTCTATGGTTAATTAATATTTGACAAAGGGGGCAGCTACATAAAATGGAGTCACAATAGCCTCTTCAACAAATGGTGTTGGGAGAACTGGACAGCTACATGCAAAAAAATGAAACTCGAGCACCAACTTACACCATACAGAATTTTTTCTAATCCTTACCCGACGATATGTTTACTGATTTTAGAGAGAAAGCAAGGGGGAGGAGGAAGAGAGAAAGAGAGAAATACTGATCTGTTGCTTCCTGTATGTGCCCCGACCAGGTTGTAACCTGCACCTTTTGGTGTACGGGATGATGCTCCAACCAACTGAGTCACCTGGCCAGGTCTCAAACCCAGAATTGAAATCACAGTAGGAACCTTGACCATTCACTTTTTTGCCACCCTCAATGGAGCATGGTTCCCAGCTCCATCACTTCATCATCTGAGAAATGGGAGGGTTCAGCAAAGCCCTCTCCAAATCCAGCATTGAAGGATGCAGGGGTTGCACAATTCTGTGGGACTGATGAGGACTGGGGGTAAGCAGGTAACTGGGGAAGGGGTACCTGGTGCAGCCTTGGCAACATGGCAGCAGAGCAAGCAGCAGGTGCACATTCAAGGTATGCCCACCTGGGACTCCCTTTTTCTGGGAGATTTCCCAACCCAGGCCCCTTCTCCAGGAGTTTCTTCACCTCTTCCTGGGCTCTGTGCCCCCATTGGACACTACAATTTCCTGAGCTTGCTTCTGGTTCATGGAGAATTGAGTTTCAGTCAAATACTCTTTTTAGTCAAGGATCATTGTTTCTTTAGCAAGACAGTTTCCTCCAAATTAAATTTCTGATCTATCTGAATCTAGTTAATTTCATGTGCCAACAATTATACCCATAGTTTTCTCCTAGACTTAATGGCCAAGCCCCATTTGTTTTTCTCCTACTGCCTTGACTTCCTGCCTCTCCTCCACTTAATCATGACAAACTTGAGGCTATGAAATTGAGTGGGAATGTTGCATCCTTTATCTAATCTTCATGGCAGCCTGACATCTTTCTCAATCTTATTTCCTACAGTTTCAGATCCAGAAGTGGTTGGCTTTTCCAACCCCCAAAACTGCCCTTTCTCTATTCCCTTTTGTTTCTGCTTCAAATCAGCTGTTACTCTCCTGGGCACATCTCTTATAATACCAGCCAAATGCAGCCAAGAGTGTCTAAGATATGGTAATTCATTAGTTCTTTCCAATCACTTCCCCTAGAGCTATAGGCTCAGCACCCATGTGCTCTGCCTTACAAGTTAGTACCATAGGCAGCACTTCTCCCAAATAGTTTGCCACTACATTACACAGACTGCTGTATTCGAAAGACTCTGATACCAGTTTCTACATGGTCTGATACTCAACAGCTAAGCCAATACCACATATTTTAGGTTCTACATCAACACAGCACTTCAAATAATAAAATTTCTGTATCAGTAAGAGAAGGTTGACAGCTATGATGAATAACCCCAGAGTCTCAGTGGCTCATCACTACAAAGGTTTATCTGGCCAAGGAGCTTGGCCCATGCAGTCATGTGGGGACCCAATTTTCCTCCATCTTGTGCACGAGAATCTTCACTGTGTGGCCTTGAGTCTGTCCTGGCACTATCCAGCCTGTGTGTGGAGATGACCCGTGTAGAGGAGGAGGACTGTTCTGGGCCAGACCTGGAATGGCGTGAGTCACTTTTGCCCATAGCCTTGTGACCAGAACTCAGTCCTCAAGTGCAAGCTAGCCTGAGAGATGTACCTGTTAGTATCCCCTAAGAAGACTAGAAACATGCCAGATTGCAAATGTGGGGTCTCGCAGTGCCCACAGGTGCCTCTGCCTATGCTCCCTAGGCCTGGATGCCTGGATGCTGCCTGGGACACACCTGCACATCCTCAGTGTTCTGACCCTGACATCCTCGTGACACTTCCCTCCCCCTGAGCAGAAATGACAGGCCAGCCACTGCTCTGTGCCTTCCCCATAGTCTATATAGGCCTCTTCCCAACATTCCTCACTAAGGATGCCAATTGTTCCCTCTATGTGCCCAGCCTTACACAGCAGAGAGCCTGGCATGGGAGATACACAGGTAAGTGTGTCAAAAACATGAATGTCAGCAGGAAATCTGGCTCTCAAAAGCAGGTGGTTCCATTGGTTATACTCTTGCCAGCTTGCAAAGTGTATCAGACACCCCTTGTCCCCACATCACCTGCTCTGGGCTGTGTTTTCATTCCAGCTGTGGCTGGGACAAGCAGCCACACTATAGTAGGTATAACTGGAGCCACATGTCAACATTCCCACTCAATTTCATAGCCTCAAGTTTGTCATGATTAAGTGGAGGAGAGGCAGGAAGTCAAGGCAGTAGGAGAAAAACAAATGGGGCTTGGCCATTAAGTCTAGGAGAGAACTATGGGTATAATTGTTGGCACATGGAATTAACTAGAATCAAACAGATCAGAAATTTAGTTTGGAGGAAACTGTCTTGCTAAAGAAACAATGATCCTGGACTAAAAAGAGTCTTTAACTGAAGTTTAAAATATCCCCTGGGCCCCCAACTGTTCATGAACCTGAAGTTACCACAGGGCACATGGCTGACCCCAGAGCCATGCTGACACATGGGCGAACCAGGAAGTGCAGGGAGTGGTACTCCACCCCATGGAGAACTTCCAATGGACAATGAGTGACCTCTTCCATCCCTCAGGGGACAATCCTGAGATTCCCTACACACTCTTCAGAGAGCCCAGCAAGATTGGGTCCCAGTTGCCCATTCCAGCAACTGGCTCAGTAATGGCCCTTTGGACTGGCTTTCCCTTCCCATGCCTTTCTTACCCCAGTCTTCTACTCCTGGAACCTCAGAATGCACCCCAAAGTAACACCAGCTCCTAAGCCTCAGGCTCTGCTTTTGGGGGAAAACTAGGCAAAGAGACCAAGTGACTTGCCTTGGACTGAAAGGTCCATCGGCTCCCAGAATACTGGCCCACACAAGGAGGCCATGCTCTGAGTCATGAGTTGCTACTGAAAGAGATGTGCACTCCTCCAGGTAGCCCTGGCCCAGTCCCACCCAGCTGACAGCAGCCTAGTTGGCTCCAAATGTCCTTCGCTCTCTACGCTGCCTGCTTTGAGGGCTGTGGCATGAGTTCATCACATTGGAGGACCTGTGCTTCACCTTAGCATTCAAGGTTTCCAGAAACAGGCCCTCTCCCATCCACCCCTTACTTCTCATTTCCTCCTCAATATTCCCTTTGACACCTACATATCCAGTTTTAGAGTGAGTTGTGTTCCCCTCAAATTCAAATGATGTCTAATGTCCAGTACCTCAAAATGTGACTAAACTTGGAGTAGAGACAGGGTCTTTAAAGAGGAAATTAAGTTAAAATGAGGTTATCAGAGTGAGCCCTATCCCAATCTGGCTGGTGTCCTTGTGAAAAGAAGAGATTTGGGCACAGACATGCAAAAAGGGAAGACCTTGTGAAGACATGGGTAGCAGACATGCCAAGGAGAGAGGCCTCAGAGGAACCAACCCTGTTGATACTCAGATCTCAGAATCCCAGCCTCTGGAACTATGAGAAAAATATCTGTGGTCTAAGCCACCCATCCTGTGGTACACTGTTGCGCAACCTGAGCTGACTAATACATCTCCATCCACAGCTCCGTCCCCATCCTGAAATGCCCCCTCTGTGTTCCTCTTGAGGTCACTGGATCCTGCTCTCTCCCAGAATTCACAACCACCACTTCCCGTTGGACCTCTCACCTGGCAGGGGCAAGTGACTGCCCCTTTTCTCGCCTGTGTGACCATACCTCACTTACAGGAAAATGTGAGAAACATATAAAGCACCTAATGGTGCCCATTAAGGTGAAGCACTTCTAAAAACAAAAAACTCTGTGTCTGCTCACAGAACATTCTGGTTGACTCTGAGAGGACTCTGTCTTCCTGGCAACCCCCCTCCTTGTCTAACCCAGCTTTGTGTCTGGGCCCTCACACCCACCTGCTGCCCCTTCCCCAGGACAGCCTGCAAGGGACTGGGGTCAGTGGCCCCAGTCCGTCCATCAACATACAGGACAGTTTTGAGGCCCTTTTATTCAGCCATGTCAGGCTTTAGAGACAATGCACTCACTGTGTCAGCTGGCCCCTGTTTTGAGAGAACCCAGAAAAATTACTGGATATGCAAATGACATGCAAATGCTGCTTCGAAACAGAAACAGTTCCCTTTGGCATGTTTTCAGGGCCTGGTTTAGGGAGTTGATAAAAACGCCTGTGAGTGGCACAGCAATGGTTGGCATGGAAACAGGGCTTCTAAGGGGCTTTGAGGAGACTCAAAGAGGCCCGAATCAACTATGTTAAACATCCACTCCCTGCAATCTTGTTCATGCTCGAAGTTGGCACTTCAGCTGGAGAGAGCATTATCTCAGCCACCGGAGATAAGCTTTAGACTGTGAGTTCTGAATAGGGATTCAAGAGATTTGCCCCAAATGGATTTCTCCCCCAAAACGAACTTTCAAGTCACACAGCCCTGAGTTTGAATCTTGGCTCTCAAATGCCCACCTGTGAGACTTGGGGCAAGCTGACAGTTCCCTCTGAGACAGAGCCTCCTTATCTGTCATAAGGATTCCCAGAGCACAGCTCCACAGACCCTGGCCTTAGGGGTCTGCACCATGGGCTCAGATCCAGGCCCAGGCATACAGTGAACACCATACCCTCCTTCCTTCCGTACATCTCATGGGCTATTTTTATTCGTGTTCCAGGTGAAATAAAACAAGTTAAAGCAGAGCATGAAATTTGAGGAGGATTCCACCTTAAGGAGAAAAAAAACCCACCTCTATAATAACAAATAGTTGGAGCTGGTGCATTACTTGGGTGAAATTGTTACCCCTCAAGACAAGTCTAAACTCTTCAGTGTTATGAAAACTCGGAAGATTGCCTCGCTACTGAAAATTTATGGCCCCCAAATCATTCCTAAAAGACAGCACGCATTCCCAACCAAGGCTTTCCTTCTAATACAAGCAGCTCATCTCTTCAAACAGGCTGAGGAGCCTGCTGCCGCCACGTGGCTGCGTTCAGGGTGCAGGCCATGCATTTCTGCCTGTGGTGTCTGCTCTGTGGGGCCCAGATGAAGTCCAGCATGCAGTAAACGCTCAACAGACTTTCTGTCTTTGTGTATTTCTGCACTCTGGCAGCGGAAAAAGACAGTTGGGTAGGGTTCCCTCTTCCTGTCCCCCAACCAGCAAATAAGTCTCAGTCCCAGCTCACCAGATATGGGGGGAGGCAACTGTCCCCATTCCTCTCTTCTGCAAAACCACTTTTACCCTTGAAGGTGAGAGACCAGACATGCCTACACTGAAAGGAAATTTCCAAGCTTCCTGATCCCTGAATTTAATGGATGAGGAAACTGAGGCTCAAGGGGTATAAGGAATTCTTCCAGGGACATGCAGGGGTAGAGGTGGAATCTGCCCCTAGTCACTCTAAAACCAAAGCCCTGGCTCATTTCACCCTGGCAAATCTTCAGGAAGCACTTGACCTCCAGAGTGGAGCAGGGGGGCAATTGGGGGATTTGGATTAAAAGATCCAAATCCAACCTGCAGTAGCACTGCTCTCCTCATGGCACTGAGGTAATATCTTTGAGAATAATATTCTTATCAACCCCAAAAGGAGGGGCATGACGTGCACCCTTTTACAGCACAGCTGACTTCAGAGAGAAGTCCTTCAGGGGGTCCTTGCTTCAGGACTCCCTGGGTCCCCATTGCCAGGTTAGGTCTGAGCCCCTCAGCCCTCTACCAGCCCTCGGTCACCTCCCCGCACCCCTCCCAGACAAGCTGTAGTCTGACCAAGCTCTTTTCCCTCCTTCTCATACTTCCCTCCTCCTTCATCTTTAGACCCTCCTGTCCATACCTTCCCCAACTTTCTGGTCTCTATGAAGGCCAACTCAGGGCCCAGTCCTCCCTCACTGGGACCTCCTTTGGGCCCCTAAGTTCCCTGGTACTCACAGAGCAGCAGCTACATGCCAGGTACTGCCCCACATTAACTCACTTGCATCCCACAGCCACCCTGTCATGACCCTTCAGGAGGAGAAGAATCCACAGAAATGGGGGCCAGAGAAGTTAAGTAACTTTCTCAGGGTCACACAGCTGGGAAGTGCCAGGACCAGAGCTCAGCCTCAAGTCCCTCTGATTTCACAGCCCTAGCCGCTCCCCACACCACTGCCTTCCCTGACATTAGCTGTTTCCTGTGTTCCAGCTTCTCTCCTGTGAGCACTTTGAGGGCCAGGCCCTGCACTCCCTTATGGTCCCACCAAGCTCAGCTGCAGTCAGCCATGCTGTCTCCTAAGCACAGACAAAATGCCAGGAAAGTCTGTGCCGCCCTCTCCAGGTGCCACATGCCTTAGTCCACTCTGAGGCACATAGAGGTTAAGTGACTTGCCCAAGGTCACACAGCAGCTAAAAAACAGGGCAGGGATTCCAAAGCAGGTCTGTTCAGACAAGTTAGGGGTGTCAAACTCAGGGGTTTCCGGGGGCCAAATAGAGCACATCAGTGAGGGCACTGACTGAAGGGGTTTGGGGGCTGGAAAGCATAACCTCCACCTGATGGGGAACCGCTCTGAGCTGCAGTCAGAGGTTAGCAGCTGTTAACACCAGTATGGCCAGAGTTTCTGGTTCTTTAAGACAAGGTAGAACCCAGATTTTTATGGGAAACCTCCTATTTTTTAACATTGATCAACACCTGTCCTGAATGTTGTATATAACACACAGGAAACACAAAGAAAACATATCTACAGGTCTGACCCAAGCACTAAGGTCCCTACTGTGGAGCTTGTGGTTCTTTTCAAGTAAGAGTGTCAGTGCACTGGTGTACAGCCCTTTCTCACAGTTGAGGAAACCGAGGCCCAGAGATGGCAAGGGCAGCTGTGGTCACACAGGACACAGTGGCAGAGCCTAGAGGCATTAAAAAAAACCTCACCTCAACAAATTAATACTGGTCCACTAGTAACCCTGGGCGCACAAGCCATGAGCAGTTCTGAGGACAGATTGGGAACTGTGTGGTTAGGAAGCAGACCCAATGTCTCTGTGCCTCCATTTAATCACCTGCAAAATGGGGAAAGAAAAAATAAGAATGCCTCCCCTCTCTGTCTTTGTGAGGATGATAAAGGAGTGATAGAGTTCTTTTTTTTTTAATTCCTAAAAGTATAAGAAAGGACAAGAGTCCTCTCCATCCTGAATGGAGCTCCCAGGACTGAGAGGCTGGTGCAGACCCCCAGCAGTATGGCCCTGGGCATTTACAGCAAGTGCAGAAGCTTGTTCCCCACCCTCCTCACAGGCCCCTGGCACTGCCACCACATTTTACAGACCAGGAGGCTAGGTAGGCTGATGGGGACAGGCCTCTGGGCTCAGCCAGCTGGCACACCACTGCCCAGGCTTTAGGACTTCAATCACTGATCTCTTTGAAGTTCAAAGAATGGGCCCCGCCCCTCCGAAGTAGGCAGTAAATCACTCAAGAGAAAGGAAACTGTCCTCCCCAGCTGAGTTATGGTGGCCATGGCGAGACAGTCCTCACCCTCTGGGGCTGCTAGACCCACCCTTACCTGCCCCTCCAGCCCCTTTCCTGCCCCAGCTGGCTCCTTCATCATCCCTGAGCTCATTGCCTGGCCCAGCTCCTTCATCTTACCTCCCCCACCAACCCCATTCAGCTTCCAGAGTCTCTGGGCCCCTCTCCACCTTCTCCACCTAGGAGTAGTTTAGCCCAGGCTTGCATACCTCCTGTGATGGTAAGCTCACTCTAACACCCGGCCAGCTTGGACCGGTATAAAGCTTCCCTTTCTACAGGCTTGGGTTGGCTTCCCAATGACTCTCCCATCTTCACTGCAGAGGCCTCTGGGTCACAGGCCTCCTCCTCCTGATCCTAAGACAGCTCTGGAGAAATGGGCAACAACACAGCCTCTTTAGGTGACTCTCATTGTCTCAGAGCTACCTGAGGCAGTCACAGGGGACCTATGGGTTTGCAGGTAGGCTTGAACTCCAGTATGAGGGTGCACGTGCTTAATACTCAGGGGTCGGGAACAAGAGTGTGTGTGACCCTAGGATGGCTGTCATTCAGACACAGATGTGAGACTGTCTGTGCAGCAGTGCCTGTGTACACAGGTGAATGTGGGCCAGTGTGAGTGTGAGACAGGGTAGTGTGTGCAGGGGCCAGCAGGCAAGAGGACAAGTACAGGGTGTGTCAAGGGGAGAAGGCAAAGTTGTGGGAGGTTTTGAGGTTCTGACGTATGTGTGAAAATGTGAGTGTGAGTGTGTGTGTCTGAGTGTATATGAGTTTATGTATGTGAGAGAGTGTGTGTGAGTGTGATAGAAGTTAGGGGCCTCTGAGATGATAGGTAGGTTGTGTCCCCCAGCCCTGGGGGACAGGCCTGGACTGGGTGACATCTCCAGGCAGGAATAGTACTTGAGCTCATCTTCTGGATGTGAATCCCAGAGAAGGTCCCTCAGGAGAGGCTGCCTCCTTAGCACACTTAGCTCAGGGACCACCAGAACCTCTGGTGGCAGAGAAAAGGGGCCTGACTCCTAAATCCCCAGGGGTCTCAGGGACCCTGGATTGGGGCGGGGGGTGGTGGAAGCAGAGAAGGTTGCACTTACCAATCCTACCCCAAGCCCAGCTTCACAGCCCTGGGTAGGCCCTCATGCCTATGCACAAGGCTGTAGCAGGGTTTTCACACCCTCCTGCAAAGCTGAGGCTGCAGTAAAAGCTTGCTGCCTTGCTGCTCTGGTCAGGGTCAGAGTGCTGTGCCTACAGGGCTAGACTCTGCTGGCTAGCCAAGGGGATGTCTAGGTGAGGCCCTGTTCCCCGTAGGACCCTTGCCTGTTAAACTGAGAGTCAACTAGGGACCCCAACCAATTGCTGGAAACCATCCCAACCTGTCCCCACACCCTCCCTCCACCCTTGAATTTACATTCATCGATAGCCAACCCTCTGGGTTCTCTCTCCTCCATCTCTCTAAGTTCATCCTGCCTCTCTATTGCCATGGCAACCACCCAGCTTCAAGCCATTAGCACCTTTTACTTGGATCACCCAGTAGCTTCTTTCCTTATCTACTGCCCCTGTCTTGCCCCACTGACACACTCCCATAGACACATGCACATGTGGGCCCAGCAGTCCTGCAACTCACATGCACACCCTGCTCTGGCCTTGCTCGGGCCAGGTTCTGTGTCCATCCTCAATCCACCCCAGGCCTGTGGAGTGTGGAAGACTATGCTCTGTGGTCTCAGCCTGCACAAGGCCCAGACCCTAGAGTACAGGAAGAGACAGTATCCCCAGAGTCACACAGGCCACCGGAAGCAGCTGTGCATGCTGAAGGTCCCACGGATGTGTCCTTCCTCCCTCCTGTAGGGAGGTGTGGGTTCAGTCTGGATGTACTGGGTCTGGGGCCTTGGTGACACATCCCAGTGAGAATGAGAGAAAGCCTTGGGACATGGAAGTCCAGAGTTTAGGAGAGAGGTCTGGACAGCATGCAGAGCTCCTAGGGTCTCCAAGCTGTGAGAGATCCTAGAAATTAGCTTCCTGATGTGACCACCCAAATCTGTGTGTCCTCTCCCTGCGCCTGTTCCCAGCAAAATGAATGTTGGTTTTCATCTTTGTTTTGTTTTTTTTCTGGTGAAAGGTTGAGTTACCTGTCAACTTTAAACATAAAGTTGGCTGTAGAGCTGTACACAGAGGTACTCAATAAGAAGAATGTCATTCAAAATAGAGAGGGGAATGTCTGAGCTCAAAAGCCAGGGGTCACTTCGGCCATAACTGCTACAGTCCAAGGGGCCTAGCAGCTGCCATCGGTGAGGGGATGTGTGCAGGGCTGTGGGGAGCTGGGGAGCTGTGCCCAGGTGCAGGATGCACCACCCAGTGCCGGCTGGCTGAGGGCTCTGGAGGAGTATGGGCCTGAGGTGCTGGATCTTCCTGGTTTTAAGAGAGGCCAGAAATCCAGAGCAGAGTTTGATTCTTCCCAGCTTTTTTTTAAGTGTGCTCAGCGTGCTTATGTCAATACTCTCTCATCTAGTGCAAGGCACTCTTTCTACTGAAAACAGCTGAGGTTCAAGAAAACTTAGGAGCCTGACTCTTCATAGCACTGGGGCAGAAGGCCAAGGAGCTCCCCACCTGCCGACACAGCCCAGGTCCCAGAGCATGGGTGCAGCCATGTTGGTGAAGGCAACAGGTGCTATTGATGCCAAGTCCAGGTCCCCATTACAGAGCAGGGCAACCGTCACTCAGCTGACAGCTGTGCCTTGACTGAAGAAATGCCCTCAGCGTCTGGAAATAGATGACAGGAAGGTTTATGTCTCATCCCTAATGCATCCCAGGAGCAATGATTGACCAATGATTGACTGTTATAAAGTCCAGTCCCCTTGTCCCAGTGGGGGACACTCTCTGGAGTTCCCATGGGGTCAAGTTAAAGCCAGACTTCTCCTGAAACCATGTCCTCCCTTGCTTTCTTCCCCTGCCTCCTCCTGCTGCCCTCCCCCTCTTCCAGGTCTCTCTCAGTAAACCACAGGTAGCTAATCCCTGCCTTGGGCTCTGCTTCTAGACAGCAGCCTAGGCAGTGAGGGTAGCAGTGGGGAAGCTGGGTAGAGACAAAGACAAGGGACCCTTTGGCCACAGATGGTAGAGATGTGAGTATATATGAAGGCAAAAGAAAGGAGACAGGGGTGTGCTAAGAAGGAAGCTGCTTGGAGACACCTGCTCAACAGAGCGACATCTTTCACTCTCTGTGGTGTCACAAGACATCAAGTCAAAGGACATTCAGTGTCAACCTGGAGAAAAGATGACCATGTCCCCTACAAAATTTCATAGCCAGCCAGTCAATGAAACTAATCAAGGGTCTGCAGCATGCCAGGGCCAACCTCTGGGGATGAGGACACTGGTGCGCACACACACACCTTGGGAGGCACAGCTCCTCCGGCTCACCCGAATGCCTACTTCCTTCCAGTCTCCTTTCCTACCCTCCTTCTTTCCTTCCTTTCTTCCCTCTTTCCTTTTTCCCCTCCTTTCCTCCTTCTCCCCTGCCCCTCGCTCCTTCCCTCCCTCCTCTTGAGAGAGCCACCCACAGTCTGAATAAAACTGAGGAAGGAGAAATTGGGAGATAAGTCATCAGAGGGTAACCACACAGTCTGTGCCAGTTCTGCAGAGTCCTTCAGATCACCACTCCCCTTTTTATAAAAAAAAAGTTTTACATTTTATACAAATGTGTCAGATGTAAATATTATTTTTTGCACCTTGCTTTCCTGTATCAATATCATATTTATCCATTTTGGCATTTGTAGCTCAAGTTCATTCATTTTAACAGCTAAATGATTATTCCAAAATGTGAATACCTCAGAATCGCCCAGGTGAGGAATAGGTTCAAGAGCACTAACACAGCTTGTATTTTATGCAACTGAGTTTTGGGTTGCTTTGCTATGCAGCAACAGCTAACTGACACAGGTGTAACTGTCTTCAGGATTTCACTATCACAGACAGTACAACAGAAACCAGTCTTATGTGTCTCTTGGTGCCCACGGATATGAGCACTTGAGAAGTTCCCACAGAGGTGGTGTCACTGAGAATAGTCGGTGCACCATCAGCTCACCTAGATATTCTGGTTCACTTTCCAAACTGGGTCCTCTTGACTTCCATGGTTCTGTGAGCTCCCACTATCCCTTCAGTAAATTCCTATTTTTTTAAGTCACTGAGACTTGAGACCTGGCCTATGTGAGAATCACCCAGCTGATCATAGACTTGTGAGCAATAATAAATGGTTGTTTTAAGTCACAAAATTTTAGGGTGGTTTGTTACATGGCAATCTGCAGGTTCTGTCGATGCAACCACCAGCTGAAAGGCTTTCATCCAAGTCTTTAGATGCAAGTTCTTGGAGACAGAAAAGGAACACAGAATGAAAAAACAACCATACCCAGACAGGTTAGGAGAGAATTCTCATGCAAAGGAAAAAGTGGTAGTCAGAGCTCTTCCAGTAACATCTCCAAACTGGGGCTCAAAGTAACCGGTCTGTGGTCCCAGCTCTCCTGCAGCACTGTTGTGAGAGGGTGGGTGGTGCCCTTTCCACCTTTGAGTCCTAGTTTTTCTGTAAAATAGGTCACCACCGCTAACTCACAGACTCACTGTGTGAATTCAGTGGAACAATAGGGTCCAGCACAATTGTGCTGCAGTTCCCTCTGCCTGGCAAACTGAGGGCCCAGGAGAAGGCCTGTCACTTTCTGGATCTCTTTGTCTGCGGCAGTGCAGCAGAATTTGTGCAGTAGATGATAGAATGGACATCAGATTTTGCATCAGGAAGGATGGTTTTGCTGGCAAGTAACAGAACACCAAATTTTTAACTTGTCAAGAAAGTATAAGTGGCATTGATTAGATCACATAACAGAAAATTCCAAAATTTTGAAGACTTTCAAAAAATGCATGATGACTCCAGGCATGGTTTAACTGAGGCTCCCATTCTGCTCCTCTGTGACTCTTTCTTCCCTGCAGTTCTTTGGATGTTGACTTCACCTGTGGGTGACTTGTCTCCACATACTAGTTGGCTTAGGCAGTCACTATGGACCCATCTCTATGATAAAGGATGGCACTGTACCTAGGGGCTCGAGCCAGTCCATGTTCGTGCTGGAGCTGCGTTGGAGACAATCACCTCCAACACCTCATGACCACTGCTTAGTGGGGAGGAGGGAGAAAGGGATGACAGGCCACAGTGAAGACCCTGGCAAGGGCCCAGCCCTCTGACAGACATATTGGCTAAAGTACCACCTCCTCTATCACTACCATGTCCCTGTCTGGGCCTCAGTTTCCCTTGCACTAACATAAAAGACTGCCTGGAGAGTGTCTCTAGACCTCCACCCTCTCCAGCTCCCAGAGCCCAGGCCTTAATGGATCAGTTTGTCTCAGGCGAAAGGCTGGAGGCCACCACCTGCCACTTGTGGGTAAGGTGGACTCCACGGGCAAATGCCCCTGAGCAGAACAAACGCTCGGGCATTGTTTCTCACTCTTCAGGTGAATAATTTCCAGGAACTTATTGGGGTGGGTGAATGATTTCCTCACCCTGCCAACTCCTTTCTAGTGACATTTTTATAATTGCATTTCTCGTGACAAATTCCCATCGGTAGCCCCTTCCCCCCACCCACAGCAATGGCCAGGATGTGGCAAACTTCAATTCACACATTGGAGGCCATCTATCTGCCTGCTGCCCATTCACACCCTGGTTCTATCACTGCATCACCCCATACGGCAGTTGTTAACCACCTGTGGTTATTGAAATGAAAAATTCAGTCTTCAGTTCCACTTGCCACATTCCAAGCATTCAGTGGCCACAGGGCTAGTGGTTACCGACTGTGCAGACCTATAAACTCTCCATCACTGCACAAAGTTCTACTGGCCAGGCTATTTCAGGTAGAAATTCAGTGGGAGCTCTCAGACCAGTCCCTTCTCCCTCTGACCTCCAATGTCTACATGTCCTTTCCAGCTCTGGGTCTCAGTTCCCTCCTCTGTGACATGGGGATGATAGGGTTGACCTTAGAAAGATAAATACATAAAGGCTGGGAAATGTTGACCCCAGAGCCGGTACTGACTGGAACATGGTCTCGGGTTTAAACTCTGTCTATTCCAGAGAAGGGCATGGGGGCAGATATCACAGAGGAGGGGGCTATAGAGCACACTTCACATATTGATGGTGTCTACATTATAGTCATTTCTTCATTCTGTTCATTAACAAGACCCTCATATTTCACTGGGGTCAAAATGCATAATCCCAGAGTTTGAATGATGATGGTCCCATGTTAATCATGACGTTTCTGTAACTGCCTGCCTGTGATTGGTCCAGAGGTGACCATGACCAGTCATCAGCAGACATCAAGAGAAGTCTGATGAAGGTTTCTGGGAAAATGTTTCCTCCCTGATAAGAGACAAGCCCATGAGAAGAAACCCTTTTGCACCCCATTCTCCCACTTCCTGCTTCAACTCTGCAGTGACTGGTGCTCTGGCAACCACTTTGAGGCCATGAGCACAACTGTGAAGGGGGAGTGAACACAACTCTGAGGAGGCACTTGGGAAGGTGTGGACTGGGTCCCAGATGTCTGTGTTAAGCCCACAACACACACTGCCCCTCACCTCCAGACTTTTGTAAAGTAACAATGAATGTCCTTGATGAGTGGGTTTGTTACAGTAAAGCATCCCGAGTGACTCTCACTTAAGGGTGTATCAGAGTTTTCCAGATGGGCAAGATATGCATGTACATTCCAAACAGAAAGAGCAGTGTGTGCAGGGGCACACATGTGTGAGAGAGGGTGCTGCCTCCTGGGAATGGAGAACCATATATGGGCTGTGGCTGAAACTGGGGCTGGGAGAGCGTTGGCACATGGTGCTACATGGTGGGCTTTGGCCTTCCACCTGTACGTCAGCGGGTGAGGTGGGGGAGCATTGGAGCATTTTAAGGAATGGTTTCAAGTTACAGGGTGAACTGTGGGTAGGGGACAGGTTAATGGAGACAGAGTGGAGTCATGGAGGCCAGGGAGGAGACCAAGTGGGAGCTCAGCATGTCAGAGCTGAGGAGTGGAGGAGTGACAATGTGGCAAGAAGGCAAAAGGTTTGACAGCAGGAGCAGGAAAGGAGCAAGTGTTTGGCGTTCAGTGGCCACAGGGCTAGTGGCCCTGAGACCCGCAGATTGAGGTGATGTGGGAAGAGGAGCTGAGAAAGCAGTGGGCAGGAGAGAACTGAGGACAGGGCCCTGGGGGCTCCAGCACCTGAGATAGGAAGGAAAGAAAGTGAGAGAAAAGAGCATGAGGTCAGAGAAAAAGCAGGAGATGAATGGAGGATTTCCAGGAGGAAGATGGGCAACTGCATTAAATGCTTCTCAGACAGCCAAACCAATGGTCCTGCCTCCACTGTACATCCAGATCCCCACCCCTCACATCACCATCACCTCCCACCTAAACTCATCAGCTGCTTTATTGCAGCAGCTTCCTACCAGCTTCCTCCCTAGCTCCCTGCAGTCCCTCTCCCCACAGCTGCCAGAGAGTACATGAAAAAACCTAAGCCAGGTAATGCCCCTCCTCTGCTCCACATCCTCCCATGGCTCCCACGTTGCTTAGAGGAAGAAAGAGCCAACATTCTCATAGTCACATTTGTTGACCTAAAGACACCAATCCCCCACCCTGTCTCTCCAGCCTCATCTTCAACTACTGTCTTCCTACTGTGTTTCAGTCACTCTGGCCTCCTTGCTCTTCTTTGAACAAGTCAATCATATTTCCGCTTCCTAGACTTTGCACTTGCTGTGCCCCTGGCCTGGAACACACTTACTCCTCACCTTGTTTGGCTAAGTCTTCCCAAGCCACCTTATATAACACTGAGTTACATTTTCCACAGCCTGTACACGTTGCAGTCTATGGGCATACCATACTAATGCTGCTGTTTATCAGCTTAAATGAGCTCCACAGGGACAGAACTTTTGTCTCTTCTGTTCACTGTTATATCCCCAATGCTGAGATGAGTGCCTGGCCTATAGTAAGCAGTCAACAAAAATTTATAGTGTTAATAAACGAATAAAGGTAAAATGTGATAAAGAGTTTGGAAATACCCAGAAAGCAGAAGGTGAGGAAGTGGAGGGGCAGGTGTGGATAACTGATTTAGGAAGTTTGGCTGTGAAGGGAGAACCGAAACAGAAGCCAGGGAAATAAAGTGAAGAATAGAGCCAGGGCTCTATTTTTTTTGATGAATGCCATTTAAGCAAGTTCAGATGTAAGGAGCAAGTAGAGAGAGAGAGGCATTTAGGACACAGGAGAAGAGGCAACCAACAGAGGGCTGCCAGGGGAGGCAGGAGGGACACGATCACAGAGCCTTGGACAGCCCCGCCTGCAGAGCCTTTGAAGGAGAGGGTAGGGTGGGTCTAGGAGGAGGTCCGTTTTGTTAACATGCCTCTGAAAGTGGTCCCGGTAATGGGCAAGGCATATAAAACATGCACAATGACCACACTGACTCCAAATTAATTTGATTCATTCAAGGATGATTTGAGGGGCCACTTACATTCCACAAAAGCAGGAGAGTTAAAAACTACATCAGACAAACATCTACCAGGTGCCTACTCTGTGCCAGGCCCAACCACTGGGGAGAAACTCAGTTTGTGATATAGCCACAACTAAATACCAGGAAAAATTGAGCCCCTCTTTTCAATACTCCCTCTTTAAGGATAGTGAAAATCATGTCAATGTCCGTGTTTCTTCCTTTACTTGGCTATTAGGAAACTCAAAGCCAAATTTGAAGGTCACCTTTGAAAACTGTAGAATTTTATAGCCCATGTAGCTGCATTCTTACTTTCTTCCCACATTTGATCACTGGTTGAATTTTTATTTTGCCTTACCTTAAAGATTTTTTTTTATGTCATTACATTTGTTTGTGGGGTTGTACTTCAGAGAACATTGAAATAACAGTGGCTTAAAACATGATAGTGATTTGTTTTTATCTCTTATAACTACAAGCTCTAAGGCATATAGACTGGGCCTAGGAAGCTACACCACACTATGCTCAGGGGCCTGGGTTCCAACTCACCTTGCTCTACCCTCCTTTGGGTGTGTCCCTTGTCCTCATGCACACAAGATAGTCTCAGAGTTCCAGCATCACATCACATACCAGGTAGAGAGAAAAAAAATTGCTGGAGCACAGGCAGCAAAATGAGTTTCTCCAAAGCCCCTCTGAGCAACTTCTGCTTGGCACTCATTGGCCAGAACTGTGTCCCACGACGACTCCCAGTTGCAAGGGAACCTGGGCGTTGTGCTGCTCTGGACAAAGCTGGAGTCCTACTACCTAGAAAAAGTAGATGGATATCGGTTAGGTAAATGACAGTATCTACTAGGATTATTTATATTTTTCTCTTTTGTCCTTTATAAAGAAGCCTACAAGTGTTGGAATGAAGCCTTACAGTGTTCAGGGTAGCTATAAGCTTCCTCTCAGTCTTGTCTGTCTGTGACTTTGTCTTCATTTCCTTGAAAAGGAACCAAGTACCTTTTGCAGGAAAGTGAGTGTCATTATCCTCATTTTACAGAAGAGAAAGTGGCTTTTCTCCAAACTTCAAAGAACATCCAACCACAGAGTCATTGAGCTTAAGGTTTATTATTAAGAGGGAAACCCTGAAGTTTTTGTAGGGCAGGTTTTTCATTCTCCAAGATACCAAAATTCCATTATCTAGAGTAGATAATGGAATAGATAATGGAGTAGATAATGAGACCACCACCTTAAACATGGTTCGTGGTGACGCAGGAGACTAGAATCGCCTCTGAGTCATGTAAGCTTCTGTAAAGTCAGGGAAATGGAGAAAATAACTAATTACTTTCGACCAAATTCAGGGTGAAACTGGTAAACAATGAACCTGAGAGGTGGAAAAATTGTTTTCCACTAAAAGTCCATTTCCTTGGGTCAAAAACATTTTCAACAAGATGGTTTTCCAGTAGACCATGAAGACCTGAACATGCTCAAAATATGTAATCCCTTACTAAGTGCCAGAGAAAGCCCACATTGGCACCCTGACAAGCTGCCACCGGAATCATGATACAGTTTCAGCCCCCAGAGAGGAATCAAAGTCCCTTTTATTAAAATGCGTTATTTATGGCTTACAGAAAGTCTCCCAGAGCCCTGACAGCTCAGGAATGAGCTCAGAAATTAACTCTTTGATATTATCAGAGTCAATCCATCTCTCTGGATTCTTTACCCAGTTTTTTTTTTTCTTTCCTTCCTGAAAGGCACATACAGAAAAAGAATTTCATTCAACACACAAAGGAATGACGATGCTGCTTGGGAGATTGCATGAGTGTCTTTGCTGATCAGCCCTCTGATTCATCCATCCTTTCCGTAAAGACAGAAATAACTTCTCATTTCAGTGAAGGTGGCCCCAAGGAGGGAAGAATCTGGGAGGTAGCTGGGGATGCAGAGCATGAAGCTGGAGCACTCCTAGAGACACCTGATCCTGCAGAGGGAGGCTCAGAGGAGCACAAGCAAGCCTATGCACCAAGGTCGTGCAAGCGTCAGGAAACCAGGGTTCCAGGGCTAGTACTACCTTCCTGAATGTCCTTGGCATACTTCTAGCTCTAGCTCCAGAGCCTCAGTTTTCCCTTCTGTAAAATAGCTGCAGACATGAATCCAGTGCATTTCAAACTATTTTTAGTGGTTGAATTTCTGTTTTTATTTTTCAAGCAAAACCATTCAAGGTAACACCAAAACATAAAAAGATGGAAAATGCAGTTGTTTTCCTCTTGGCCCATCTACCATGGATACCAAAGGACTTCAGGAACTCTGGGCTCTACAAAAGATTGTTTGAATTTCAGGCATGAGCTGAGTATTGAGACACTACAATTGTGAGAAGTTATTCCTTCACCCCTAAGCCGAATTCTACGTTGGCCCTCAGCAACAGCAGGACACTGCTCTCCTCACTCCAGCTCTATCCACTGGCCACAGAGCCCCCAATGCAGAGATGAAGCCCTGCTGCTCGGAGCCTCTGCCTTGCCTGATGCTGGGCCTCCTGGCCCCTGTTAGCTTACCACCTGCCCCCTTCCAGAGGCCATTCTAACCAGGATACAGCATTAGAAGCTATGGGGAAAAGAAAGCCTGCTGGAGGGCAACAGGCTTGGGGTTAGATCCGATGTCTATTGCCAGCTTGCCAAGAGACTAGGTGACTTGCCTCTCTGGGTCTCAGTTTCCTCTGCAGGTACAATGTGAGAGGATATATTGATCAGGATTATTTTAGGTGCAAAGGATAGCCAACTCAAACTGACTTTGAAAAATGGAGAAATGGGCCCTGGCTGGGGTGGCTCAGTTGGTTGGAACATCTTCCCATATCCAAAACATTGCAGGTTGGATTCCTGGTCAGGGTGACCCCTACCTGGTCTGGATGCATACAATCCCCAGTCCAGACACGTATGAACTCCGGTTCAGGCAGGCATGTACCAGAGACAGCCAATCAATGCTACTCTCTTTTATCAACGTTTTTCTCTCTCTTCCTCTCTCCCTTTCTCTCTCTCTAAAAGCAATGAAAAAAAAAGTCTTTAGGTGAAGATTTAAAAAAAATAGAGAAATGGTAATATTTGTGCACTGTTGGTGGAAATATAAATTTGTGCAGCCACTGTGGAAAACAGTATAAAAGTTCCTCAAAAAATTTAAAATAGAGCTGCCATACAACCCAGTAATCCTACTTCTGGGGATATATCCAAAGGAAATGAAAACAGTATATCAAAAAGATAGCTGCACTCCCATGTTCAAAGCAGCGTTATTTACAACAGCCAAAACGTAGAAACAACCCAGGGTCCATCAATGGAGGAATGGACAAAGAAGATGGGAGATACACACACACACAGACACACACAATGGAGTGTTATCAGCCATGATAAAAAAGAAAATCTTGCCATTTGGGCAACATGGATGGACATTGAGGACATTATGCTAAGTGAGATAAGTCAGACAGAGAAAGACAAATATCTCAAGGTATCACTCAGATCTGGAATCTAAAAAAAAAAGTCAGACTCATAGACAGTAGAAAACTGGTTGCAGTTGCTAGGGGATGGGGGAGGGGAATTAGGGAGAGGTTGACAAAAGGGTGCAAACTTTCATCTCTAAGGTCTGAGGGTCTACTGTGTAACACGGTGAGTATACACTGTGTTGTATACTTAGAATTTACTGAGAGTAGTCGAACTTGAATGTTCTTAACATACATACAAAAATAAATATGCGAAGTGATGGATGTGCTAATTAACTAGTTGGGAGGAATCCTTTCACAACACGTACATACATCACATCACCGTGATGTACACTTTAAGTGTTTTACAAGTATATCTCAAAAAGCTGGGGAAGATAAATTAAAAATGGAGAAGTGCACAACATAGGCACATGCAAGCAAAGAGCTCAGCAGAGGGCTGAGTCAGGCGGCTGGATCCCTGCTGTCATCAGGGACTGCCTCCTCAGCACTCTTTGATCTGTGTGGCGACATTCTCAGCAGGGTCCCCTGGTGGTGGCAAGATGTCTACCAGCAGCTCCCAACTTGCAGCCAAGTGGCTTCACGCCCCTAGAAACCAAAAGGCATCCCCTTGATGACACCAAGCAGAATCTCAGGGGTGATTGGCCTGTCTTGTGTCATGTGACCATGCTCAATAGCCCCCCAAACGTCTTAGTCGAGCATGCTCTTCTCTGACATGCCAAGCCTGTGTCATATGCTCCCATCTGAAGCCTGGAGTGACAATCTTCCCCCAGCCTATTATCCCCAAAAGATAATAAATCTTCCCGAAGAAAACAAAGCAGGTGCTGGGAAGGCCAAATCCACAGATCACTAGAGAAAAGTAGGGTCTCCAGCTTGTTTAAACACAGAACCCCATCCTCAAACTACAATTCACACAGGCACCCAGTACCTGATGCAGAAGAAAGTTTAAATTGCTTTGGTTGAGGGAGTGGAGCAGTCCAGGACCCCCACTCACACACTTCTTTCTCTGCAGATCTCAGCTGAGATATTTAAGAGCCCATCCAGCTGCCTAGAATCAATGTTCCAATGGCATCTGGGGGGTGAGGACTTAGGGACTGTACCACCAATGGCAGCCTGGGATCAGGGATACCATGCCAACCTACCCTTTCCTGCAGGTAGACCCCCTAGCTCACCTTGCCCAACCACCCACCTGACAGTTTAATACCTCTTCAACAAAGCAGCCTCATCATCCTCTTCCATGCCTCCATGGTAAGGGAACTCATTCTCCTGACACTCTTTACTCCAGCCTCATGGGGACTATGAACTTTGCAGGGGCAGAAATGGGGCATGATGTCATTGTTGTGTCCCCAGGCCAGTGCAAGAAGGCTCAGTAAATAGTGGGTAGATGAACAAATGAATGCATGAGTGAACAGGACAGACAGATGGATGGACAGATGGATGAAAGGATGGATGGATGGACAAATGGATGAATTAAAAATATATCTTCAAAATCACATCTCTTTCCCAGAAACTGAGACCAGGAAAAAACACTTACTGGGACAGAGCTAACACCCTCCTTCAGTGTCACCCAAACATGCACAGAAGGTCCTGGCCCTTCTGCCCTCTGACCCACACAGACTTGCTTCTGTCCTACCCACCCCATTTCAGGACAGCCCTATAGACACTGGGGGAGGTAGTGACCAAAACCCCTGGGGTTGCCTCTCTAAGCTGAGGGGCCCAACTCCTCCAATTACACTCTATGAAGTGAAGTCTCTACTATCTGGCTGTTCCTCTGGACACACTGCAGCCTATACCCTTTCTTTCCTCAGAGGTCTCAGCTACAGCATTTAGGGGATTCTGGAGAGTACATGGAAGGAAGCAGCAATCACCTTCCTCTTTCTTGGCTCTGTGCCTTAAGTTACATGGCCTGGAATTCATTTGCGTGGCTATACCACCCAGGTGCCAAGCTCTGACCACCACGGGTAGTGCTAAGCCATATCTTCTGATCCTGGCCATAAGGCAGCTTACTTTTTGGGTCCAAGTGCTACAACTGCCCTTTATCACTGGCAGTGTGACAAGACCATTTGGATTCCTGAGTTATTTTTTGGTCTGTCTGTGGCTTTGGGTCATCTCTAACTTGGCACAGCCATGGGCAGGATATGGTGGCACTTTGCCTGGAGAGACCATGACAGAGGGGAGAAGTGCTCTAGCCTCACCTTTGATGGAGAGGGAAGGGCAGCACAGTGTCCTCGTCGTAACTGCCTGAGTCTGACCCTGACATGCAAACTTCCTCTAAGTGTTATCTTTCCTTACTTGCTTCCCTTTATCTTAACTTGAGCCATGGTACCCTCCTGCCAGAAGTTTCCTAGGGAGCCACTGACAAATGTGTGGGACACAAATGTGTTCTGTGCATTACAAATGGGAAACCTGAGGCCTGTGGAAAAGGTGTACCTTGACAATACCTGCCTGAGCAGCAGCAGCCAGGTGGGATGTGCCTTCTGTGAACAAAACTGCACAATGTCACAGGCAGAACCAGCCCTCATGAGCCAGGCAATCTTGGCCAATGCCCTCTCTGGTCTCATCTTGCCTCATTGAAAAATGATGTTGTCCCAGATTTCCAGCCAAGATGGAGGCATAGGTAGATATACTTTGCCTCTTTGCACAACCAAAAGACGGACAACAATAAATTTAAAAATAAAAGATAACCAGAACAGCCAGAAAATCAAACCATATGTAAGTCTGACGACCAAGGAGTTAAAGAAGAAACTTTCATACAGACCAGTAGGAGGGGTGGAGATGGGCATCCAGGATGGAGAGGACATGCAGCAAGGCAATGGCTGGCGGACCCGGGCAGGCAAGGTGGCACTGGCAGAGCAGGCAGCCCCACATTTGCTTGTGGATAAACCAGGAGGAACAACTGGCGAGCGAGACAGACCACACAACCCAGGGTTCCAGCACAGGGAAAGAAAGCCTCAAAACCTCTGACTGATAAACCTGTGGAGGTTGCCGCAGCGGGAGAAACAAGAAACTCCCAGTCTCACAGGAAAGTGCGTTGGAGAAACCC